>JAOYMU010000283.1:36557356-36570865 GCA_025802295.1 Psammodynastes pulverulentus
GGTATATAAATTTGACTAATAATAATAATAATAATAATAATAATAATAATAATAATAATAATAATAATAATAATAATGTTCACCTGGTGGCCATTCATTCTTGAACTGCTCTCCCTTCCACATGCATGAAAGTAGATTGATGTCCTCAAGTACCATAACCTCTTCCACAGGTTGAAACAGTTCAAGTAGGGAGATTTCTTTGCAGCAGGGAGGTTGGTAACTGCCAGCCTTGCCACAGATTCAAGCAGCTAAGGCAGGAAGGTTTCTAGCAACAATCTCCAGATCCCTACAGTCCAACTTCACAAACAGAGCTCACAACTTATTATCTGCAGAAGAGCGCCCCCGGAAGACATCAGAGCTTCTCAAATAACATAGCTACATCTTTGCCCCAGTTGTGAGTCTGTGCTTAAGCTACACATGGAAGCCAGCTTGGTGCATCTCTGTGAAGACGTACACATACTTATGCTTCAGTAATGCACACAAGGTTGACTGTCTCATTCACAAGTCATGGATGAGGGAAGGTTTATTATAGGCTGACCAACAGCATGTAGCAACAGCCGGATACCTATATAAGTTGCTAATGGTATACATTTTAAAAATACTATAAATACTGCTTTGCTGAAAGTAATGGGCGTGACATGTTAATCCTCTCACTTTATCTAAAGTATGCACACATTTTTGTGTATAGTACAAGACCATGGGATCCACTGAATGACATGATACAGTTTGAAAAAGATGGCATTATTCAGACCAAAGTAAGACATCGTACACCAATGGTATGTTCTTGGCCTTATTTTTTATTACTATATTATTAAGTTGAGATTTCCCTAAGGACAGGAAATTTCCCTTGAAATAGCCACTTTCTGCCTTCACTTCTCTGACAACTAAAATATACTGTTATGCAGGGCTTTTCTTCGGCGCCGAAAGGTGCCGGAACGCGCCCCCCGTCGTGCGCTAAAAAAATCCAGAAGTGATAGCGCGCGATTGGTCGAGACGCGTCACGTGACGCGGACTCGGAAAAGGTGCCGGAACGCAGTACCGCTGAGTTCCGGCCGAAAAAAAGCCCTGCTGTTATGAGGAGTTCAACCTCTTGCCTGCTTGCAGAAGTTATTTTAAAGCTTATGCCTTTTTATTTTTCTTACAGACTTTTTCTTCTGGGCTCTGCACTTTATATTTGTAAAATGTATATTATGCTATCCACACTTTGGACAATTGCACTGGGAATGACAAAGTAATAATTTGTTAATTAGAATTTAACCTGATATTAAATATAACCATTTTTCCTAGCTGTGCCCATTTTTTTTCCTATATAACTTTTTTTTCTTGAAATAAAATTCTGAACTTCATAAAAAAAATTGTCCACCTTGAATATAACAGAATAAGGAAACCATATGATACTAATTGTATTCTAAAACATGATATATTTATCAAAAAAACTGTAGAATATTTCTTTCATTTTAAAACCCGAAAGTTGAATGGCACACCCTTTATGATACTGTTAATTTTGATGATTGTAATTTCCCCCATGGTTCCAAATCTTTCTTTGTTGCATTAATTTACTATAATTATCCTCCTTTATAGATGAGCATCTTGCTGTCAGCCATATTCCTAAGTATTTAATCTTGTTATTTGCAATTCGGTTTTCTCTTCCAATTCTCTTTTCTGTTTGTAAGATTTTTAACTAATATTTTAGTCTTATGTTTGTTAATTTTAAGATCCACCACTTTACCAAATTTTTCTATTTCTTGTAATAAAATAATCCCCATGTCAATTGGCTCTTCTATAAAAAACGCCAAATCGTCCGCAAATGCCTATGTTTTATATTCCTCATTTTTTATCTTAATCCCTTTTATTTATTTATTTTGTCTGATCTGTACTAGTAGAACTTCTACTGAGAGAATAAAGATTAGAGGTGACAACGGGCATCCCTGTCTTACTCCCTTAGTTATTTTAAACCTTTCTGTAAAATCACCATTTGGTATCACACTAGCATTCTGCGTGGAGTATGTTGCAGCTATTGTTCTTTCAAAATTTGATCCAAAATTCATATCTTTTATTTGTTGAATAAAAAAAATCCCAATTCAAATTATCAAAAGCTTTTTGTGCATCTAAAAAAATCAATGCCGCTTGTCTCTCCAGATGGGCTTCGTAATATTCTAGCACATTTGCTTAACAAAACTTTTTTAACATCAATCTATTCTAGATATAATTGTTTTTAACAATTATAACATATAGTTTTATAATACACTTCATATTTCTCATAGTATTACCCAAATATTTGACCTTCTTCTCAATCTTAAAACATATTTTATTCATCAATTGTTTGATCTTGTATTTCCATGTTTTTGATAACTTCTCTACCTTCAGTTTATTCTTCTTAAAACCTGCTAATGCAGCATATTCTTTAATTTATTAATTAATAATTTAGTTCGCTTTAAAGGGGCTTCCCAAGCCAACACTAGATCATCTGCAAAAGCTCTTAATGTCAAGGTTCCAAGTTATACATCCCATTCAATAAGAACTTTGAGGCATACCCCAAGATGTTGGCAAAGTGTTGGAAATGTGAACAGAGTCAGGGAACCTACTTCCACATATGGTGGCTATGTTCAGGAGCAGAGAGAGTACCGAGCCCTGTAGAACCCCTTAAAGCAGTAGACGAGGGCTGGATCTCTCCCCTCCTATCAACACTGACTGAGAGTGGCCACAGAGGAAGGAAGTGAACCAGAACAGCACAAGGCCTCCCACTCCCATCCCCTGAAGCTGCCCCAGGAGAATCCCATGGTCGATGGTATCGAAAGCCGCCGTGAGGTCAAGTAGAGCAAGGATGGATGCACTACCTCTATCCCACTCCCACCAGAGATCATCCAAAAGTATCACCAATGCCGTTTCTATCCCAAATTGAGGCCTGAATCCTGACTAGTAGGGGTCAAGTTAATCCATTTCATCCAGAAACCCCTGGAGCTGCCACGCGACCACCTTCTCAACAACCTTCCCCAAAAAGGGAAGATTGGAGACAGGTTGGAAATTATCCAACCAGGTGGAGTCCAGCGATGGCTTCTTAAAGTGCTGGGGCACCGACCCCTCCTGTAGGGAAGCATTAATCACCTACAGAATCTACCCCCCTGTCACCTCCTGGGAAGCTTTCACAAGCCAGGAGAGATATGGGTTTAAAACACAGGTGCTTGCACACATACTCCCTAGGATCCTGTCCACTTCCTCAGGAGCAACAGGGTCAAACCATTCCCAGATAACAGGGCAAGAACCTGCCTCAGGGACTTCCACCAGACAAGCAACCATGCCAGTGTCTAACTGGGAATGAAGTCAAGAGATTTTGTCTTCCAGAAAAATCTTCAAATTCCTCAGTGCACCCCTTCAGGTGGATCTCAATCTCCTCCTTCCCCAGGAGGAGGCAGCCCACCTTAAAGAGGGTCACTGGGCAATTATCTGCAGTCACAATTAGTGTGGAGAAGTATTTACACTTTGCCACATGAATCGCCACGAGGTAGGCCTTAGTAGCAGCTCTTACCCGTGAGCTTTAGAAATTTATCTTTGCTACAGAGGAAATATCTATTTATATATTAATTAGTTCCCAATGTGTCTAAAAAAAATGAGGAAGACAAAACTTATTGTTTATGCTATATTGCAGTTGACATTGTGGATGGAATCCCAGGATTCCCAGCAGGTCAAATGCTGAGCCAATTGCAAAAACTTTCTGTATCTGCACATTTTTCCACAGAAAGAGCTGCGGTTTGGAGTCCACATGGGTTATTTTAGGATTTCCCTTTGATCCAGGGAGATTGTGACATCTAAAATCTGCCTTCTAGTTTCAGCTGCTATCAGTCTCTGCTTTTTCAGCCCACCATAATTCCCCACCAAAAGTTTCCTTTTCCCAACTAAAAATAGAAAGTTTTGTTGCTAATTTTCAGTTGTAAAAAATTAAACAGGTCCACAAATAATACTACTTTGGGATTCATTAACTGTGAAAGATGGGTTTATAAATGAATAATTTATAAACGAATAATTTTAAAAAAATTACTTGCAAGCCCTGCCCATCCTTGCTGTATAGGATTGGATCCATATTTGCTTTTCTGGAACCAGAAGATAATCAAATTCTTTATGTTGAATGTTTATTGTCTCAATTATCTTTTCTCTCAGTGTCGCCTATTGTCCTCCAGTATGGCAAATGAAGTGGGGTTGCAAGAAGATAGCGTAAACAAAGATTTCTACCACTCATTTCTTGCACACCAGCAGAAGAGTGCTAGCCATAACAATCTTTTTGTTTCTGAGCAATAAAGCTGATAAAAATGTGTATTACAGGTTACTGTTGCAAAAATAAAACGGTCTGCTAAGTCTAAGAAAGAAGAATGTGGCTTCTCCTCACCAGAGCCTGATAATCCAGATTCATCAGGAAGTGAAGGTAAATGCTACATTGGTTTACTGTGCCCTTCTTTCTAAAACTATGATGAATAAAGTACAAGCATGCATAAATTTCATTATCTGAAAACTAAAGATACTATTTTTGTTTTGGTGCCTTCAAATCATTGTTGATTCCTGGCAATTGCCTGCTTAAGTCTCTGCAGGTTTCATGATAAGCTTCTTCAGGGTGGTTTGCTGTTGCATCCTTCCTAGGGCTCAGAGAGATGGATTGGCCGAAATCACCCAGCTAGCTTCATGTCCAAGACAGAAATAGACTCTCAGTCTCCAGTTTTCTAACCCAGTGCCTTAAATCACTACACCAAACTGGGTTTCCATGTTAAATTTATTTAGTATTTTAATATTTTCTGTCCTGGCTTGTAAAATCATTTTTAAAATGAGAAAAAATGAGTTTTAGTTAATATCTAGTAAACTAAAATACTGGTTTCTATGTGATTTATATATTTTACCTGTTTGACTAATTTTGAATTACTTCTGAAGCACAACTCAAACATAACACAAGAATCCGAAAGAAAACAGTAGATCTTGCTGAACTGCAAAGTGCCATTGAATCTATAAAGTTAACACAGGAAGATATTCGGAGGTATGTTTGCAGTATTTTTTTTTAAATCACATTCCATAACAGGACTGTTGATGTTGCTCCATGCCACACTCTTCTAAATTACCAGAATGCTCTCTATTACCTCAGCATAACTTCTGTTGGAGCTTTTGGGCACATATCCAAAAAAAGCACTAGGCTACACTCATCTACCATGTTATATTGAAAGCATACATCTCTGGATTCTACATCAGCTCCAGAGATATTGAAAACAGAGATTGTGCTTGACACTGTTGCTTTGCTGCATGGCTGCCTCCTTTTTATTTAAGTAAAATAAAATCGGGGCAGGAAATATTGTGGGCATTAAGGGGGAAATGTAACTAAGTACATAAAAACCTAAAGATGCCAATTTAGAGACCTGGGGATTTAGAGCAACCTTGACCTTTAAATGTCTAAATAACTGAAGAAACTCTGTTGAGAGATAATGCTGCAGTTATATTCTCCTAATCAGTGTAAGATCTGACTAAAATACACATTTTCATATAATACGTTTTTAAGTTACTGCTTAAAACAGCATGCCTTTCAGTTCCAAAATGCAAAACTACTGAAAATCAGAGATCAGTGCAAAATAAGGTAACATTTTAATAAAAGAATATATGGGGACATAAATATTAATATCTTGGTGTGAAAGCAAAGACTTTTCCAAGATTTTCCCTTTATTATTCAGTATAGTGCAAAACAAAATGTGTGGAGTGAAGGGAAAGAAGATTTAGCATAGGTGGATAAGGTAGTATGTACACTTACCTTCAAATGCAGTTGATATATGTTCATATCTTTATATTCCTTAAAGGTCCTTGCCAGGGCTTTTTTTCGGCACCAAAAGGTGCCGGAACGCGCACCCCCCGTCGCGTTAAAAACACCCGGAAGTAATAGCGCGCGATTGGTCGAGACACGTCACGTGACGCAGACTCTAAAAAGGTGCCGGAACGCAATACCGCCGAGTTCCGGCCGAAAAAAAGCCCTGGTCCTTGCTCTGTAGCACTTTTAGTCTATTCTCTTAATTCTGTATAATACTTCAGGTTACTTCTTTTTTAATTTCATGCATATGTATTTTCACCATCTAATAAGGGCCCTTTATGTAGATTTCACTTTCATATTTTGAGATCAATTTGTTTTTCTTCCAAATTGATGAGAACACTGAAGATGTTACCTGGTTGGGTAATGAAACATCTGCAAGAAAACAACCATGCTCAGAGAGCACAAAGGAATATAGCTTGCTTTTTAGTTGATCGTGCCTTAAATGAGTCCATTGATGTTGCTGCTTGTTGTCTTCCTTTTTCTTTCACTTTTCTCAGCATTATAGACTTCTTGAGATAGATAGGCCTTTGTATAAGGTGTCCAAAGTATGATACTTTAAGCCTGCTCATTTGTTCCTCGAGTAAGAATTATACATTGATTTGTTTAATGATCCATTTATTTAATCATGGAATTCACATGTATTTTCCAACACTAAATTTCAAAATACTCTGTTTCTTCAAAATTCAATTTTGCTTCCATAAAGCATCACAGAATATTATATTATATTATTCTGATCTTTGTAGACAAAGATACATCCCAGCTTTTTCCAAGGCCCTCACTCAAGGCCTACTAGTGTTAGTCTACAGCATATTCTTTGACTGCTGGTTCCTTTACTGTTGGTCCTACAGGGAGAAGTTATTCTTCAATATCTTTACTGTCGCTTACAAGACTGGTGGCTTTACCTGTTGTCATTATAATTTTATTTAACGTTAAACCCATTTTTTCATCATGTTCCTTATTATTATTATTATAGCATGCAGATCCTTTGCATTTTCAGCTATCATAATAGTGTTATCGGCATAGCACAGGTTAATGATTTTTCTTTCTCACATTTTAAAACCATAGTCATTTTCTTCCTTGCAGCTTCCTCCAATATATAGTCAGCATATAGTTGAATAAATAAAGTGAGAATAGTCAGCCTTGTTTTAATTTTTTGCTGACCCCAAACCAGTCTGTTTGCCATATTCTGTCCTTCATGGCTGTATATACGGTATGTTCTCATAAGACAATGAGATGTTCTGGGAATCCCAGAACATAAGATGAGAATTTGCCAACCTACAGAAAAAGATGCATATTTTTCCTAAATGCATATACCCTTTTTTAGTAAGAGTTAATATCCATATAAATTTAAGAGTTGAACTTTTGAACTTTCAGATTCATAAAACATTCAGAAGCTTTGTGGGACATCATGATATCCTGAAGCTGAGCTTATAATGAGTACTTTTTCTGCCAGAGATGGTGCTTTGTTAGCTTCAGAAGTAGATCCAAATGCTCTGTACTGCCCTAATAAATAACAGTATGAATTTGATTCTTTAAATACACTTACAATAGACATAAAACATAATTACAACAGTAAGATAGTTCGTGAAACCTCTAAGAACTAACTATCCATAATCTTGCAATACTGTGACCTACATACACTATGATCTAAATTTCACTAAAATCTTGTTAATAGTTAAAAAGATCCTTGTTAAATAATCAAATACTGTACTGCAGTGGTGCTCACATCAGGGATGAAAATAGACAAAATTGGGGGTTCTTGATTCAAGCTCTTCTTCATTTTTATGTTATGATGTGTAGTAGAAAGGAGCAGGGATTTTATCACACTGCTGCTATGCTATCTTGGCTGTTTTGACACACACATTTCCCAGGAGAAACCATTGGTATGCTTGTCAAGTCTTTATTCAATACACTGTGAATCAGTATTCAGTATCTTCTCTGACATTTGGAATATTTCATCCCTTCAAAATGGTTTAATGTACTGTTTATCATGCTCTAATGAAAAAAACAACGATAGCAGTGTAGATATTTAAATTTATCATGTTAACTAATAGGAAAAAAGATTATTTTTTTTAATTTGAATTTGCTTCTGATCTGGAAGCCAAGTCAGAACGGACTATACTTGTAGTGATATGAAGTATAGGGGGTTATTTCTGGAATCCAGACCAGGCAGCCTTCCAGAATGCTTATTGGATTTTCTGATAAGTGAAATGAAACTCCATTCATCACACCCTCACAATTGTGATGCTGATAGGTAAGGATTTAATGAATTTGTGGATTTTTAGGAAATGCAAGTCCATAGCAATTTATTGGCTACATTTATTTTTATGTTACCTTTAATATATAAATATAATTTATATAATTACATATTTAAAATTTGATCCTCTATATGTAAAATCCTTTGAAGCCACTTGGAATTGAGGTCAAGATATGCACTATCACCTATTCATGTGATACTTAATAAATATGTGAATGTATAGTATGTGTACAATAGTAAAGCAAATAATTGGAAGGAAAATAAGTCATAAGTTAAAAATTAATTCAGGTAGTTTTAAAAATTGCTGAATATATGGAGAAAAGAATTGCATGAATATGTTTTTAAAATGTAGTAAATGCTACAGTTAAAAGTTGGAATACTCCGCCTAGCTTTCTAAAGAAGCAATCAGTCCAGAGTGGGGTTGTTTTCTTTACACAACCCTTTTGAAATGTATAGGAGCAATGCTTCAACAACTTCTTTTCAGTTTTCCACTATCCAGTCATGCTCTTCTTACTTTACACATATCCATATCAATTATATGGTATGTCTTATACCTTGCTAGAATAATTTGTACCATTTGTGCCATTTTAATTTAGAAGCTGATAAACTTGGGATCCATATTATTCCAAAGTCCAATTAACTTGAAAAGTCATCATTTTAAGATGCCAATATATTACCCTGCTTGGGACATCATTGTTATAAAATTATAGTTGTCTCTCCAATATTTTTTTCAGTTTTTTTATGACTCCATGATGTTTACTTAAGAATTGGCAATCTGTGGATTTAACTAAATTCATTTTTTTTAAAATAGGGATATTACAGCATTAAGAACACGAATGACTTCAAGTTTGCCAACGCCAGATAATAACTTCTTTCAATTCAAGCACTATGTCTTCATTTTGCTAATGGTTCTCCTGCAACTTATAATCAACTACTTATTCAAATAGAATATCTGGACAGAAGAATATGAAATGGAATTATTACGGTCTTCATGGGACCATCTTTAAAGCTTGGTTTGGCTTCAAATGAGGCAATATTATCCAGGGGCCCAGAAGATTCAGACTCAAAATATTGGGCTCTTATGGAATAGTGTATTATTCCATCCTAGCCAGATGACATGGACAATGCTTATGTGCCAGTACTTCCTCTTCATATCTTCCAAATGCTGGATAATTGCCTTGCATGTTCTAAGGTGTCATAAACTATTATAAATACCAATATAGATTATATCAGTTTGGAATTTGAGGACCCTATTTTGTTATAATCAATCCCTATTGGACATGCTAGCAAAAGAAGTAAATTTTGACCTAAGACTTTTCTTTCTAAGTTTAATGAACCTTACTTCAATATGAAAATAATGCCAAGGGATATTAATTCAGAAAATTCAATAATTGCAGAAAAGTGAAACCACTCAGGTGTTCATGGTCATTAAGAACATGTGAGCTATTAATCATCAACATTGCATTAACTGCATCAATTTTCAGGGATAGTTAATGAGGGTTTTCCCCTTAGGTTATAATAGTGGATCTTTGCTAATAGTATTAGTCAGTTTGAGAGAGAGAAAAAAAACATTTCAGCTATCCAGAGAAGTAAACCACTTTTGTGCCAAGCAGTATTTTGATTCCTTTCTTCCCAAATTGAAACTCTTATTGACTGTTACTGTTCATTTAACTTTAAGGATGCAAATAATGAGATGCAGAGGAATAGAAAATGTACTATTTAGGCAATAAAAAAGGAAGCTATTTTAAGTTAATCATAACATCCTTAATGATTGACCTATGAGATCCTATCTGTATTTTAAAAGTTAGTTAACATTGGTTTTGTCCTTTCAGGTCACACAATTTGAACATAATTGCATATGAATATTTATACTGTAAAAAAAAATGGGTAGCAACATTCTTGTTCTGGAAGGTTCATCTGCTACTCAGTTTCTGTTTAAGAAATGTTTGGTTTCAAATGCCTCAGAATTTAGCACATTTACCCTTACTTTCTTTATGCTAAAATATTGAGCTGTTTTACTGAGTCTCTGTAAGTAAATTCACCAAATCTGGATTGGGCTGCATTAAATTTAAAAAGATTAAATTACAGCTACATTACTCCTGCTTTTCTGGTTTTTTTATATATTTATATAGTATTTATTGAAGACTTATAGTCAATTTACAGAGCAGCGAGAAGCATATATCTTACATGATTTATGTATTTTATAGCAAATATAAAGTTTTCATTTAGACATACATAATTTACATTTGGTCAGTTCAGGATTGCAGTACCCCCATTCCGAACCTAACTGTTTTAAAGATGTTGGAATACTTCAAAATGGAGTTTTATAACAGCTGGGAATTACTTTCCCAACATCTTCTGACTATATCAGAATGAAAAAAGTAGCTGTAACCAACAGTTAGTTTCCTGCCTGCCTTAAATTATTATGTTTTAAATGTGCTACAATTTAGAATGAGAAATATATTACCATTGGAATAAACTAGTTGAATACAGCCATAATTCAGATGCTTTATAAATTGATTGAAATGCAGTTACTGATATGTATGATTTTATTAAAAAAAATAGCATAAAGTGCAAATACATATGTTCTGACTTACATTTATTTATATTTGGAGCAACTACCTATCTGTACATAAATGTTCAGTGATTGTAACAATTGAATTTATTTGATTTTCACTGTTTTGACAATGTCTCCTAATATAAATACCATATTTCTGTCTGCTGATATGTCTTCAGTTATCGCTGAACTATTATTCGGATGCTTTCTTTTAAACATTTCGATTCCTTCTAAACTCCCAAACCAGTTGCATTTTCAGTTACATTGTTTGTCTAAAGTACTCCTATGCCAAGCACAGCTCAAAAGCTTAACATTTTTGTTGTATCTTCAAGTAAGTTCCTTGTGTGAACTGAGGAATCTGTTGCCTAACTACTTTTTGTATGATATGTCTGGTTATGAGCCCAATCAATACATTGTTTATATATGATATTTAGTTTTATGAATACAATATTCTTTCATTTAGATTTTTTTTCTGCGTATACTAATAAGGAAGCTGTGACCTGACAGTTTGTAGAGATTTAGGGCAGTAGTTTCCCTATAATGTTTAGTACATAAAAGTAGAAAATAATCAGAATTGTGTGTTGTTTGCGTGTTTGTTTAAAGGAAATGCACTATAAGCCTTCAATATGCCATGTAATCATCAATATAACTACAATGAAATGTGTTTGTAAAATAGTAAGTAGACTACTTGCAATGTATAATTCTTGTATCCTGCGTTGGGCTGCTTTTTAACTTTTAGTTATCACTTAAGAGTACAACATACTCATTTTTCATGAAAAAGTTGCTTTTGACAACTAATCTGTAAAATATATAAAATGATTTTACAGCTCACTACCCTCCCGTGCCTTCAGGAAATTCTTCTTGCCAACTCAACATTAATGAAATGGGACAAGAGTTGGGTTCGGACGCTGGGGGCAGGAGAAAGCCCCGCGAGCGACCGGCGCCGCTGGAAGCCGGAAGTCGAGTCAATATGAACATTTTTATTTACCTCTATTGATGCAAGATTATTCAAATTCACCATGACAATGTTCAAACTCATCATAATTCAAGTTCTTTCCTTTCTTTTTTGTCTCTCTCTCCTTCTTTCCTTTGTTCCTTCTTTCCTCTTCAATATTTCTAGTTTTTCGTTTCTCCCTGGAAAACTATGCTCACAGTAGTCTTTTTTTTTAATTACTCTACAAAGAATATTTCTATTGTTTTGTACACAGATAAAATACTGTTAGAAATTGATACTTTTGGTGTCCACAGGAGCTGGTTTGTAATCTCAGCACAGTTGTGCATTTAATTCTTTATATTATTACATCATTTTTTTTAAATAATGAAACATCTAAGTAAGTTAAATATTTTTAAATCATTATTTCCCTTCTTATATACTTTGGGTAACTTTTCTTCATGACAGTAAAAATCTTTTTCCATTAATAAATTAAATATTCCTATGTATATATATTCTGCAAATTTTACACCTGTTTTGTTGTTCTCTGGCTGAGCAAGTGCAACTTCACTATTTCGTTCCCCTCATTTGTATAAAACAAGACAGGTACTCTGTTATCCCTAAAGCAGACACCACTTATCTGTCACTTGCAGAACTTGCTTAATGCATGTGCCAAGCCTCCCAAGAATATTGTCCCGGTGATAGAAATATAATGGGTACAAATACAGATGGGTGGGCATTAAATTACATGTCTACCATGACCTTCAGAGGTCAAAAACTCAAAGACTGAAAATGACAGATGCGTTTTTGAAAGTCTCTCCGACATCTGCTATGGCAATTCATGGCTGGCTTTATATTCATGGGAGCTCCAAGGAAAATCAATCCAGTGTGGGTTCCTGATTTAAATGACATGATATCACTGTTTATGTGGCTCTAGAGCATTCTGAAATTATTTGCATTTTGGAGTGTTCAGTGCTCATGCAAGCAATTTAAAATCTTTTTTTCTAATTTGATCATACTTTAAAACAAGGATGAACATTTACTTTGACTATTATTGAGCCACAAGCCTTTAGAAATTCTTTAGTTTTCTTACTGATAAAGCAAGCATAAAATGGAAAGAAACAAATTAACTAGGAAAACTCAGCTGTGAAAGGAAAAACACAACATCTGGGTGTCAAAATAGTGAGGTTTCTTGTGTTATTATGGCATAGGTTTAGTTTGTTGAACAAACTGAAAAGAACAGGTATTTCATATATATCAATGGTTTAATTTGTAATGTAGGAAGATTAAAGCATATAAAATATTGCAAGATTTGAATGAAGTCCTTCACACATTTTTTTTTACAAAAACAAAATAAAACATGCTATGCAGATGAAAACGAGATATTTTCAGGAGATGTGTTTAAAGATACTTTAGCCTAGTTCATAACACATATCTTGGTTTGATTGTGTTCTGGCTTAGCCTATAGCACAAATTTTGCAACAATAAGTAAATTACTTTATTGTTATCATCCACAAGTAAAAAAAAAATCAAAAAATGCTTAAATAAAACACAAATTGGTTTAATATGTGAATCCAATTTTTCAATTCCCAGAGAATTCAGGATCGGATTTTCTACTGTTTACTGAAGAAGGATTATGTCTCCCGAAGGTGGGACATAAACAGATCCTCAATCTTAAATTAAGTTAAGTTGAATTAAATTTTTGTATTAGTCCCACTTTAGGTCACAACTTATAACGCAAAGAACAAATGTTGCTCTTGGCCTGAAAAATACTGTGCTTCCCTGTTTTCATGACATAAAATTAATAAAGCATCATGACAACCCATAAAGAAAAATGCCAGGAAATTGATATTTGTCTTACCGTATATACTCGAGTATAAGCCGACCCGAGTATAAGCCGAGACCCCTAATTTTACCCCAAAAAACTGGGAAAA
>JAOYMU010000283.1:36627943-36638323 GCA_025802295.1 Psammodynastes pulverulentus
CTGAGGCGGGGAGATGTCCTCCATCCCACTGCCTCTGCCATTCACCGAGGTCTGGGAAGAATCGGCAGCACGCAACCACTCTTCCCGGAGCTCCAGCAACAGCATCACAGCGGGATGGAGGCGTGGCTGCTCCATGCCTTGTGCCTGCAGAGCAGCGAGGCATGGAACAACCGCGCCTCCATCCCGCCGCCACGATGCTTTTCATGGCGCTCTGGGAAGAATCATTGCGTGCTGTCATTTACGGAGGTCTGGGAAGAGCCAGCAGCACGGAACAACTCTTCCTGGAGCTCCGTGAACAGCATCGCGGCAGGATGGAGGCGTGCCTGCTCCATGCCTTGCGCCTGCATTGGTGTGCGCGGGAAGAGGGGTAGCCTTATACGGCGAGTATAGGCTAAACCCTATATTTTAACGGGAAAAGTAGGGGGTCGTCTTACACTCCGGAAAATACGGTATGTGCGAGAATAAATGGAGTACTTAGCAAATTAACAATAGGGGGAGTAAGCAAAAAAAATGTGATGCTCCCTTAATTATTTATGTATTTATGCACAAATGTATAAGGAATGCTTGTGGAATTGATAGAAGACATGAATGTGTAAATTGGTAGAGGATATGAATTTGTAGATAAAGCAATATTGTTGGCAGAGAATCGAAATGAGTTGCAGCAAATCTTAAGTTGCATGATGTAGCGAAGAATATAGTTGTAAAAATATATCAAAGACCATGTAGTTGGTGTTTAACAGAGAAATGGACTAAATAATTCCAAGTTATATAAAAATGTTGAAAACTGTTTAGGTTTTTGAAAAGTTGAAAAGTGATTAGATATATTAGTGTACCGTGGTAAAATATTTATTTGAGCATAGTGTTGTGTAAATACTGTAGAAAGGTTTTGGATATACGTAATCTGCTATGATTAATGAATTTATCAAAAGAAGCAAACATGGTTACATGAGGTCTTGCTTCTGCCTACCTTCTTTTAGTAAGAACCGGATATGCTGATAAAAATATAAAAAGTTGATGAAGCGAGAATTTCTTAGTTATTCAAGAAATTAATGTATTAGAAAGGAGAATTATATCCAATAATGAATGCAATATGAATATTGCTTGAATTTAGAAATGTGTGACCAATACCAAAATACTTTGAAGTGTTTGGGTCATATAGACAGAATGTATGTAGTGGGCCTACAAGTTGGGGGATCCCTGATGTATATAAACTGAAAAAGAATATTGTAATAATATTTATAAATGCATATTTTTTCAAGTAGCCTGCAAAGTTTAAGAGACTTTACACAACTAATTTCTTGCTGTTATTGTCTAGCAATGAATATAGCTGTTATATCTTATCTAATTTAGCTTAAATCAGTGAGCAGATAGAGAGGGGACCATTATTTATGTTGTGTTGTTTATTAAAACAAATACAAAGGTAACAGTATTTTATAATAGATTTTTTTAAAAATCTGTTTTGTTTTGTTCAGCACGCCAACTAACTGTACAAATGATGCAGAATCCTCAGATTCTTGCAGCCCTCCAGGAAAGGCTTGATGGCTTGGTTGGAACACCTACAGGATATATAGAAAGGTACATTACAGTCCATTATTTTACCATCTTATTCCTTGATCAGTTAATTTTTTTTGTCTGATACCACATACTCATTTGGAAAAAAATTAAAGGAATGTGTCTTATTAGGAATGTGTAGTTAAATTGTGCAACTGACAAGTACTGGTTACAACAAAAACTGAGACTAGAATTAGTATTACTTAAGGAAAACAGTTGTTAAGTGGGTCACAACAATGATTTTTTTTATCATGGTTGTTAAATGAATCCCTACAGTTATATGATTC
The DNA here is from genome assembly GCA_025802295.1 of Psammodynastes pulverulentus. Lineage (NCBI taxonomy): Eukaryota > Metazoa > Chordata > Lepidosauria > Squamata > Psammodynastidae > Psammodynastes > Psammodynastes pulverulentus. The sequence continues at coordinate 36,629,782 of JAOYMU010000283.1, forward strand.
ATGTGGTCTTTAAAAGAATCTGGCTTTCCCATTGATTTTGTTTTTCAGAAACCTGCTGGGGAGGTTGTAAGTGACAATCATAGTCCTATTCAAACTTCCTTAGTTATTTATATAGGATTCTACTAACAATGTTGAGAAGAAAAGTATGTATTTTTTTTATGAAAGGCAGTGGGGAGCATATAGAGATAAGACAATCATAAGTTTATATAATCTGTAATTAAATACATTACAATTGCACAATTGCTTCCTGTTTGATTTTTGTAGAACATAATGCTTTCTTTGACGTTTTTATTTTGCTTTGCTTCTTCTGTAGCTTTATTTGAAATAGACAAATGTTATTCATTTTGGTAATATGAATATATAAGATAGTATGAGAAATAGTATTGGTGTTTCTCAAAATGCAGACATTCAATAATACTGTGTGGAATTGAGGATTCAGTGTTAAGAACAGAGTACCTCATTTGATGACATATCCCAGTGCCCTAGCTTTTTCTACGGCTTTTCTCTGGTCAAGCTAACTCCTTTTTGTAAAATATTGGTCTTGCTGTGAGACTGAAATTTGTGTAAATATCTTATTTGATAAGATACATGAAAATTCAACATATTGTAAGCGATATATTTCTATATTTCTAACCAATAAAACTTTTTCTATATATATAAAAAAAAAGCTTCTTCCATTTCTGATTGGATGGGATAGGGTGAGGAGGGGAATAGAAGGATTTATACAGGTGGTCCTCGACTTTCAACAGTTCATTTAGTGACCGTAAAAAAATTACAACGGCACTGAAAAAAGTGCCTTATGACCATTTTTCACATTTAACAACCTTTGCAGCATCCCCATGGACACTTGATCTGAATACAAATGCTTGACAACTGGTTCATATTTATGACGGTTGCAATGTCCCGGAGTCACATGATCCCTTTTTGTGACCTTCTGACAAGCAAAGTCAATGGGGAAACCAGATTTACATAACACCCATGTTATTAGTTTAACAACTGCAGCGATTGAGTCACTTAACAAACCTGACAAGAAAAGTCGTAAAATGGGCAAAACTCACTTAAACTAATTTCTCGCTTAGCAGCATAAATTCTGGGCTCAATTGCGGTCGAAAGTCGAGGACTACCTATACTCCTTTACAGAGACCTGGTCGAAATCCTTCCATCCCACACTCCCACCCACCCCCCATTCAGTCAGAACTGAGGAAGTTTCTCGCATGAGAAGCGAAACATCTTCCCCCAAGAGGCGGGGGGGGGGGAGGCAAATGCAATCGTCTCTTGAGAAAAAGCACCTTTGAGACACCCGTGACCCGGATGACTGAGAACCTCCACAGACATCTTGCAAAGAGGTACAGTATCTTGCAGCGCGCGCGCCCTCGCCCGAAGGCTCCCAGGTCTTCCAAAGCGCGGAACAATCCGAGCAGCATCAGCCGCGCCAAAAAACGAGCCGCCGATTCCCGAGGAAGGCGAGAAGGATGCAGCGGCAGACTAATCCGCATAAACTCCATCTGAGCCTCGAGGAAGCCTCCCCCAATCCCAGACCTGAGGAGAGTCGAAACCAAAACTCCCGATCCCGTCCTTCCACTTCTCTCAGGAATCGGTGCTGACGCGGAGGGGACAAGTTCGCAGAGCGCAGGGATCCATAGCTTATACACGTGATAAACGAGTAAATAAATAGCATCTTTCCATCGCCCAACACCAACCCAGTCTTCCAGAGCCCGGCGTGCCTACCCACCAGAGAAAGCTTGGGAGAAACCGGGCTTTTTGCCCTCCGATCAGCTCCTGGATCTGGAAAACGCGCGCTCAGCCCCTCCTGGGCCTGCCTCGCCGCTCTGCAGCCAGTCTTCCTGGTGCGCCTGAGCGAGGGATGCGTTGGCACCTCAGCACCTCCTCCTCTCTTCGCCGACTGGCTGGGCCACCCGCCCTCGGGGGAGGGGGGGTCGAGGAAAGGACCTTTGGGGAAGCTGAACCCAGGCTGAAAAAATCAGCAGCAGCAGTTCCCGCGGCTATCGGTTGCCCGGGGCAAAGACCTATCAAGCCCCAGGAGAGTTGGCGAAATGGGTGGGTGGGATTAGGAGGGGGACCGCTGGTGAAGGAAAGAGCCAATTAAACAGCCCCTCCTTCCGAAACCTCTCCCCCTCTCTCCACTTTAATTAGCTGCCCGGGAGCGGAAGGTTGGTCTTTGCGGGGGCTGCAGCCCAAAAGGTCCGCGACGCGACCCAAGCGATGAGTTGCAGGTCGGTTGAACTGGCTTGCGAGGTTGTTCCACACCCACACCCCTGCGATAAAACCACGTTCCCTTTCCGCGGTATAAAATGGGATTGATTTAGAAGACGGGGTGGGTTGGGGTGGGAGAGAGGACTCGTTTTCTCGTACGGAAAAACAAAACAAAAACGAACGTTGATTTTAATGAGGTTTACTTTTGGACAAGTTCGGCTTTCTCAAAAAAAGCCGGAATGCCATTCGGGTCTGGAACAAGCGCCGTCCTGCTTTTTCAAAGGAATGTGGACTTAAAGTAACATTTGATCTCTTCTACACTTAAAGGCAGTTTTCTTTGCAAAGCGAGGGACACTGAAGCTTATGGTAGAGTACACTTACTAGCATTTTTTCTTTCTAACGGATTAGTATGACTGCCGGTTTAAACATTAAGGACATTTGTTATTTTTAACTTTTTTGAATAATACCACTCCTAAAGGAGCGTTAGGGCAGGGAACTTCTTGTTAATTACTCGCCTAATTGAACAAATACAGGTAGTCTTCAACTTACGACCAGAATTGAACCCAATCTAGAGTGGGTGCCGAGAATTTTGCTCCAACTCATTTAAAGGACATCAGGTTGAGGTGAATAGGGATTAATAGCAATATACAATAGTGTTGCACAGGCCATAACTGGTAGGTGCACATACACACAAACAAACGCCTTACTTAATGGCTTTTGTGTTAGAGAAAGTTTGCACCCCTCTTTTACAACATGTCAAGTGATTAACAGACAACATTTATGGGGATCTGTTATGCTTTCAAATACTGTGGACTTTATTAAATTGGAAACAGAAACAAATAATTGGTTCTGTGTATTTTGAAAAAATTGCATTTTTCACTATTATAGTCCAATCATGGGAGTTTATCCACAAAGTCTTTGTTTTTTATCTGTTAAATATGATTGTTGAGTTACAAAGCTCAACACTCACTTGTTCATTTTCTTTATGCTGAGCATTAATGTGTAAGACTATGATCATTTTGCACCAATCTTTCTGTAATCTCTATCTTCCAAGTGACCCCAAAGAATTAATTTCCATAGTTTTCATCACTCTAGCCAGTTGCAAAATCAGCTGAAATTCCTGAAGGAGATTTTTGTTCACTTTTTTCCTCTCTGGTAGGCCTAAATTCAGAATTGTGAGCCGCTTATGTACTGTGAAGAAATGTTAAACTTCTTTTGGAATAATTATCTGGCTGCCAAACCATGGAAACCTGGCAGCTAAAGTATGAACATCGGAAATTGTGACTCTTTTCATGTCAATTTTTTTAGATATGGAAGACATTTGATGATTGCTGAGTTTGAACCATTCAAAATATAGAAGCAATCATTTTATGCATCCAAAATTTTTATAGACAAAATTCCAATTGTAATACTCACACTGATTTTTACTGTTAGGAATGTCTGTTGTACATTTTGATAAGCACAAGTTATTTTGCATAGTACAAGTGCACTTCGATCTACAGATTACTCTCTCATCTTTAATTATTTTTGTTTATTTCTATCCCACCTTTATTATGTTTATAAACAATTCAAGGTGGCAAGCAGACTAATACTCCTTCCTCCTCCTATTTTCCCCACAACAACAACCCTGTGAGGTGGATTGGGCTGAAAGAGAAAGTGACTGGTCCAAGATCACCCAGCTGGTTTTCATGTTTACAGCAGGACTAAAATTCCCAGTCTCCCAGTTTCTCACCTGGCGCCTTAATCACTAAACCAAATAGACTCTCGTCCTCTTCTCATTCTGTGGGACAAATCATTGATAAGCACTTGTAATGTCCAGTGATGAGGAGAGAAGGAATAAGATAAAGAGATGCCTCAGTATCAGCCGTCATAGTGTACATCATAAAAATCAGAATCAGTTTTATTTTATCACTGGCATTAGAAAAAAATTGAAACAGATGTATTTTCTGGTGGTACAAGCTTCAATACCTGCATGGCAGTAGTGGGATTCAATTTTTTTTACTACCAGTTCTGTGGGCAGGGCTTGGTGGGTGTGACAAGGGAAGGGTACTGCAAAATCTCCCATTTCTTCCCCACTCCAGGGGGAAGGTTACTACCGGTTCTCCAAACTACTCAAAAATTTCCACTACTGGTTCTCCAGAACTGGTCAGAATCTGCTGAATACCACCTCTGCTGCATGACCTGAAACGCCTTCACTCTCACCTCTGTTCTTCCAATGGAAGAAGGACATCCAACTACCATAGACAAAACACTGAACTTTGGTTTTTAAAGGAGGAAACACATTTGCTTGATGACTAATTTGAATGTTCTGTTGGAAAAAAATAATAATTATTTTCTTGTGGCCTCCAGACAGACTTGGCAGCAATGCTCAGGCTAGCTCTATAATCTTCTCTGCTAATCACGAAGTCTCGTTAAATTGATAGCTGGTTCAGATTTCACACCGAATGTTTTCTACTTTTTCATCCTGATATATATATTTTTATTAACAGTGGAGTTACAAAACTCATGCATGTCTAGAGAGAGCCATTAGGACTGGAAATGTCTAGAAATACACATCAACGTACTGCAATGATTAGTTATTGATATTGGAACAGACTGTGCTTGGACAGCTAAGAGTGCTTATAAGTAGAAGTAAGAATAAAGAATATGGTTTTCAAAGACATGTCTCTTAAGTATTATAGCATACCTACATCAGATGTACAAATATTTTCAAGAAGGAACACTTCACATTCAATCTTTGCAACTGGCAAGAAGGGGAACCTGGATGCCAGGAAGTGGAGAGTGTTCAAAATTCAACTTAAAGCTGGCTGCTTCTTTCAAGGAAATATAACCTTTATCTGGGCTAGAAATGTATTGAAATGTACTACTTATTTTTTATGATAAGGGATGAAAAGGTAAGGTGGGGCATATATGCAGATATGCACAACTGCAGTAAGTGACTCAGGTGAAAAGGAGGGAATTGAATGGGGATACCAATTGCTGCTGCAGGGAATATGCCATCACTGTTTCTCAGTCTTCCTCTGGGTAGGGATGGGGACCAGATAGATGAACACAATATAAGCATGCATCCTACTTCCTTAATTCCTTATTGGTTGGGCTTTACTGCTATAGCAATAGTATTTATAGCAATAGCAGCCAAGGTGGCACGGTGGTTAGAGTGCAGTACTGCAGGCTACTTCTGCTGACTGCTGCTGCTTGCAATTTGGCAATTCAAATCTTGCCAGGCTCAAGGTTGACTCAGCCTTCCATCCTTCCAAGGTGGGTAAAATGAGGACCCAAAATTGTTGGGGGCAATATGCTGATTCTATAAACTGCTTAGAAAGGGCTGTACAGCACTGTAAAGCGGTATATAAGTCTAAGTGCTATTGCTATAGGAGCCCACAAAGAATATCAATGCTCACCTATTATTGAGGACAGACCATCTATTTTGTCCAACAAAGCCCAAACCTTGTAGCTGACAAAACCAGACAAGCTACCAGATGTGGCTAATTATGTGTGTTTGTCTGATGACTTCTGATTTAAATCATTAAGGCAGATTTGGGGAAGCTGTAGCCCATAGACAGCCGACAGAGCGATTTTGTTGCTAGAATGTCATTGAGAAATGGCTGTAGGAAATTGTGGGGCAGCTGGGAACAAGTCCGTTGCAAAATTACCTCAGGAAAGACAGTTCAACTCAGTTCCTGAGATATGAGAAGGAAAGAGCTTCAAAAAAAAAATCTCATTGTAACTAAAATTGGGAAAGTCCTATTATTGTTCCTATTACATAATGTTAATTCTGTTATTCATGGTTCTATATTTGCTTCCAACTAGCATTCAAGAAAATTTCTGTTCTCCGTGTTGCCACTTAGCTATGACTTGGCTAATCTTCCATGCCATCAATTTTCTCTCCCTCATCTCTCATTTTGCCAAATTAAAAGTGGGACTAGGTGTGTTAAAGGTCTCTTTCCACTTTTAATTTTTTCCAGACTCCTCCCAGTCTTCCATTTGAGCTCTGTAAGAGTCTACCATTGGACAAGGATGAAAGGTCTGTTATTAATTATGAGATTTTTTGAAGGTCCCCATATTTCTGATCAGCTTGGAGATGTTTACACTTATGGTGGAATGTGGAAAAATGGGAGCATGTCGCAATTTTTAAGTATTGCCCTATGACCAGACACGGCCAACAGACAAAGGAAATGTGGCTCTCCAAACCAAGAAAATGGGTATTTTGTGCTAACTGCTGTTCCTGAGGATCACTAGAAGAAACCCATAGAAGTCTAGGCATAGAAGAAGTTGGAAATCTCCCTAGATTTGAGACATCTGCGGCCACAGATGGTACTGGCTGCCTCAGCAAACTGCTGATGCAATCCAGGTCTATCAAAAATGAGACAGACCAGAAAACTACAGCTGGTATCAGTACCAGGTTTCAGTATGGTGAGCTTCAATTCCTACTGAAGCAAAAAAGCTTCGAGTCTGGTTAAAAGACAGCCCTGCTAATGTTTCTCTTTTGTTTCCAAGACTTATTTTTTCACTTCAATGTGGGAAATAGTTAATATAAAAAGAAGATATGGACAGCAGTAACAAATAAATACAAATGCCAAACTGTTTCAAATAATGTTATGCTTGTTTGGAAAGATATTTAAAAGGACTTATTAAGATGGGACAGTAGCAGTGGTGGGATTCAACAGGTTTGCACCTATTTGGAGAACCAGTTGTTGGAAGAAATCTCTTTTTGTTTTTTCCCCACTTTACAGGGCTAATCCTGTAAGGAAGGCAGGAAGGAATAATTCTGGGGTTGTTTCTAGCCTAATCTTTATTGCCCTGCTTGCAGAAACTGCCTCTTGGTTAACCCCTGGAACAGCTAATGGTTCTTGGCAGTACGCCCAGACTTACTGTCGCCTGAGCTCCACCCAATCACAAGATCACCCAGCTATGCCTATCCAGCTGGTCATTAGGGCAGAAACCGGTTGTTAAATTATTTGGATCCCACCACTGGACAGTAGTATCAAGGTCTTGATAACCGCACCTTCCAAGGCTCTTAATTTTTGAAAGGGCTTTTTTTAAATTTTAGCAAAGTCCAATTTCTTATTCAACATATGGATGAAATTACGAGTTATCTTTTATTCACAAAACTCGTGAGCAGTGCACAATCTTCCCCACGCTTATGTCCTCCAAATTAATTGGGATTTCAATTCCCATAATTTCCAAACCAATTTTGAAGGGAAGCCGGTGTTGTTATGTTAGCTATAGAAAGATCCAGAAACATCCCAGCAGGATGTCATTCCAATTTGACTCCTTGTGCACATCCTCAAACAACATGATTGTGGGATTAACCCATTTTGGGAGGGAAGGGGGTTGTGCAATGCACATTTGGGCTGAGTTTGCATGACATGATAGGATGCACAGAACGCTAACCAAATGTACAGCTTGCTAGGCAACTAGCAAGATAGCCAATAGAGCAATGTTTAAATGACCTAGTTAAGCATGTTGTATAGACCACAGACATATTAAACCTCTTTTTGTTTCAGTTCCCAGAAAATGCTATCTTTCCTATTCTGCTGGTACCTTAAACTCCCAGGGAATGTGAAGCAGAATGGACACACACACACACACACACACACACACACACACACACACACATCAGAAGAGCAAGCAGGCCAGACAATCTAAAATCAGACTGGGGTAACAATAGCGAACAGGACCCTGGACAGCTCCATATAATTCTTGGCTGAGCTCTTTTAGCGCAGAGGAAGTTAGAACTCAACACATTTGATTTAAATGGTGAAACAAAGTCAGCGTATCTTACTGCTGCAATTGACTTCGCCAGAACCTATAAAGCTGCTTAACTTGAAAAAAATGCACCAATCCTCAGAAGATCGTGGAAGCTTCATAAGAGTCAATAAGATCATGCCCCAAAGTTTGTCATGAACGATCATGTCTAATCAAAGAGCTGCAGTATTAATTCAAGATAACTATTCAGGAAAGATTGTCTGTTGTCTCTGTAATTCAGACACTGTCAACTATCACAGAGCACGGAGAACTGGCAATCTCCAAAATAAGCTAGCTGGTTTGTCTGATCCGGCTGGCCAAAGATCTGACATCTGCTGAACTGAGGATAGAGGGAATCAATGTGTCAAATTATAAATCCAAGCCTGTTCACATTTACAATTTGTCATAAAAGGAGGGAGAGGGATAGCCCTGACAGGGCCTCTAATTGAGGAATGCAGAAGCACATTCTTTCAAGATAAGAGGAAGGCGGAAGCCAGGTTCTGGCGTGCGGCGATGCTCTATAAGAGAATGTGATTGATGACATCCAGCCATGAATGTATTTCATTGGAGAATGTGTCTC
>JAOYMU010000283.1:36675106-36688501 GCA_025802295.1 Psammodynastes pulverulentus
GTTACCCGCCCCGAGTCCCTTTGTGGAGATGGGGCGGGCTATAAATCTAATAAATAAATAAATAAAATAAATAAATAAATGTTCTTTTTTATATAACATTTGTTGGAAGAAACATACTAAAGGCAACTCATTGCACTTCTTCATTTAAATTTGTCCCTAGCCTATAATATTTCTTACTGTGGTTTTACTTGATTTATGTTTTTCTGAAATCTTTGCAAACTCCTTATCACATTATTTTATATAGAATGTCTTAAAGTACTTAATTAGATAATTTTACCAATCTTTCCTATCATTTGTTTTTGGGTCATGTCCTACACAATATTTTTCATACCACTTATAATCAAAATGATTTCTTCTTAGAACAGAGATTTAAATAAACCCATATATAATAATGTCCAGTTGAATATTTAAACTATGTTACATTTATTTTTTGTCAGCTTAATTGAATATTCTGGTCATCCTGTGATATTTGGAATCTTAATATAACAGAAGAGTTCTAAAACCCTTTTAAGAATCAAAGCCTTGATCTATTCATTTACAATATAATATTTCCTAATTACTAATTTGATAAGGTAATATATGCTATGCTTTTCAATCTAGATATTTTGTTTTGACGGATGTGTAATCTTCCAAATCAATCTAGTTTTTCATGAAATAAAATTCAATATGATCTAATTAAAATCAAATTAGACACAGCAGTGTCTAAATATTGAAATATTAAATATTTGTATGCAGTTCTATACCTTCTTATCCTGATAAAGTATGGAAGGTCTCTGTAAGGTTTCAGTTCTTCCTCTAGCTGTACAGAAATGATTAAGTATTAGCTTAGCTTCCACGCTTCTCCAGTTGAGAATGGAGCTAATGGGCAATTCAAAAAGCTCAGTTGTACCAAAATACCAGGTATAAGAATTGCAACTATAGCCATTCTGATATAGGTGCAATCTTATATTTGGGGGAAATGTGACCAAATTATGACAAGCGGGCTATCATAAGTAGATATTCTAATACTTATAGTTAAGATTTGAAATAAACATAGATGGGAAGAAGAACAATAGTATTTCTGGCTTCCTTCTGTCTTATCAATGAAAGAATATCTTTTCCATCCCTGAGTATGTTTTAGAAGGTTTTGGATTAAAGTATTAAATTTGAGTGTATTGTGATTGGTTCAAACACTTGCACTTCAATATTAAAGTATACAAAAAGAAGAATTTATCTCCAACTTCTTAGTTTATTACAATCCAGAGGAAAAACTCTATATCAAGTCATAATGGGGGATATCTATTGAAGTGATAGCAACATATCACATAATGCTCAGCAAATCTGCAGTATTTTATTTTTCAGACTGAAAAATAGGAGCATGAAAAATGATTCTTAAGTTTTCTTAATTGGAATCTAGTCTAGGTGATATCTTTGAATTGAATGTATCAGAAATCACTACTAAAAGGTACAACTGAACTTAAAAAGTAATTCAGTGACTAAGAAGAATTTACCATCATTTTGTATGCCTGGATGAATCTATGTTTCTGTATATCTAAAATAGAGTTAGTCTTTGACTTACAGCCATAACAGAGACTGCCCATTACAGTTGCTGTCTGACAAAGTGATGGTCATTAAGCAAGACATCCTGTTTTTTGAGATTCTTCTTTGCTTTTTTCAATCTTACGGGATTCTGGGAATAAAGTACATAAAAGAGCTTCCTTTATCTCCTCCAACATAGGATACTTCATTATTAATTTTGTTCAAAAGTACAATAGTTTTTTTAAAAAGAAGTGTCTCCTAGATGTTGCAGTTATAACACAGTAAATTTAATCTGCAATCCTACGACACTTTGAAAACAGTAGAAGTTACCTCTAGGCTCTAAAAACTTTGAAAATGTTTCATAAGAAGTACTTTGGATCCTGTATGAGCATTTTCTACTGTTCATTAAAGTCATCATCAGCGTCTTTTCATGCTATCATGCTGCTTTAACAGTTGCTTTAATTAGTTGACTCAAAGCATCAGCATCTTTTTTCAGTCTTACATGGATATCTAAAAAAGATGTGGCACTAGTAGCAGAAAGATACCGAAAGCATGCACAGCCCTTTGAAACATGTATAGGATTGCATATTTAAGCTAAAATCTCTTGCTATGAAGAAATATTTTATATTTCATGCATCCACAACCAGACGGTTCACAGATTTGTTGGAAGAATATAACACTGGGAATTTTAAAAGCTAAAACTCTAAAACGAGAAGGTAAACATACAACATTAGGGAAAAGTAACTATATTTACATATCTGGGAGATAGCTATAGCAATAGCACTTACATACCGCTTCATAGTGCTTTACAACCCCCTCTAAGTGATTTACAGAGTCAGCATATTGTCCCCAACAATCTGGCTTCTCATTTTATTGATCTCGGAAAGATGGAAGGCTGAGTCAACTTTGAGTCTGTCAGGACTGAACTGCCGGCAGTCAGCAGAATTAGCCTGTAATTCTGCATTCTAACCTCTGCGCCACCAGAGCACCTGCTGGGCTCTATGGAACTTCTGGGTTATTATTTACTTCTCACCCAAGAACTAGCTACATTCTAACTACTTACTTTCCAGGTCCTAAAAAGGTCAACAAGATGCTGCCATATTTTATGATACAAATACAAAAATATTAATTTTTAACACACACTCCTTTTATATATAACCTGATGCAGAATTTAGAAAGGAAATTTTGTGAATTAGTAACAGCAGATGGTTTGCATATATATATTTTGGTATTTTTACTCTTTCTATATGGTGCTTACCTGAGATTCACTGACACTATATAATATTCTAGAGAAAATAGCCTTTATACTGATGTTGCAAACAAGTGGTAGGGTGAAAAATAATATTCTGTGTCATATATCTGCTTTTCAAGAATACAAATGGCGTTATTTTAAGTTTCTGGCATAAAGGATATCATCTCATGTTTTCTATGTTATCTTCTAAAAAAAATAGTCTCTTAATTTAAAAAATAACCCCGGATGCAAATACTGGCTTTTGCAGATTAGTTGCCATGATGTGATTTTGGGCATTCTGAGCTGAAACAATATATCAAACCAATGTATGTAAATAAGGTTCAAACCAATGTATGTAAATATAGTTCAAAGTTTGGAGAAATATGATTTATTTTTCAATATGCATTCCATTTCAAATAAAGAAACACCTTTTGGAATGTTTAGATGATATAATGCAAAATATAAAATCTATGAGATATACTGAAACTTGGCTTTGAATTACTAGTAGACTGCTGTAAATTTCATTGATTTCAACAGAATTAAATCAGCAGGGTTGATTGCCCTGGAATCAGGCAGAATGTTCATGATCAACTTAAAATGTATAGAGAACAGGTATCAGTAGGAATGTGAGTAAACCACCTGTTTAGAAATTCAAAATATTTAGAACTGCCCATGTCTAGAGTGCAAGTATCTGGAGAAGGTTTTTTCAGTATCCTGTCATCTAAAGGTCACTGAGATTTTGGCAACCCAGATGGTACTAAACTACACAACAATTTTATCATGAATATCAAAATCTGTGTGACTGACAGTGAATTTACTACTATGCAAATGTATGGTTTCAGCCTGCATCTAGAAAATAGGTAGAAAGCCTTTAAAGGGGATCTGAAGTATAGTATCAAATGCAATTTTATCCTATTTCAGTTAGCATTTCCAAAAAAGAAAAGAAAAAAAAATCCTCCCACTATCAGTGAACTGAAACAAGATAATCTTACATAGAACACTGAAATCAGTCTGTCAGATTGACATAAGTATTTGCAGAGCTGCTCGATCCCTATATTTATAATTTATTATTATGGAGGGGGGTTTCTACAAAAGTTGTGCTAATTTCACTTGGACTAATTCAAATATGAAATAGGGAACTGTCAAGTTTAAGGAGACATTCTTTTCAGTGAAAATTAATCACAGCATCTTCAAAGCTAAACAACTATGCTCAGGCCAAATAAAATTCACTTTAGTTTCATTCTCTTGAAAGCCATGGATTTGGAGAAAAAAAAGTTGAATATTCAAATCATGTCCTTTTTGGTCAATAACTTTTATGTGATCACAAAAGGGGATCTTCCAAATGAAACAAGTCACCTTCAGTTTATATTTAGTTTTCTAAAGTAAATGCAGAACCTCCCTCTGTCAGAATATTTCTTTATTTTCATGAATATACACACACACACACAGCTAGTTATGTTGATCTATGCGGGGAAAAAAATGAAAATCCATATCTGGGTGATATTAAATAAATAAAAAATAATACAACAGTATAGATAAGTCTTTGCAGAACTCATTACAAAAATTAAATAGGGAAAAGAAAGAAAGCCCAAAATTTAGAGTAAACCTATTAAACTGTGAGTCTGCAATACGAGTAATTCCTAACATGCAATTGGGGTTAAATGTGAAGCCTTTCCTGCTTGCACCTAACCCTGAAATGCACACGCTGCAGTTCCATAATTTTTCAGTCATGTCCCCATGACATTGTCTTCATCTCATAGTCAAGAATGAATCATGATTAAGAAGCCTTTATTTATGCCAGCATCAGGGGTGAAATTCATTTTTTTCCCCTACGGGGTGTGGCTTGGTGGCAGCAACTGGGCGACCGGGCGACCAGGCGGCTGTGGATGAGGCCAACCATCATCCTTACCACTTCTCCTGAGCTGGGCCAAGGTGGACGAATTTCACCCCGGCCAGCATTCTCTTTCTGCCCTACTCCTTCATTGCAAGGGGGACTATTCAAGAACAGCCTGATTTTTACAGCTGTGTAAAATCCATTCAGTTTTGTGTCCTGCTATTTTAGGAAAAAAATTAGGAGATCGCAGTAACTCTGAACACAGACAATTGAGGCAGAATATGGATTTAGCAAGATGGGCGGCAAATGTCCAAATAGTTTTCTGCTGACCCAAGGATGGTTGGAGAGCATATCACTCAGGGGAGAGGGAGGAAAGACACTATGGTATTAGATATTGTGGCATTAGATTACACCAATCCTCAGAGACAGAAGAAATGTGTTCTTATCCCAGCTGTTTGAACTGCATGGGAGAAACTTAACATGAATTAAATCTCCCAGGTCCTAATCCTTCTTAAGGACTGCAACCATATACATTCTTACCTGCAAATAAGTTCTGCAAATTCAGTTATGTTAATTCTGCCTGATGATGCAGAGGATAACCAAAAACCAGAGATGACACCAGCATAGTTGAACTTTAAACTAAGTTGGCTGCATATTGTATATGATTCTATGTTCCAAACAGCGATGATACCTTTACTTCTGATAGTTGTTCATTCAGGCTTTTTATTATATTCAGAGGAATAACAAAGGCAAATGACAATTCATCCACCTTGGCTAACAGATACATAATAGAGTCAGAAACAGGAAGAGAAAACCCATAATGCCAAGTTCCAAGCTCAATTTTATATATACATAGGTAGAATTTAATGTGACATACTGGAGAACAGGAAAAATGTAGGTTACACAATGCTAAAGAAATTAACCACTTAATTAATCACAAATTAACTTGATTATCTAGTTGTCTGTAAGAAAAATACAAAAACAAAAGAAAACAGTAGGCTTTGAAGCAAAGCTTTGTCTGTTGAAACTGGATGATTTCATGCACCCTAGCATCTGATGTGCATTCAACTTACATCAGATCATTTTGACCTCTATTTTACACAAGGAAATTGAATGTAGAAGGAATTATTTAGTCACACAGCAGTCAGTAGGTGGGAGGAATGTACAGTCTTCCTTTTGGATGACATGATAATATTAAACTAGCCTTTCCCTTCCCTCTCTTTACTAAAAACAAAGTATATTTTTTTCTGATAAGACAGATGACTCAGACATAACATTTTCCATTAAAAAACAATGCCTCACTTCATATATTTTGTCAACTATCAACTAGCCCTTAGAGAATTCCCTTTCATAAATTACTCTGGAGAAAATTCAGAGTGTTGTACCTCCAAAACATTAAAGGCCACAGGCTTACCGAAAACTGTGATAGAAGACTTACACTTCCTGCAGCCATATTTTGTTGATTTACTGCCTGCCATTTACCATCAACAACAGAAGTGCAGACCTGAGGTCAAAGCAATGGAGAGAAGAGAAAAAAATATAGCAGGATTTTATTTCAAGTCTGAGAACAAAGAAAGCAGAATAGAGTAGGGACTGCAGATGCTACCATTTTATTTCTGACACAGATGATTTAAAGGGCTAATAGATATCTTTGTTTTCAGACTGAACTTGAAGAGGTTTTAAATATGAATTACATGAAAAGGGTTAGACTCTTAAGATTGGAATAGATGCTGAGCATCGAAGGTCTAATTGTAAACGTTCATCAAGGTACAGCAAGTCCCTGGATTAAGAACACCCTGGTTTAAGGATGTCCCACAATTAAGAATGGAGCCTATTGTAGCAAAATTTGTTTTAAATACTTCCAGTTAAATACACCACAGTTCAAGTTCATTACACATTATTTATACTGTATTATACAATGGTATTGTTCCGGGTTACATATGAATTTGACTTAAGGACAGACCTTGGGAATGGAATTTGTTCTTAAAATGGGAACTACTGGGGGCATAAAAATGGTAATAGTGGTAGTCTCAGTTTGTCCCAACTATTTTTAACTAATGAAAACACTAGGTGTCATATGATATGTTATCTGCATTACTGACAATTGTCAGATGGCAGCCAAAAAGATACAGGAAACTCCAACATTTTTTATCTTGATTTTTTTGGAGCCCAAGTTGTAATCCTACGTAAACTATATTTCAGGACCTTCCCAAGTAATTTGCAAGGCTAACTTAAAATCTACTGCTACAATATCCTTGCCTCAGTGCAAGATTTTCTACATCCTTTTTGCTAAGGGGACATCCTTACATCACCTCTATCTTACAATTCTCTCCTAGTAAGGCAGCTACAGAATGGATTCAGTGTGAAGTGGTGTTTCCCATGTTATGCCAAAACAAGACAATCCGTGATGATATTGCGGATGGAAAGTGGAATTACTGCAATTACTCTTGACACGGCTGTGAGGGAGTCATTCTGTAATCACTTTATTCACTGTATGTTATGGTAGGTTAACATATGCAGATGCTAAGCAAAGCTTCTTTCTGAAACCTAGTTTGAGTTCAAATCAATTACTTTCATTATATCACAGAATGTTTTCTAAATGGTTACAAATCTCAGCTTGTTAAATAAATATTTTCTAGATCAGGGGTTCCCAACTGCTGGCTCATGGCTCACTACCAGGTCTTGAGCCATTTAGAACTGGACCAAAGAAGTGGCAGGCAAGCACATGCATGTGCATTCCCACTTGCGTGCACTTGCCCACCTTTCATGTGGAAATTGGAATCATCCCCTCTCCCCCTGCTGCCAGGCCAAAAACCAAGAAACATTGGAGAACTCTATTCTAGCTAATTGACAGAAATAAAATGGGCAAATTAAAAATATATTATAAATAATAGAATTCTAAAAAATATATTTAAAATAAACTCAGTAAATTCTAAGTAGTACTAGCACTAGCAATGTCGCTTAGACTTATATACCACTCCGTAGTGCTTTACAGCACTCTCTGAGTGGTTTACAATGTCAGTATATTCCCCTCAATAATCTGGGTACTGACTTTACTGACCTTGGAAGGATGGAAGGCTGAATCACCCTTGACCCGTCAAGATTGAACTCCTGACTGGGAGCAGAGTCAACATGCAATACTGCATTCTAACCAATGCACCCCCATGGTGCCAATTTGTGAATAAAATACTAAATGTACTAAATACTAAATCAATAAAATATAAAAATGTTAAACCACTAAATAACTAAGCTGCTAAGTGGACATCTCTCTCTTTCTTTCTCTCTCCCCGCCCCATCCCCTTCCTACACTGAGAGGTTGAAAAATGACTATTTATGTATCTGCATTGGATTTGTGTGATAGGTAAAATATACTGAGGGTAGAGAACATGCTTTCTTCTAGGCACTGCTAGATCACAACAACTACCAACACACTTTGGGATTGACCATGTCACTAACAAGGCAGAAGACTCCTATGCCAGGCATCTCAGGCAAAGCTTTTTAAAACAGCATAATTGGAATTCTGCAGCTACCAGAGAAAAATCCTTAAATGATAATAACAGTTTGTGGTTTTCAATACTCTTTTCTGCAGTTATTAAAAACAATCAGAACACAGCCTTGTATTTCTGCAACTGCCCACTAAGGAGTAATGGGTAACAATGCCAATTTTAGCTGGCTTCATTTCTTAAAAAAGCAAACAAGCTCCAAGAAGTGCAATGACATGCCCTTTGGCATCCCAAGGGATTTTCAAGTCATGTGCTCCACTACAGCTTCACTGTATTTGCATTCTGTGGTCTGTAAAATATTCTCTCTCAGCATCTTTACTTTCTTTTCTGTCAGTTCATCACCACACATTTGAGAAACTGTCCATAGGACATAAATATATTATGGAAAACTTTTGAATGAAAAATTATTACAATACTTTGCTGTTAATTCAATAAATATGCATGGTGCAACCCTACCTGACAGTGCATTGTTAATTCATTCTAGAGGTGGCTAATGAATTAGATAGCATCCCACCTTCTCCCCATGAGCACCTTGCTCTCTTCCTCTCCATCTTGTTCAATATAATTTTAACTGAATTTTATCTATTGCTGTAATGTTTTATGTAGTATTTTTATTGAATGAGTGTAGGCTGGCTAGAATCAGCTTTGGAGAGATGAGTGGCATATAAGCTTAATAAATAAATAAATTAATATTTCCCATAAATGAGATTTTAGCAATAGCAATAGCACTTAGACTTATATACCGCTTTACAGCACTCTCTAAGTGGTTTAGAGAATCAGCATATTGCCCCCAACAATCTAGGTCCTCATTTCACTGACCTCGGAAAGATGGAAGGCTGAGTCAACCTTGAGCCTGGTGGGATTTGAACTGCCAAATTGTAGGCAGCCGACAGTCAGCAGAAGTAGCCTGCAGTACTACACTCTAACCACTGTGCTTTCCCTTTAGTTTTTGTGTACCATATATGTACCATTTGTGTATTCATTCATTCATTCATTCATTCATTCATTCATTCATTCAAAGTTACCACTCTTTTCTAGGTTACTTATTGTGTGCTACATGTGGCCTTTTGATCATTCTTATTTCAACACATTTGGAATATAATTTGTTATGCGTGCACTTAGAAGTTCAAACTGTGTAATTTTTTTTTTAATGCAAAACTACCTTAGCAAACTTGCTCATTATTAATGGTATGTAACTAGTAATTGGAGTAAGGGGAATCAAAGTTATTTATCTTCTTGGGCAATTTCAATAGCAACAAATCAGGTTAGATATATTTGAACATGCAATAAAACTCTAGGGTGAAAATCTCTCAAGACTAAGTTACAGAACATTTGGAACACTTACTGCAATTGCTGTATATAGATTGAAATCTTGACTCCCCTTCTAAAATCTTGTTTTGGAACAGTCTCACTGGAATCAGAGTGACACGTTCATTGTAATTAATTTCTGAACTGGACACTGCTATTATGGGATAGGAGTTTGATTAAATAGCAAAAGAAAATTATATAGCTGATTCCAGAAAATAATGAGCTTCATTTTAAATTTTTACATTTGATTCTGCTAGAATGATATTATTGATTTCATGCAATCTTGTTTAACAATTTTGATGGCTTGGCTTATACTGGGGAATGACCTTACCAATCAATGTAAGATACACAATTGCCTTTTTTGTTAACACATTACTGTAATGTTTTCCAAAAGATGTGCTGGCACAGTGGTTAGAATGCAGTATTGCAAGCTAATTATGCTGATTGCCAGCAATTCGATTCTCACTGGCTCAAGGTTGACTCAGCTTTCCATCCTTCCAAGATTAGTAAAATGAGGACCCAGATTGTTGGGGACAATATGTTGAATCTGTAAACTGCTTAGAGAGGGCTGTGAAGCACTGTGGAGCAGTACATAAGTGCTAGTGCTGTTAATTTATCGTTTTCCATCAGTGTTCACTCTTACCAATTGTACAAATAAAATTTCTCCAGGACAATTTGTACTCAACTTGCTCCTTCAGGTCTTCCATCAGTAGATTCTTTGCCATTATAATGGACTCCATTCACCCCCAACTCTCTTCATATTCTTCTCTTTTCTTTTGTCTTTCTCACTACTATAGCTTTCTCAGGATAACTAAGTTTATGCATAATTCTCAATATGCTTTAATGTAAAGCTTGCTTTAGCTGGGTAGCTGGGATTACCTTTATACCTTGGGTAGATTCTGCTCTTGGTTTTCTTTGCTCATCTTCCCAGGAACATCCTACTCCTGCCTCCATTCCAAATTATGATGGGACAACACAACAGGGCTTGGAAGGTGACTATTTTCCATATTATATTAAAACATATGAAATAAACATTCAAATAAAAAGAAAGTTTATGTTTGGTTGATGCAATTCAGAGGTATGTCATGTATTTTGGTAGAGTACTGAATGGATCACATGTAACCATGCACAGTCTATTTTGTGCAATCACACAGATAAATTGATAGGAATAGGGCTGGGAGGAAGTTGTATAATATTTGTGTACAGTAGGGCAGAGATTTAATAGGATTATATAGGCAAAATCCTGCTATGCTGTACATAGTACACACTGTGCAAAATTCTACATACTAGATGTTTCTCACCAAACTGTCTTCTACTTTTGTTTTTTCCCCACACTGATGATTCCCTAGTCTCATATGCTATTTGCTCATTAGATGATTTTATTTTACAGAATTTCATTATTTCATTATAATTATTTTAATAAGTTCACATTCCATTATTATTATCCTTCTACTTGTGAGTCATTATCACTTTCTATTTACACAATTCTGTTCCTCTAACCAAATCTAAGTGTAAGATTTCTGGCAGTTTTCTGTATGGAAAATATCAAGTAATGTGGCCCTGAGGATTGGTCAGTTAACAGAAGATTGGCCTGTCCAGCAGGTGATTGAAAAGTAACTAAAATAATGCTAATTTTAAGGAAGAAACTTGGGCTGACCCAAAATATCACAGATTGTCTAGCTTAATGTCAGTATTTGCAAACTGATAGACAGGACCAAGGATAAGAGGCTTTTGTGCTGCAGCACCCATTCTTTAGAACAGCATTCCCCTGGGTAGCAGCAGTGGTGGGATTCAATTTTTTTTACTATCGGTTCTGTGCGCATGGCTTGGTGGGTATGGCAGGGGAAGGATACTGCAAAATCCCCATTCCCTTCCCACCCTACTAACCTGCTTTCCAGCTCCGTTCTCCTGTGCAGGGCAACAAAAGAAGACCCAGCCAATCACCTGGGACTCGGGAGGCAGAGAATAGATGGGGGCAGAGCAAGTCAGAGGTGGCATTTGCCAGTTCTCTGAAATACTCAACACTACCAGTTCTCCAGAACTGGTCAGAACCTGCTGAATATCACCTCTGGATAACAGTTAGATTGGTCCTGCCCCTTTTGTAAGCTTTGAAGTTATGGCTTTGTCATTGGGCTGATCCGGTTATGATTTGGAGTTTGCTAAATTGTTATATTGATTAATGCATAACTTGCACTTATCTGCTTATTAAATTTCACATTTTAATGTGGATTTTAATTTGGTTTTCATGCGGTTATTGTTTTATTTGTATCTTGTGTATTTTGTGCGTGTGGTTATTTTAATTGTATGAGCTGTCCAGAGTCATGAATGTGAGGTGCAAGTTGAATAAATAAACCATAAATACAATTATTGTGTATTCTGGTCCAGAGTTTTGTAAAGTGGCCCAATTGGTGCCTATGTTTTAACAACCTATCAGGGTTAGCCAAAGAAGGCTCGTCTTCTGAGACAGAGAAGTCGTATCCACACAAAATTCTCTCCATCAAATTAATGTGCTTGGCACCAAGGGTAAGTCAATTTAGTCTGGGCACCCGAAGCAGAAAAACCTGCAAATTAGATTGCTAATACTTTGATTAATTGATGGCATTCAAATTTCTGTCTAATATGAATGCATCAACACTGAATTTCCCTTTAGCACTGATCCTTAGAGTAATCCTGTCCTTGCTGCAATCTTCAAAATAGCAGCTTGTGCAGTGATGCATAGTTCTTACTCTCTTAGCTACCTTACATATTTTGTTTTACAGACTAGAAAATAAGAGATAAGCTGCATAAATCATGGCCTGGGGATTCAAGAAGGTCAGCTTCTTCTGAGCAGGGAGTAAAATTGAGGTTGCCAGGCCAGGCCAGGGATACTATAAATCACTTGTGGAAAAATACACTAATTACCAAAGGGAATGATGAATTCTGCTAGTAAAACATTTTATAAGCCAATTCATGCATCCTCTCCACACTTGAGAGACTACACATATAAAATAATAATAAATTAAATAATGTGCTGCCCCATTGCAATGTCCAAAATGGTAATTGCTGCTTCCAACTCTTCAGCTGATCTCTGCATAAAGTAAACCTTTGATACCAACTTTGAAAACATGAATGTAATAGCAATAGCAATAGCACTTAGATTTATATACGGCTTTACAGTGCCTTACAGCCCTCTCTAAGTGATTTATTTCTCCTAACAATCTGGCTCCTCATTTTACCAATCTCGGAAGTATGGAAGGCTGAGTCAACCTTGAGCCGGTGAGACTCGAACTGCCAAATTGCTGGCAGCCAGCAGGACTTCATTCTAACCATTGCAAACAAAGCTTTAAATATTCTAAGTGCAACAGATGTACATGTATTTATGAACAGAGGTGACTGGATCTAATAGAGGCTCTATCTACCATAGTTCCAGATTCAGTATATTCTTTGGCTTTGGATCATGAATGTTGATTGATGCAGGTAGATAGTTCTATATACTATTAATATGTGTAGAATGTAAAAAAAATGCAAACATCTGGATTAATTCAATAAAGGAGATCCATTATTATCCTGGAACTGGAATCTGAAAGGAAGGATATTTTTTATTTCTACCATCGGTTAGGGCACCTAACACCTTATTATATCACATCCCATGCTTTAAAGCAGGGGTGTCACACTCAAGGCCTGTCAGCTGGATCTGGCCTGTGGGTGTTTATATCTGGCCCATGAGGTTGCCCTGGAAACAGTGAAGGACTGGCCCACGGTACCTCTGCCAGCAAAAACAGAGCTCGGGAGAGTCATGCATGGCCCTCCCGGGCTGTGTTTTTTGTTTTTTTTAAAATCACCATTAAAATCCATAACATATTTCCAAATAATAACTTCTGTTAGCAGTAATGCAGAAATAACATTTCTAATAAATACACACACACATATAAAGCTGTTACATATTAGCATAGTCTAACGGTCCAAATATAAAGTGCGGGAAAATACGACTCGCTGATTGGCTGTTACGCTGACAGCTCGGC
>JAOYMU010000283.1:36740847-36755214 GCA_025802295.1 Psammodynastes pulverulentus
ATATATATATATATATATATATAGATAGATAGATAGATAGATAGATAGATAGATAGATAGATAGATAGATAGATAGAAAGGGAAAAGAAAGAAAAAGAGGAAGATCTTGCAATAAGAATCAATTTAAAAAGCATCCAAAGTAGAACATTGTAAAATACTGATTTTCATTAGCTTCATGTACATTGAATAATTATGCCCTGAAAAAGTCTACCATAGAGATGACATAAGGAGGTTAAAATCTGGATTTAATTTTGAACATTGCTCAGGAACTGATATTAGAGACATTGTACATAATATTATTAAGCATGTTTGAAAATAGAACTGTCAAGACTATACAAGAACAAGTATTGCTGAGGAATAATCAACATAGTGTGCCTGTAATAGGAAAAACCTTTATTACTAAATTACTATGTGTTTGAGTTTTGTTTTATAAATGAAGAATTTTGCCTTTTCCTCTGGTAAATTTGATTCTATTGCCTTCATTCTTTTTCTTTCTACCTTTTCAAACTTGCTCTGAATTTAGGGTATTTCTAGGGTATTATTTATCACCCATTATGTCATTACAAATTTTATATCCATTATATTTATCTCTTCATCCAAGTCATTAATAAATTTACCAAAGATAGAGGAACAAGAATTAATCCTTGTGGTACCCTATTCAATTCCTCTTTCCAATTTCATAAAGAATCACCGATGTAGAATCTGACTGGGGTGCCATTTGTATTTAAATGATGACTTCTGGCAATTATATTGTTTATAAGGTCTCTACTGATCAATTTATTTATTGGAGATAGGTGGTTAAGAAATAGGAAATCTAAACGAATAAAAAATTCTGTCAGGTATCAATATCAGACTGAATGATCTGTCAATCAGTCCTTTCCCTCTTTTTAAAGATATGAAAAAAATCTCATTCATTAACCTGGCACATTGCTAATTCTCCAGAATTTTTCAAGGGCTAATTTATAAATATTCAGCCAGATCTTCATCTAGTTCCTTCATACTACAGGATGATATAGACCAGGGGTGTCAAACTCATGGCCCGCAGGCCAGATGCGTCATGCATTGGCCACGCCCATGCCTGCGCCTGTTTTAGCTAAGAGGAAAAAAAGACAGGATATATCACGTGACAACACTGTGACGACGTGAATTTGACATAGTCAGTTTTATATAGATGTGGTCTATTTTATATACTGTATAGACCATGTCTGTATAAAATAGGACTCAATTCTATTTTAGGACCCTTTATCCTACTTTTCACAATTCTGTGGTAGAAGATGTTTTAAAAGTCTGTAGAGATTCTCAGTCATCCAGGTCATGGTTATCCCAAAGGTGCTTTTTCAGGCGGCAACTGGACTTTTTTGTTTTTTCTTTGAAAATATTTCATTCGTCATTCAAGAAGCTTCTTCAGTTCTGACAGAATAGTGGGAAATGGAAGGATGTTTTCTTGTTGTTGGAAGAAACAGAATTAAAATAGGAGATGACTAGCTCTCTTTATAACCTGTCAATATTTTATATTTTTACTGAGCAGCTGTTATACCTATTTTTTCTCTTATTTTGAATATAGCCAAATAAGCTCTTTTTGTTGTTCTTGGCATTCTTTGCTGAGTTTTTTCCCCCTCTAATACCATGTCTACAATTCTGGACTGCAGGTGGTCCTCTACTTACAGCCATTTGTTTAGTGACTGTTTGAAACTAAAATGGCACTGAAAAAAGTGACATATGACTGTTTTTCACATTTGCAACACTGCAGCATCCTGATGATCACATGATCAAAATTTGGGCAGTTGACAACTGGCATGTATTTATGACCATTGCACTGTGGCAGGGTCATGTGATCCAGAGGTGGTATTCAGCCAATTCTGACAAGTTCTGGAGAACCAGTAGCGGAAATTTTGACTAGTTCGGAGAACTGGTAAATACCACATCGCCCACCACGCCCACCAAGCCATGGCCACAGAACCGGTAGTAAAAAAAAAAAAGAATACCACCACTGATGTGATCACTATGTGTAACCTTCCCAACTGGCTTCTGACAAACTATCATGGTGAAGGAAGCAAACAAACATTAGTGTAGGAAGCCAGATGTGCTTAATGACTCACATGATTCACTTAACTACTGTAGCAAAAAACTCTTGCCAAAGGGTTAACAACTTCCTTGTTTAGCAATGGAAATTTTAGGCTCAATTGTGGTCATAAGTGGAAGTCTACCTGTACAGGAATTGCTCTTTTTCCTGTATAAATCTTAACATTCCATGTCACGGTTTTAAAACAAGATTCAAAGTACTGACACACTTTTCTGCATTATAATTTCTAGCTGCAGAGGTTTTTTAGGTTAACCTACTCGAATGCCTGCTGAATGTATGCAAACAACGGAGGGTGTGGGGGAAAAAATGTCCCTCAAAGTCCCTTTACAGTTTGAGACTGCATATATTTATCTGAAGGCCTGCATAGAGAACATGCAGTCATTTCTACGGTAGATATGAAAGATCCATCAGAGAGAAAGCACCACACATAGAAATTCTATATCGTCTTGTAGAAAATGAATGCCATTATATGTTTTTTGGCTGCTCTTAATTTTGTCTGATTTAGTTAGTTCACTTTATTGTCATTGTACCTTGTACAACGAAATTAAATACCTTCTTCGGTGTACATGAATATAAAATAAAATACAAACACAAACACACATTTCATTTCTACCAAAAGTACTTTACATAAAATTTTCCTTCCAGTGGTTCTAGTTTCTAGGATCTAGAAAACAAATGTGGCTACTTAAAAATGACTATATCACCAATCAAGGGTAACATGGAGAAGAAATCATATTACCTACCAATCTGTGGAAGCAGTTATTCAGCCAACACTAAGGATAATATATGGATTGGGAACAGTATAAAGTGTTCCTTTATGCTTAACCATGCAGGAAAGTTAATACTATATTGTATGACTTGGATCTAGGACTTGGGCCTTTTTAGCATTTGGGTTCTACTCCGCTTCCTCTTTCATAATTAATACTTTAATTCATCTGACAGCTTGGTGGATCATGTATTAAATATTGCATATGGGCTGTAATACCAACCATCTAGCTAGTTGACCCAAAATTGAATCCACATCCATCATAATATTACCTTTGAGAAATTTGTTTCGGGTACAATTGCTCTTCTATTTGACTTGGGTCCTGATTCCAGAATGGTTATGACTACATAATTGCAACTTGCTTGCTCTTCCAAATTAAACTAGTCAGTATTATGCAATTAGACTTAATTCTAGAAGCTGTGCTGTAAGATGACAAGATTCTTAATTCTAGAATCTGTGCTGTAAACTGACAAAATGTATGACAAAAAGTCACTACAAAATTTTCACATCAGTCATTAGCTAATATCAACTGGTATGTTTTGTAAAGTGGTTGGGCTGGATAGTTTCCCTGACTCCTAATGGAATGGCTTCAGAGGTGGTATTCAGCAGGTTCTGACTAGTTCTGGAGAACCAGTAGTGGAAATTTTGAGCAGTTCGGAGAACCGGCAAATGCCATCTCTGACTGGACCCATCCCCATCTATTCTCTGCCTCCCAAGTCCCAGCTGATTGGCTAAATCTTCTTTTGTTGCCCTGCACAGGAGAATGGAGCTGAAAAGCAGGTTAGTGTCATGCCCCATCAGAGTCTGACTCTGAGGGGGAAGATGAACAGCTGACAGAGAGCAGGAAAATGGCTGTGTTGGCTGTGGAGGATCCTGGGGAAGGGCAAAGTCAGGTTGGGCAGAGCAGGGGAGAGGTAAAACAAGAGAGAGGGGGTTCAGATGAGGACCAGGGCCCACCCCCTCCTCATCCTAGGGAACGCAGGCAATAATGGAGAAGAGAGCAACGTGGGTTGCATGGCTTGCATGGGAGGAGAAGGCCCCAATTCCCTTCACAAGACACATCTCGAAGGCGATTACCGGAAACAAAGTTTGAATGCAGTTTGTGTTATCTGAGTCCTGGCATTCTTTCAGTTGGCCTAATTTATTGCTTGGAGACTTATGTTGCCTGCTGGATTAATTGCCTTGTTGAAGGACATTTTCCTGCTTCCCCTTATCTGACCTGTCGGACTAATTGCCTGATTGAATTCCTATCTTCATGTGTTTTGGACTGGAGTTTTTTCTGCATGTGTTTTGGACTGGAGTGTTTTCAGCTAACAGCTGCTAGAGGTTTGTGGAGAAAGTTGGAACTAATAAGGGGGTTCACATGTGTTCTTTGGCTGTATTGCCTCTGTGCCATGCCTCAGGTCATCACAGTTAGTGGGGTTGGGAGGGAATGGGATTTTGTGGTAACCTTCTTCCAGGAGTGGGGTGGGAATGGAGATTTTGCAGTATCCTTCCCCTGCTGCACCCACCAAGCCATGCCCACCAATCCACGCCCACAGAACCAGTAGTAAATTTTTTGACTCCCATCACTGAATGGCTTCCTAAGATCTGACTGCCTTCATATATATAGGTTCAACTCCCAGAATTCTGTACATTATGACTGAAGAATTTGAGATTAATTATATTGAGGAAGTCTGTTCTATAATAAACATTGAACAAGCAATAGACATCCTTATAAATGCCTCTTTTTCATTTCTTAAAATTCCTGGCAATAGGAATTAATTGTTATTATAAGAGACAAGTTAAACTGTAACATGATTTCTATTTAAAAATGCTCAATGCTCTGAAAAGCTTGTTCTATATTTCTCTGCTCCCAATTTCCCTTTACTTATTCTTTCCCCCCTGAAAGCACTCTCTCGCTCTGTCTCTCTCTCTCCCGCCCTCTCTTCCCCACCCTCCCTCTCTCCCTCTTTCTCACACACACACTTTATTATGAATCTTTATAATTTCATTTTTCTTTGGAGGTAAATTAAATAAAATGACTGCTAAACGAGTGGAAACCTTATCTATGTATATAAAAGCGAAATACCACTCATCCATCATCACAAAATTTCCAGAACTGTAAAGCCTACAAACTTGAAATTTGGCACATATGTTCCTGTTGCCTTCTAGGTGCTCGCTAAGAAAGGATTTTTCTAAATGACCATTCCTATATTATTATTAACACGCTCTGATGCTAAGGAGTTCTACTCCCCATCCCCACCTGAAAATAAATCTGTTCCAAAGCCACGCCCAGGCTCCTTGCTGTCTCCTTCTTGCTCACATAGCAAATACTGCTTTCAGTTTCCAAACAGCCCTCAATTCTTTCACACACTGACAGGATGCCAGCCAGATGAATACCGATGGATGCTGGTAAGCAGAGGCAGATTTTTTTCCCTTATTTTTCTCCCCAAAAACTTGCCCCATCACATAGTGTCGTAGCGAAGCATGCTAGTCTTAAATATATTTAAGAAAGAAGTTCCCTGAAGATGGGTTCCAGCATGAGTCTGAAAGCTCAGAAGACAAAACCTCTGGTCCTGGTGACTGTCCTGTATCCTGCAATATTATCCTGGGACATGTATATTCACCTTCATTCATAGGTATATTTAAATCTATTTTTTCCTGCTTCCTTCTTCTTTTTTGCCCTTCCTCTTCCCTTTAACTGACATGGTATCTCTCATGTCTGATATATTCCTTTATTCCTTTTGGTTTTTTAGTTTAATTTCAGGAAGATCAAACAACATTAAAAAAGAAGCATATTTTGCTCATAGTACCGGTGATTTCCTACATATGCAGAAACTTTCCTATTAATATACATATGAATTATAATTTAAACTACAAACTCGTATAGCTTCATTTTATAGATAGAATACAATTACATTTTAACTATTACCTGCAATTTTTGCCTGACCACAACCTGAAAGCCATTTTAAGGTGTATTCTGTATTTCAGGTTGTGGGAGGAAAGGACCATAATTAGGATTTCAGTGATGAAAGTGGGGAAAATTTCCAGACATCCAGCTCATACTGTTATAAAAGACTTTCAAACACAGTTAATTTAATCCCTTTCTCATGGAAAATAATGGACGACAACAGAATATCTGATCACAGCAAATATCCTTAATGAATAACATCACTGAAATCTGATCAGTTAGGTTCATATTTAAACTAATTATCCCTACTGTAGATCTAATTTTCTTAACCTTGATAACCTCCAACATATGGATTCACAGTAATTGTTATGTTCGCTGAGGAATCTCTAGAGAGTTGCCAGTTAAGAGAAGATTACTTTATTTTAATTATTAAATTCTTGTTTTCCTGAAATAAAATTTTGTTGGGAGGCCAAAATATAAAATTCAATTTATTGTTTACACACATTTAGTGGGATATAGACAATTATTTGATTTTGGCTGATTATTCTTCTTAGCTGAGAAACTTACCAAATGTCCTTGAGCTAGTCAGAGATGCTGAACTTAATTAGGTTAATTATGAATTTTCCTCTGTGGTGAAAAATCTCTCAAAAAAGTCAGACAGCTTAGGTTTTTATATCAGCTTGATTTGGACAGTTTTTAATCTTGAGCAAAATCTAGTTTTAATAACATATATTCTTGCTATTGATGGGCTCTTGGCCTATTTTTAATTTATAAATATTTCACAGAAACTCCATTCATTCATAACTTGTTTAATTTGCAAATACAAAGCATGTTTTGTTCTAATAGGGCGGGGGTCAGCAACCTGCAGCTCTGGAGCCACATGCGGCTCTTTCATCCCTCTGCTGTGGCTCCCTGTTGCTAGTCGGCTCCACAATTGATAGGGCTTTTGGTTAGGACAGGTAGAGGAAAAAGGACACCGCGCTAGGTGGAGACACTGTGGTGGGGGAACCAGAGTTTTGGTTGGCTCCAGAATTGAACAAGGGGCTTCCAGTTAGGACCTTTGTGGCTCTTTGAGTGTTTAAGGTTGCCGACCCCTGCAATAGGGGAATGCAGTGGCTTGTGCAACATGCTTAGATTTTTACTACTTAAGGTTTTAGGGATTTATTCTAGAGAAAAATATCAGAATGACAGTTTGGTATTTTCAAAATCAAAATAACTAACTAAGCACAAAAAATGCAAATACGCCCAATTTTGCTGTGTGCACAGTTGGCTTGCAGTACGCCAACACATATAACAGCTACAGTAAGCTAACACATATAACAGTTGACATATAACAACTTTTGTCCACTCAGTCTTTTAGGTATCACTAAATAAATTTGTTCCTTCTAAAAGAAGATCGTTTGGTGAGATGAGTGGCTATATAAAGTCAATTACTTTATGCTATTAATAATAATGGTGGCAATATTGTTTTATTAATAGTAAAAAATAAAATTATTTACTTATAAATTATTGAAAGACTTCAGTTGCAATCTTATAGAATTACGTAAAACGATGGTAAATCTGGAGTCTTTAATTTGAGTTTTTCATTAAAAATCAGATTGTGGGTCAAAACTCTTGTTTGTGCATATCATTAAAAGTCAATCCATATTTAGACAACTTCAGTGATTATTTCTTCTTACTAAAAAAAAATGGCTAAATTTTTTAATACTCTGAAAAGTTCAACGACTGGATTCTGGCAGATAATAGTGGTTTCCTTGTTTTGTTTTTTAACTAAAATCACTAGTTGATTTTTATTGCATAATTATTACATGGGATTGATTTGAAGGATTAAATCTGAATATCAAAACCTAATTTCTCCATTAGTACAGAACATTAAGAATTCAGTCAACCAAGAACTGCTCCTTGGCAACTACTGCAACAGTTAATTAAAATCCTGTTGAATTACAGAACTATTCTGGACTTAATTATTTATGCATTGAAACTCTTGTAGTTTCTAGAACGAAGAAACACAAAGAAAGGGGCTATTTATCCATTCACCCAAATGAAATATTATGGATATTGGTAGAAATATATTTGTGTTTACCACTATGAGTTCTAATCCTACGTTGAATTCCTTTTTTACCTCAAAGATGTATTCTGCTAAAGTTTAGATATCAAATGTGTAATTAATTTTTGAAAATTAACAAAAAACCTCTCCTATACTCTTATCAGTTAAAGCACAAAACTGAAATCATATTGGCCATTCCTTTTCAAATTTTCAGTTAAACATCTTTCTGAATGTCTGATCAATTTTTAATTGGAAATGTTAATGTCAGTGACTGAAACAGGCATGGCACTGATGTATGCAGAATATGCATAGGATGGATACACATGCATATGCATGCATGCGCACACCCACACTCACACACACAGCAATTGCACTTAGACTTATATACCGCTTCACAGTGCTTTGCAGCCCTCTCTAAGTGGTTTACAGAGTCAGCATATTTCCCACAACATCTGGGTACTCATTTTATTGACTTTGGAAAGATAGACGGTTGAATCAATCTTGAGCCAGTCAAGATTAGTTAGTTAGTTAGTTAGTTAGTTAGTTAGTTAGTTACTTATGATTAGGAAGTCAGTCAACTTCCTAATATTGAGGACAATTAACCAGTGGAACAGCTTGCCATTAGAAGCTGTGGGTGGTTCATCACTTGAGGATTTTAAGAAGAAACTGGACAATCACTTGTCTGCTATGGTATAGAGCAGAGGTGCCCACACTTGGTCCGCTTGCGAGCTACCAAGTGTGGGAAAGAGAAGCACTTGTCCCAAGCCTTCCGCGCATGCGCATGCTCTTCCCCCCTATGCTTTTACGCACACTCCCCCACCCTTCTGCGCATGTGCATGCTCCTTTCCCCCGCCCTCCCCACCCTTCTGCGCATGCGCACGCTCCTTACTCCACCCTTCTGCACACGCTCGCGCGTTCCCCCACCATTCTGTGCATGCGCACGCTCCTTCCTCCACCCTTCTGTGTGCGCTCGTGTGCTCCTCCACCCTTCTGCACATGCGCACGCTCCTTCCCCCACCCTTCTACGTGTGCTCGCACGCTCCCCCACCTTTCTGCGCATGCTTCCCCTGCTCCTCACCAGCACTCCGGCGATCTACCCAAATGCCGATCACATCAATGCATTGGGCAGCCCTGGTCTATTACATCTTATTATGTATTCTTCTATAATTTTTAAAGTGTGATAGACTGAGAACATTGTCACAAAGCAACAAATCATAAAAATAATATTGCTGGTCAAACCAAAGGGCCATCTAGTATAGTGATTTTCAATGACCAATCAAATTATATACAATAAAATATATTAGAAAACAGTTGTTTTGAGATTTTATTTCAAAATTCCTGATACTTGATTAATAAAAAAATTATCATCTATAACTGAAATGGGTTCGTTTCAATAGACATTTGAAAGAATATAGAAGATAGGAATATAACTACTTGATTAAAAAACATATCATAGGTTTAAATGGCCTGGTTATTTTGTAAAGACAAAATTGAAAATCAAATAATATATTAAAATATGTCCCCTTTATACAATCCTCTTTTCCAGTTATCAGTCACCAGAAGAAAGGGCAAGTGATAGGATTTTATGTTTGTGTGAGTAAATTTTCATGACAGTTTTGCAAAGCTGACTTATCGTCACATAAATATTACGTTGAACTATTCACACATGCTAAAACTGCCTTGAGCTATTTATTGCATTTATAGCTGTTATAATCCTGCTCTCTTATATTTATTATGACTTCAAGAAAGTAGAAGAAATGGTGGATTGCAGAATAGAATATTAAGAAAGTTTTCCCTAAGAAATCTTTGGTCAAAATAAATGTTTCACACATTGCCTCTGATATAATCAAGAAAATTATATTTTCAGCCATTTTCTCTTTTTATTATACTAGAATAGCATGGCTAAATCTAATCTTATTTTATGTTACCTTACCTTATCTTACCCTAATCTTACGACACTTAGAAAATCTTTGTATTGACAAAGTTTCCATCTGTCAATTATACACAATGAAAATATAATTCATATAATATGCCAATACATGACAACATCCTAGGTTCCTGCGATGAACTTACTGCCTAGGAAGGCCAACCACCAGCTAAAGAACTAGCACTGTGATTGTACATTGTTCAATATATAATAACAGTAATAGTAAGAAAGTAACAGACAGCAAGTGCCATGTCTGCATAGAAACTGAAAAGAAACAGAAGATCATCTGGTTAGCTGCTGCAAGAATATTGTGAAATTCAGGCTGTACATAAAGTTGAGTGGAAACATTATCTCTTATTTGTATTCATTTCATGTTTTCATAATAATATTTATACTTATATCTGTTATCTAATACATGCTTGACAAATAAAAAAATATAAGAAAATTCAAATAATTTAAGTCACTATCTAAAACATCCAAGTCCACACTGATTATAATATAAAGGAATTTGTATGTATAATTAGATGGGGGAAATGAATAATATATTGTTATACTAAAATCGGTGGTTTCTCAACTGTTTATATGGTTAGATCTCAATTCCACTTTTATAATTCCATGCTCAGCTTTTTTTCTTAATATATGATAATTTGCATTCAGACTCACTACCAAAATTATCTTTCCAAAGGCTAAAATCAAGGAACTGTATTTTATTATACAATTGTCTGAATCTGAAATTCTATACTGCCAGTGACACGAAATCTTAAATGATGATACTGTTGTAGAATTCAGAGACAAACAGAGAATTCCTGGGTGATCAGAATTGGTTTATTGCGCAGATTCATAGACGGATCAAGCTCGCTCTATGAATACAGATAAATCGGGTTACACCGCTTTTATAGGTTTCTGTGTTTTTGCAGGTTATACAGGAAGCGTGCCAGACAAGATAGTTTCTATACTGGTTATACATTCAAGAATTTGCTTGCTTTACAGAATAACTAAAAATAGGTTTCCTATAACTAGGAGACAAACATCTTGCTTAGCAAGCTTGTTACACATTCACTTTCGAATAGCCTTTGCTCGTTGTGGTCCACTACATCCTGCTGAAGCGTCTTATTGATTAACCACAAGCTTTGCTGAAGTCTACATTATCTATTTGAGAAAACAATCTTTTATTCCCTTAAAAGATATCTTTCCATATCTTTCCATTTCCCGAGTTTGTCCCACATTAACAGGAATCCAAGTTAAAGGACCCCTGGTGGAAGATTGTGCAACCTAAATAAGGGGACTCCTACCACCTCTTGGGCTCCAAGGCTAAGCTACTGTTACCCAAAAAATTTTTTACTTTAATATTCTGTTGGAATCTGACCTTTTAAAGTCACGTTTATCCAACAGAATATTATTCTATCCAATAGAAACCAAAGAAGATGCCAACTATTTGTACAAGATATGCATTTTAACACATACTGGTAGTCCTCAACTTGTGATCACAATTGAGCACAAAATTTCTGTGGCTGGGACATTTGTTAAGTGAGTTTTGCCCCATATAATGACTTTTCCTGCCACAGTTGTTAAGTGAATCACTGCAGATCTTAAATTAGTAACACAGTTGTTAAGTAAGCCTGGCTTCCCCATGGAATTTGCTTGACAGAATGTCACAAAAAGTGATCACATGACCCCTTTGATTGTAACCGTTTTAAATATGTCAAGGACCTGAATTTTGATCACATGACCATGGGGATGTTGCAACAGTTGTAAGTGTGGGAAAATGGTCATAAAATAAGTCACTTTTTTCTGTACCACTATAACTTTGAACAGTCACTAAATGAATTGTTGTAAGTTGAGGACTACCTGTACAGTATATGCTAAATAGGAGTGCAAGGGATTTCACTGTTGTGGAGGAGGTTGGAACTAGGTGATCTGTGTCAAGGGGTGAAACTATTGTTGGGCAACTTTTATGGTTTTGCTCTCCCTCCCAAAATGGCCTCTAAAAAAACAAATTAGGCCTGAACTGGATGACATCTCACAAGAGAAAAACCTTAGAGCTTAGAATTTAGATCATTGTGAGACTTAAAATGGAACTATTCTGAATAAAGAAGAGAAATTTCTAAGGATGATGGACAAGGGGGCCTGCAGGTGGGAGTCAGATATCAAGGTAATCCTGATTGGGCATCTTGCACACAAAACATGTCAGAAACAGGGAGGGAAACAGGGAGGGAAACATGTCAGAAACAGGGAGGGCTTTGATTGTGTAGTCAAGACCACCATCTTGATTTTTTTTTTACATCTTCCCCTCACCCTCCCCAGATGCATCTGAGGGTGGGAGACCTTATTACTTGGTGCTGAATTATGAACGTGTGGAAGCCATTTTTCAGTTATTTGGATATGCATTGGGAGTTATACACATTTATTTGACTACTATATAAAGGGACCCAATACCAAGAAATCAAGCTGTTTGAGGAATACTGGAAATAATAAATAAGCTTTATGAAAATAAACAGCATTTTTGTTCCTCAAATTGCATATTGCGTTTGATTATTAATCTGTACTCCCAACTTTATAGCTGGTCTCTTGAGCCTCTGCTTTTCATTCATGTTTGCTCTCCCTTATTCAACAAACCTGCACATGGTTTGCTTTTCAGTGCTGCTTCAAAGGTATTATTAATACCTTTGGTGCTGTTACAGATGAATATGTGATCAGTCTCTCTCTATGCCTAGATTCTAAATAAAAGCTTTTAAAAAGAAACTGATTAAGAGTGAAATTCTGGGTTGCAGCATATTGCAGATTTTCGAAGATTGATGAAGACTATTTTCAATGAAATCAGTTAACATTATGACATACAAAGAGAATGAGGGCTTTTCATTCTGTAAATGGATGTATTATTCATTAGATGGAACAGGCTCCTTAAACAAACTGTTTTCTGCGTCACCGCCACTGCACTGATTATTCAGCAAACATATATGATAGATCTCATTAAAAAGGACTAAGAGGGCAAGAAAGAGAGAAAACTGCATCATTATTGCCTCGTTTTAGAACAAATCTCTTTTAATAATATACCTTATTTTTCTGGTCCTCACTCTGTGTCTGTCAACAATCCTGCACCATGAAACTATCATATATTAATCATTGTATTATTTTTATTCTGTGCCTTGCTGCTATGCACAAAATGGCATAGGTTTCATTCTGGCTTTCCCAAGCATTTAGATCATGTACACGAATAATCTGGTTATTTAGATTTTGCACAGAAGCTGATTCCATGGGTGGATGAATCAATTGCAGTGTTAGAAACAGTAACCTTCATGGTTTAGTTATTTTTATTTAACATGATGTCTAATTTGAAGAACAGTAGAGATAATCCTCCACTAACAACCCTTTATATAACAATGGTCTGGAATTATGAAAGCCATAGAATGAGTGCTCTACAGCCCATAAAGCACTTCTGGATATTGCAAAATGTTGCACCACCACCATCCCCACAGTCACATTATCACAGTCTGGGTGCTTGGAAACCTTTTTGCATTTATAACTGGTTGACAACCACCCCATCTGCAATCTTCTTTGCCAGCTAGCCCAGAATGCAATTGGGAAGCCAGCAGGAAAGATGCAAGAGAACAAAAAACGTCTGCCTGTTGGAAGGGAATTTAAGCCAGGAGGGAAGGTCTGCTCCTGTGTAGCTGAGATCTCCTGTCTGCCACTGCCCTGGAGGCAGCCTTTGAAAGTAAAAGGGCCGTTTTCCAAGGAGAGGTGGAACTCTCTGGGAGGCTGTAGAAATGGAGGTCAGATCCCAAAGATCTGGGCTCCGTTTCTGCAGTCTGCTGGAGGAGTTCCCTTCCACGAATGGAGGGGAGCTGAAGTTGTCAGGCAGATTTTTTGCTCCATCCACTTAACAATGCAGAAGCTTGCTTTATGACTGCAACTGGTAGTGCCAGGAGGGCAGTTGATGAGCAAAGCAGTCACATTGGCATCTTGCTTAATGACCACTTTGCTCAACAATTGAGTTTCTGGTCCCAGTTGTAATTCAAGGATTAGCTGCATGGCAAAATTAGCTGAGCATGTTATTTTTTAGTCAGCTCTAATATAGGTATTTTTTTTTAGATACTCTCATAATTCAAATTCTAACAAATCACAATGACTATATTTTGTACACAGGACAAATTACTTTAAATCTTTTATTTTTTGCCAACCAATATTTCTTTTAAAACCATTCATCATAGACTAAATGATTTCATGATTTACATACTGATGTTTCACTCATATAGGACTATCTGCACTTTCATCTTTTGCTCGAGTCCTGGCAATGAAAAAAAACAATCCACCAAATTTCTAGCAGTCATCACTGAAAATTGCTGTTGTTTTGCAATGACATTTTAAAAGTATGAGAGGATTTTTACAAAAGCAGAATTGAATATTTTTTCCAGACACAGCATTTTGCCAGGCACTTTTATAGGATAGATAATCTGATAAAAATGTTGTATCTGAAGAAAAAAAAACATTCAAGCTTATTTTTGTGAAGGGCTGTTCTTTGGATAAATGCAACAGGGAGTATGAGTCCAAGAGGGAAACAGAAATCTGTCTGTTTCTGAAATTGCACAAACACATTCTCTGTTTTGGGATAAGACTTGAGCCAGCAACCCACAGCAAAGAATGTTGCATT
>JAOYMU010000283.1:36887206-36898494 GCA_025802295.1 Psammodynastes pulverulentus
CTGGCGGGCACATATCTACTAGAGGGACCCCTCCCTCTGGGCCCAGCCAGGTCTCGGTGATACCTGCCAGGTCTGCGTCCTCCTCCTGAATCAGATCTGAAATTAGGGGAGCCTTGTTGACCACAGACCTCTTTTTGCTCTGTTCTGCTTTCCACCTATCTATCTTTAGTTATAATATTGATGTACTACTTTCATTGTGTTCTGTTTTCATTATTTATTTTGTTTTATTATTTTATTTCTATTTACGCTCCTTTCATTTTCTTCCCTTGTATTATTGTTAGCCACCTACAGTAGCCCCATGGCAACATGGGCAGCAAATAAATTTAACAAATAAAATAAATTATACAGATTAGAGATAGCAAATCATCCTACTACAATGTTCAATCAGTTCTTCACCAAGCACATTAGATTCAGCCCTAATTTATGTAATAAATGCTTTCAATCCCACTTAAAACTCATAGCAACATTCGATTTACCCAATGGTGGGATTGAAATAATTTAACAACCGGTTCACCCAGGGCCATCCCATCCTCCAGTTCTGCCACACATACGGGACAAGCCTCACGCAACTGCCAACCTGACTCTTGGAAAACTGGTTGTTAAATTACACCCCCCCACACACACACACTATTAAAGCGGATCCTGGGTGCTGTGCTGCAATGGAGAAATGGGAAATGGAGCGGCCAGCACGAGGGAAGGAGGAGGAGCAGGGAGAAGAGGGAAAGCGGCCTCCTTCCCTCACATTGGCTGCTCAGTTTCCCATTTCTCCATTGCAACACAACACTGCAGAGCTTGCCCCACTCACCACCGCTCAGCTGCCCTTGCTTCCCCCAAGCATTTCTTTGCCTACCTGATTTTCAACTGTCGTGTTTCTCGTCACATTTCTCGCCGTCGTATGCAGGGAAACAAGTTTGTGAGATTAAAAAAAAAAAGTTCAATCAATCAATTCCAACTCACGAAAAAAAAAATATCTCTTGAAGTTGGAATTGACTGATTGAACTTTTTTTTAGTCCCACAAACTTTTGTTTCCCTGCACACAACAGTGAAAAATGCAACAGAGCTAAAAATCAGGTAGACAAAGAAATGCTTGGGGGAAGCAAGGGCATCTAGGCACCAGGTGCTAAAATGGACTCTCCTCTTTCCAGCAGCTGCCCAGGCCCGCCGGAGGAAAGGCTAGCATCTACTGGCACATAAATGCGGCGGCATTCCAACTCTGGCTGGGAAGGGGCAGCTGGCATGGGCGCTGCAGGCAGGATGCCTGCTCACTTCAGCAACCTCTGCGACCCTCTTTTGCTCTGCTGGCACTTTGGCCCTGGACTGCCGCCTTATGTGCAGGCCCCACCCGTCGCCTGAGATAGTTTTCGCCTGAGTGATGTGATCAAAGGTTTCCGTAGCTCCTTTTTGGGGGAGGGTTTTTTTTCCCCCTATCTGGAAGGAAGTTGAATGAAAACCAGACATGTTCCAGAAAACAGATTTTCAGGAACATGTCTAACTGGTTCACTGAACTCAGCAAAAAATTAGGCACCAGTTCTACTGAACTGGTGGGAACCAATTAAAGCTCACCACTGCACTTACCATATTATAATTACTGTTTTGTAATTTAGCATAGAATCAGATATCATGCTAAAGTCTAAAGAAAAGCATATCCTTACCTCCTTAATTACTTGGTCTGGTTTCTGGACAGATAATTGTAGCCTTTTCTGTAGAAAAAAGCATTCTGTTTGTCGTGCAACATCTAAAAATTTCTGGATACATTGATCAACACCTAGGAAATGAGCAACAAAGTTTAAAGCTATTAAAAATAAAACTCAGGATAAATACTATGTAACTTTAACAAACCAAGTTAAGAGAAGTGTAAAATACTTGGGTCTACATATGTAAAATGATGTAAAACAAAAGACCACCAGCTGCCTCAGCAACAGAAGATGGCAAAGGTCAGAAAGGATGGCAGAGGACAGGGGAGCAAAAGGGCAGAGATGGAGAGGTCAAGGGGAGAAATGGAGGAGAGATTGGCAAGTCAGAAGCGTGAGGTTCTGGCTTAAAGACTGCAACTGGGACTAGTGGAATAGCAGTTGCTAAGCTTATATATTGTTTCATCTAATGACTGCATGACCACATTATTTTGTGACAGAAATTCTAGTCCTAATTAGAATAACTAAGCAAGGACTATCCGATTATAATTTCAGGTTTTAAATTGGGGCTTGAGGGGG
The DNA here is from genome assembly GCA_025802295.1 of Psammodynastes pulverulentus. Classification (NCBI taxonomy): domain Eukaryota; kingdom Metazoa; phylum Chordata; class Lepidosauria; order Squamata; family Psammodynastidae; genus Psammodynastes; species Psammodynastes pulverulentus. The sequence goes on from JAOYMU010000283.1 coordinate 36,889,417, forward strand.
AGGGGAATGCTGTGTAGCCCTGAGATTTATGTTTACCTTCAGCAACGGGTTGGACTTCTGGTGGCAATTCTGTTGAAGATGGGTTGAAGTCCGTGATTGTACGTGGCTTCAGCTTGGGCCTAACCCGTTGGATGGTCCTTTATGGGATTGGAACCACCTGGAAGGGGTGGTGTGAAAGGGGGAGACTGCCGGTTGAGGGGAGCTGCATCTCCCCTCCCCGGCTTGGAAAACTCCCCTCGAACACAGGCGCTGGTGGTAGTCTAAAATGGCTATCTCGAAGACGGGAACCTATCCGGGAAACAAGATTGTGCTGGAGCGGTAGAGGCGAACACTGTGTGACCAGATAAAGATCTTGGATATAAAAAGGTAACCCCAGAAAATAAATAAAGAACTTTTTGTCCTAAATGGGGAAAGCAGCAAATTTGAAAAGAGAGACTAATGCAATTGTAATTGGCAATAAGATATCGGGCTTGGAACTATACAAAGATTAAATGGATTTTTATAATTCTTAATTAGGCATTGATTAAATGCTGGAATAGTTATAATAAAGCCCGAAAAAGTGGATTTTGAATGGCAGAGCTAAGTACCACCTGATGGAAAATGAGACCTGCTATTGGTTGTTTGAAAAGGACTAGGTCTGCCTAAAACTGGGCTCCGAAAAGAGGAAAAAAAAGAGAGGATTTTTATTCTAAGTAAAACCCCGAAGATGGAATACAAAACTATTGTAAGAATATAAAAAGTCTTACGAAGATACCCGAATATTTGGCTGGTGGTTGTGGTTTGGAGACTGTTTGGAAAAACGGAGAGGAATATAACTGGAAAACAAAGGTTCCTGGCATTGCCGAACAAAAAAAGGGGAAAGACGTTGATTAACATAAACTATAAGACAGGTGGAGTAGACAAAAACATTAAAGAAGAGCAGAAATAAAGCAAAATGAGTCGACTCTGCAAGGAAGTAAGATCGGAACTACAAAATATGAAGGGCATGCTAAACGGAATCTTTGAAAAATGGAGTACCTTGGTAAAAGAGCTGATAATGGCAACCCAAACCACAGAAGGACAAAGGAGAACTAGGGGGGAGGAGCTTAATTGAAATGAAATTAGCCTTAGAGAGTGGAAGGCACAATGATCAGATAGGAAAAGTAAAAAGACAGTTAAAATTAAGATTTTAAAGGTGGCTGTGTTAAATAACAAGGGGAGGAGTTAAACAAGGGAAGGGGCTACAAAAGGAGTTACAGAGGAAAGAACATGAAAATGGAGGGAACAAAATGAATATTGGGAGAAAGAAAAGGCTGATAACTGGGAAAAGAAAGGGAAATAAGAGAAAATACCAAAAAAAGAAGGAAAAGGGGAAGAAACTATATAGCCAGGAGGTTAAGAGATGATGGTTAAAAATGGGAGGGAAGAGGGATTTCACATAGAAAGGTATATACTTTATTGAGAATTATAGTATGAATTTTAATTTGATTAAATAGTATTCATGAAATAAAAATAATGAATTGTATATGTAATAGAAGGGAAGTATACTGTGTGGAATTCTAATAGAAAATATATGTAGGTAAAATATAATCAAAAATAAAATGACTATTTTTAGTTTTAAGGATAAGGGTAAAGGGGGGGTATGTCTGAATTGAAAATAAGGGGATAGTTATTAGGATAATTTAAATAAAATTGTAAATATGACAATAAATTTTTTTTATAGTATGGATATGATATGATATGGGATTGATGGAAAAAATATATAATTATGGTCATGTTTGTATGGCAGTGTAAAATCTGGAATCATATTGTTCACACAAAGAGATATTGTAAAATAAAATAAAAACTTATTTAAAAAAAGAAAGATCTTACTCTAATTCTTTAGTTCCAAGCTAAATAAAAAGTTACTTTTTAGTTGCTTGAAGAATACATATCTTCCCTTTGCCACAAGAGGGCAGACAGGCAGTTGAGGAAGATTACTGAGCACAACTTGTACTATCTTTTATGATTAAATGAATAGGTTTGCATTGCTTCTTAAAGTGGTTAATCCTTATGGGTACAACATAAACAATTTTTATCAAAGTGTTGAGAATCAAAACGCATGCATTGGAACTTCTAAAAACGGAGGAATTTACTTATATAGGTGTTTATGGCTGGTTTCTGTTGGGCAATATATCAGAATGAAGAATACTTATGCCTTAGTAAATGCATACATTGGATGCTGATATATAGTCTCTGATGTGGCTATAAGTGTTAATAGCAAGAGTCTGTAGTCATGATTAGCAACCTGTGACATCTATTCCTACCTGTTGGAAATCTGTGTAGATTTTCATAGATAAAAAATATACTATTCACACACCATGCATTCTAGGTATGTTTTGTCAACATCTTGTCAACACATCTGATTAAGAGAAAAAATAAACCAATTAAATGAAAAAATACAAAAGGTATTCATCTAGAAGTACTTTGTGAAAAAATCTATTTGGATTTTGTTCCTGATTCACTGAAGATTTTTCAGAATTGCATATTTTTTCAATATAAAGAATGCTACAACACATCTGCAAACAACTGGATGTAGACTAATTGAATTAAGATATTACTTTCTTTCAATTTGTCAAATAAGTTACAAAAGAACTTGAGCAATTGAATGACTTAAAATATTTTCCTGGTATATGAGAAACAGAATTTTTCTCTTCTATTTATATATACTGATAAGGAATTCAGCTTGAATAAATTCTGCTTCCCCTGGATCTGAAAAGGATATTGTAGTCTTGAAACTTATAATCCTGTACTCCAACTCTTCTCAGCTGTGCAATATTAAGTCCAGAAGCAAATACATACAACAGTCAAAATCATGGAAGTTAGATGTTGTCTGTTAGTAAACAAGAACATTGTGAGAGAAAAACAGCTTATTTAGAGGAGATCATTTGGAGACTGAGGAAGAATGAACAAAATATTCATATATAATTCGGCAGCAGAAAAGATAACTGAAGACAGAACAGTAGACAGATGTCCATTAAGATTAATGTCCTTGCAGAAAACTGAATGGATAACATAGAAGATTTTGTCTGGTATTACATCATGCTTTCTAGTTTCTCAAAGTCAGACATATTTGAAATAATTCACCTCTTTAAGACTGTACTAATATTTTGTGGAACAGACTAAAAATTGACTGTACTTTTAAATCATTCTTATATTATTGATCACAGGGGGCAGACCTAACTTTTTTGAGCCTCCAGCATCCTGGCCTTCCTGAAAGTGTTAAGCAGAAACCATTGTTTACAATCCGTGTCACAAATATTGATGAAATGGCTAAAACTTTTCTAAAGTAAGTGGAATTAGACTATCTGCTCAGGAATCCTCATTGTTGATCAAAAATATTTTATATACCTATTGGCTTGAGGGTTTGTTTGTATTTCTCCAGCATAAATGTTAATACCTGACTAGAGGTACACATAACAGAATGTTAATATATGACTGGCTGTTTGTAGAAGACAAAAACTGCTCCAGAACACACACAAAAATGTGTAAGTACATCTAACATGTTATAGTTACTCTTTCTAAAAATGCAATTTTCAATTTTTTGAAGAGAGGTACCATACAATTGAAAATGGCATTTTATTTTTTTCATTTCAGGTCAAAGCTAATTTTCCCCTCAAATTGCAGTCTTATATAATTAAAACAAAAAAAGAATTGCAAAACTATATGTAAGGTAGCTCCCTCAGAAATATTGAAACTATCTGTCCAAGAATTCCAAACCAGTTCTTAACACATATGAAGAAAATTTGATTAGTTAAAACTAGATTAATAGTTTCATTTCAAAAGTGAGAATTAATTGGCTATTACATTATTGTTTATAAAGGGAAACCTGTAAATATAGAAAAAGAATTACCAGTTTCTTACTGTAATGGTTATTTCATGCTTCTCTCTGATTCTTGTTGCTCTTTCTAGAACTTTAATTATAGTCTAATAAATGTAAGATTTGAAATAAATCAATACGAATTATTTGGGGTAAGAATAATAATATGCTATAATCCTCAAATATAGTAGATTAGAAGATACAGAGACTGAAATAATATATCACTTTGATATATAATGTAGTTTATTTGGCTTTGCCTTGGTATGTTTTATGAATTTAGAGATTAATAGTAGTGAATTGTAAGATGTAAGTCATATTTTTTGGCTTAGTATATTTGCATATCATATGTACCTATCCTATAGTGGCTTGTTCAACAATCCATAATTAGACAGTCTGTGAATTGGGTCAGTAAGTACCAGTAGGAGCAGGAATATTAAAGATTTATATAAAATGGGTATTGGCTAGGAGTCTTGCTAATCTACTAACCAGACTTTCAAAGAAACATCTCTGGCATATTATGGATTTCTGGGAAGTAAAAATAAAGAAGATGGTTGTAATCTCAGCTAAACCTGGCATGTGACATCTTGAATGGGTGATTGCAAGTATCTCTTTATGGGTCTGTTGTTAAAAGAAAGTTCAGAAATAGTTTGTACAGATTGTGGCTACTAAAGTGAAAAGTGTGAAATGGAGAAAAATAATTATATTCTGTGTCTTCTAGCACTACTGATTAAAAAACACTTATTTTTGCCTTTGCAAATTTAATAGATTTATTAAATGTTTTTAGATAATATCTGACTGAATTTAATTTTTTTGTGGTCTGGAGTCCTATGTGACTGTGTTTAGCTGCCACTTTAATTTCCTAGAGTACTCCAATATTAATAGCTCTGTGATGCAGTGTGGAAAATCGACAGTAGTTCCAAGCTGTCTTGGTATTGGTGAGGAGCTGTTGTTACTACCTAGCATTGGTGCTGGCTAAGTCAAAAGTGCATGCCAAAATAAACAAACAATGAAACACTAAAATGCACAAGGACCTGGATTTGGCTGTGATATGAAGCCTAATGTAATGCAAAGTGTAATATAGCTTTGATGCTATCACACAGTAACAACTCAAATCTATTAACATAAAATCCCCTTCCTATCTCATATCTTCTGTTATCCTTGACTAGACAATATACTCAAATGAGATTATTGATTTAATTCTCAAGATTCACTTTGAACAAGTTAAAACTTTTGTTTCTTTTAATTCCTTAAGAAACAGAATATTTCTGAATTTGGCTTTTTTTTTTTTCAATACATATACTCAAAACTGGAATTTATAACTCATAACTGGAATTTATCTCTTTTGATAAGGTGAAATTACTTATCTACTGGACTGTTTCACCTGTAATCTGGTTAAAATATAGCTTCTAAGTTCAAAAAAAGGGCCTACACTCCATTATATAAATCATCAATTTAGGCTATCCTTTGCTCAAGCTGAGTGAGTTTTAATAATCACATACACTGGGTAAGCAAATAACACCTGTATTTCAAAAACTGTCCAACCTCTCAAGAGTAAATACAGATCTCTTTGTTGCATCTATGAAGCCATCTTGCAATGCTTTACTGCCTGCATATATTCCTGCATAAAATACTTTCATGTCTTGCTACATTTGGGAGGCTAATTTTAAAACTTTAGAATAAGTTTATTTCAAAGTTTTTAGATAATATAAATACATATAAAATATTTTGCAACCAGAAAATCTGTTTTTCCTAATTTATATGTAGAATATGCATATCTATGAAAATAACCTTCTGTATTTATGACTGCTTAACAAATGTGTATATTTTAGGACCTATAATGTGGAAAATGAGGAAAATCCTATCAAGGAAGAAGATGATCGGAAGAAAACTTTGAGGAATATTCAAGGTTTGTATATTCTGTTTGCTATAAATTCTTGTCTATGAGTTCTTTAAACATATTTTCATGGAACCTAGATTGTACTTTATTCTATGGTAATTATATTTCAATATATTTTCAGAATAGGCTTTTGATTGTAGGTAATATAATTTTTTGATATAGAAAAAATAGTGAGAATTTTGTTCTCTCAGAATGGGATAATTCTTTATATGTAGAACATGTTAGGATAAATTCTGAACATCTCCAGTAATTTCCTAATACAGCAGGATTAGAAAATAATTATTCTTCAATTTATCATACTATATTATTAAAAGGCAATATTGAGGTAGATTAGGTCACACTTTTACATATTTAAAAACAATTACTGTACTTAAGAGAAAAAAGCATAATTTTAATCAACTATTTTAAATTTCTTCTCTAGATAATTTGAGAACAAAATTAAGTAAAAGAGGAGTTCGTATTGTTTCAGGACTAGGAAAATATTTCCGTGAACTGGACAAGAAGCAAAATAGAACTATTACAAAAGCAGACTACAGGCAAGCATTAAAAGCATTTCATTTAGAAGTGACTGAAGAGGTATGTCAAAATCCTTACATAAGAGGGTAGATACAATTTAATAGGCATTACTTCAACATGGGATGTAATTCATGAGCAATTTGCAAAGATTGAAAGATACAATAGACTGAAAAGGAATAGGCCAGACAAAGTGGGAGGATGAGATAGCATTGTATTGAAGAACATGTATAATTTTTCAGATTTGGGAATTTAAGAGACTCCAGTTAGACTTTTCATATGAGGAAAAAAACCTGATATTATTGCAGGATGGTCTGTGGACCATCAAGCCAGGTAGAGGATCTTGATAGTGCCCTTCAGGGCCAAAGTATAAGGCTTTTATAGTTTTGGGCTATTTTGCATTGTGCTTTTACAGTCATTATGTTTATTGCTTACTTTTTTATGTGTTTTAATCTGATGTTACCCCACATAAGTTGTAATTAGCAGGTTGGACAATATAAATGCATGCATATATAAATAAGAAATATAATATTAAAATGATTTAGTTATTTGGACATTCATGAAAAGTAACTCTTGAGCTTGGGGAACAGTGCAATTGGCCTACAGGCAGGACCGTCCTGCTGCTTACTTTTAGGCCATATACTCTTTCTTTTGATAGGCCCCTGAGACCTGCCTGAGGCTACTCTGGGTTTTATGAGGCCTTCATTCTTGACGTAGCTTCAAAGAATGCTCTTCTATGTCTCCAAAAACCATGTGAAAGCATGCCACATTCTTGCATGATTTTCAGAGGCTCCAGAGATTGTCTGAGAGCACAGCCCTCTCGTGCAATTTTTGGTGGGTCTAAAGGCTGCATGGCAGTACACCCCATTCTTCCATACTGTAGCCTCCCAAAATTGCACAAGAACAGAATACACTTTGAGAATAGTTATTGGTTGTCGGTGAATGCTGGCATGTCACCCAAAACATAGTGATGTATCACTTTTGACATGTATGCTATAGGTTCACCATCACTGTTCTAGCCAATAGGAGAGAACTGTAACATAAGCTGGAGATGAATTACTACTTACTTACCTGTTTGTTGCTGCTGTAATGAATATGAAGAAAGTGAATGAAGCTAGTTAGCCTTTCTCTATCCTTCTACAACCTGATTGATTGTTTGACTTTCTGCTTTGGTAACATCTGAAACACTAAATATTAATGTTGGTGTTTTAATATTTACATCAGGTTTTTTTTTTTAAGAAATGCCCAATTTTCAGATGAATGCCTTGAAACATTAATTGAGGTTTGTTAATGTTTATGTCACAGTACTTATGTTATTAAGTTACGTATGCAGCACTTTGTATAACAATTTGACTTCGTATTTTAAATTTAGCAATTTGAATCTTTATGGTTAGTTCTACATGATGACTATAAGGGTGAACTTGATTACACTGAATTTACTCATGCTATTCTTGGAGAAATGAATGAATACAGAAAAGCATTTGTTAGGAAAGTAAGTAATCTAATCTTATCTAATACAAGAATTTTTAACTCATGTATTAAAAAGTTGAATAATCTTAATCTGTATAATGTTTCACTGGTTTTTGATGGGAGAATGTCAAGATTTGGTTTACTGTGAGAAAAATTCTTTCTGTGTCAACTGAAGAAAATTATTAGTGTGAAAATAAACGAGTCAGTGAGAAAATTCTTCACTGCTTATGCAACAGTGGAAAATAAATTGGTAGTATTGACAAAAAAAATTCTTTCAGATTTATAAGTAGAAAATATATTGTTATAAGATTGATTGAACAAAATGTACTGTCCTGAGGAAATTTTAAAAGCTTACTTGCACTAATGTTGATTTCAGTTAGGTGTACCCAATTACTTCTTTAATTTCTCTCTTTTTCCAAACATTTAGGTAAGGTCAGGTATTCAACAAATATAGATTCTACATGTAGCATGTTGATTTAATTTTGTTAATGTTACTTTGTATATTTTTATATAAAAATACCAGATGTGTATAAACATTTTTTATATATTTGATGCTCATATTTTTTTCTGATTATTTTTAGGCTTATATGAAGCTGGATTACAATAAAATTGGCAGGGTCCCTGTGGTAGATATCAAGAAATGTTATTGTGCTAGAAAACATCCTCACGTTATAGCAGGTACTGTATCTATACACTACTAAAACTCTTATTGTCATAATTAGGTGAAACAGTGCATTAGAAGGACAACATTTTTGAATCTAGGTACCTCAAATCAGCTAATTTACAGATCTAAAATCTGGGACCCATGACTCCCAAGGGAATGAAATTTGAGAAAGTTGTGGTTGCTTCAGTGCTACTGGCTGTTACTGCGGTCATGTGATCTTCATTTTCAGTGTTCCATGACAGTTTCCCAGCCAGTTTTGCAGTTCCTCGCTCTATCCCCCACCCAGCATCAGCCATTTGCTTGTATCCTTCTTGACCTATTCCACTTTCCCACAGACCCTACCCATCCCACCTCACCTCTTGTATACCCACGGACATCCTTCCCAACCTACACATTCACCTGTTCACCCACCCCAACCCATGTGGCATCTATGATACCTGCATAACCTTCCAAACCTGGATGGCACCTCTCACACATTTCATGTACATTCCTGACCTGAACCCCTGTGCATCTCCTCTCTTCCCCACCTGGCAGCAGCATCTTACCTGACTGCTGCCCTTGATTTGGCAACTTCTGCTGGCTTCCCCACTTACTTTTCCTATGCAAGCTTCCCACAAGCAAAATGAATGGGAAACTATCAGACTTCAAGGGAAGGATGGAAGGGAGGGAGGAAGGGAGGGAGAGGGAAGAAGGAAG
>JAOYMU010000283.1:36908250-36919147 GCA_025802295.1 Psammodynastes pulverulentus
GAGGGCGACGAGCAGGACAAGGGCGCGGGGGGCGCGGCTCGGCTTATACTCGGGTCAGTAATTTTTCCCAGTTTTTTTGGGTAAAATTAGGGGTCTCGGCTTATACTCGGGTCGGCTTATACTCGAGTATATACGGTAATTAATAGAAAAGAACCTCTTTTACAGGTGATTTGAGCCTTGGACAACTTTGCATCTAGTTATGCTTTGTGTTGATTGTAGACAAGTTATAGTATGAAGCTGAGACCCTGCCTCCGCAACCCTTATTTCCTCATCTTGTAGTGATGTCTGCAAAGAGAAAACATGGATGAAAAATGTATTTCTTTGGACTCTCCTAAGTAATATTTCCAGAAATGAAAAATTGCAATTCACGCAGATGAAGTCCGCTATTCTCTGTAAGACGAAGCAAAATGTCCAGTTGATAGGATATGGCAGAAAACCACTTAAACTTCCCTTTCAGAATTTTGTGGAAAATACTGTACTTCTTGAAAACAAGCAGAGCAATCTCACCACTGGTCCTTTGTTTTGCGTAGTTCGGTTTCCATGGCAGTAGACGGCTTCATCCAAACACAGGCAGTTTTTTCTACCAAAAAATAAAGAAATAAAAAACTGAACCTGTATGCAGATCCAACATTTTTCTTAGAACATCTGTGAAATACGGTGCTGAGCATCCATATACACAAATGCTGTGAAAATCTTTAGAGTAACTGAACATGTCAAAGGACTTGGCTATGTTTATCTTATTTATTTATTAAATTTTTATGCCATCCATCTCCCCTCTGGACGACTATGTTATAGATTTGAGCAGGGGTTCCTAACATGGCAACATGCTCTGTGCATCAGGTTTTTCAATAATTTTGTACAGCTTTTATTTGCCCAATGATATGCCTTATAGTGCAAATGCATATTGCTCTGTTAATGACACAGGCAGATATATCATTCATTTGCCTGCTTTGCAACTTAGAAGAAAGAGGGGAAAATAACTTTCATAATCTGTGAAGAGTTTCTTGGTATTATTATTACCATCACTGTACTAGTAGCCTCTTTCTGCTTGGTACCAGAACATCAGGAATGCTCTTTGGGGATTCGAACACCATCTCTCTCTTATTTTCTTTTTCCATTTATTTTTAGTCTTTCTTTTTATCTCATAAAAGGAAATGAAAAGAAGAAGAGAAAGTTCTAACATGTCTCTTAATAGCTTCAGGCAAATATTCTTGGCAGAATCGGTCTGTGTTTTCTGTCATTCTTTTCCTTTCTTTGACATCCTTAATTAATGTCTTCTTTAAATTGTCCTCTTTTAACTTGAACAAACACGTTTTGCTTCTGATCAAGCAATACCAGCATAAGGTTCTTCCCATAGAAATAGACAAGGAAAGTAATAGGCCAGACTTAAAAAGTTAATGGACATTTAAAACAAAAAAGCTGTAATTATATCATTTTAAAAAAGAATACTATTTCACTTTCAACTGACAGGAATTTTTATTTGAGCTAGTTTTAACACTGTTGGTTGTTCTAAAGGTGACTTGCACTATAAATTATTAGGGCTGAATTCATGGAACTATTTTCAGTTCTATTAAAAGTTCTTGTTTGAGGGCTGACAAAAAAGTAACAGGCCAGCCTTGAAGGTGTCTGCTATTCCACCAATATGAGTTTTTATGGAAAGGGATCTAGTCTTTCATTTCTAAAAATAGAAAGAGGAAACATAATATTGCTTTCTCCCAATGTTGATTTCGATCGTTGCGATGGCTAAAAATATAATTTATTTTTAGGAAATGAAATATATATTTAAAATGTCTCAGTTCTGTTTTTATTGTAATTATTGCATTATGTTATTTTCTGTCCTAGAGCCAGTTTGGTACATCTTTAAGGTACCAATCTAGAAACGGGACAGTGGGTCCTAGTCTACGTTAGACATGAAGTCAGTAGGGTGATTTTGAGCCAGCCATTCTCTCTCAGTCTAAGAAGTAGGCAATGGCAAACCACTTTTGAAACCTTGCCAAGAAAGGTAGTCCAGGAAATTACCAGAAATAAAGTCTGATTAATTTTTAAACAATAATTTTTATTGAGAATTTTTACTTGAATGAAAAGAAATCAAAACTGATTCAAAGGCATGTATGTGTGCATGTCCACACACAGGCACAAATACAAATCTGTCCTAAGTACTCTGCTATTGTCAATCATTTTTTGATACATTTCAGAAGTTATGACTCTTTAACACTATTAACATTGACTATACTAATGAACTGATTTATTCAGGAGTTTTTAGATAGAAGAATGAGATAAAAAGAGGTATGTTTCTCATTTTAATTAGGGAAAAAAGTAAAGTTGAATGACAAAAGGTGAAACATTCTGATGATGTGGTTTGCATTTAACTCATAAATTTGTGTTTTGTCTTTTGTTAGGCATTATATTTGGTTGTCTTCAAATAATTTCACATATTGAAAAACAGTAATTCTAGGTCAGGTTTTTAGCATATAATTAATCTGATTTATCTGTGGAACATCATGAGACAACAGATAGCCACCTTCCCATTTTTTTCTATCATATGTTTAATGTTTATTTCCTTTAGTAGTAAAAATGAAAGAGCTGCACAATATCTTTTGACAATGTTTGAAATTTCAGACTCTGAAACTATTTTAGAGTACTTTCCTCAGAAACTTGATCATAGCTGCAAATGGTTAGACATAATATCTGCAAGGATGCTGTTTTCCATGCTCTCCAATTCTTTCTCTGTGTACAACTGAGCTTGTGCAGCTTCTCCGGAAAGTGTGAAAAAGCTGGAATTCATTGTAGAGCATTTCATGACTACATTGTCGGACAGGATGTATCTTTGTGAGATGAGGAAGGGAATAGCCTTTTGTTTCCTTTGCTCCTTGTAAATGCCCCATCTGACCAATGCTGGCATGATAAGAGAAAGTACAATACAGCAGGAATTAAATTGAGCTGAAAAGAAATAGATTCTTTCATTTTGGAAGCTGGAGAGAGCTGAAAGCTCCTCAATCCCATAGAGCATAAAGCTGAAAGTTAAGTTCCTGAACAGCCAGCAGTAAGAGTTGTATGCAGAAGGAGAATGGGAGAGCATGAAAAACAGCATCCCTACAGATACTATCTGAAGCAGCAGCAGTAACAGAAGCAATAAGGAAAAAACAGTTGAAGCCTAGCAGTAGTAGAGCAGTAAGGTCAAGGATGGACTAGAGCAGGGATGTCTAAACTTGTCAACTTTAAGACTTGTGGACTTCAACTCCCAGAATTCCCAGCCAGCCATGGGAAGTTGAAGTCCACAAGTCTTAAAGTTGACAAGTTTGGACATCCTTGGACTAGAGGCAAAATGCCTTTAAAAAGGTCAGCTTTTGATGGGACTTGGTGGGAAAAGCTAGAAAAAGGTTGGCCTGAGATGCTTTTGAAGAAAGCCTAAAGAGGTAAGTTGGGTTGTGGCTAAGACCAAGTGGTAAACCAGTGCCAGCATCTAAACATCTAAAGATGCCACAGAAGTAGTGACTGAGCAAAGCTAAACTGGCTTGGATAGCTATCCGAAAAAGGGTGGAGCGAGGTAACAAGTCACACTTTGTGGAACCCCTCAGACAAAATTCTCATTAGGCTCAGAATACCAGTTAGTCCCAAGTGGATAGCGAGATGATGCAAAAACTCCTAAAATGACATTTGTAGTGTGTGACTCCATTACTAGCGCTCTCTCAGATTACCCTTTTGTTTGTCTCTTGCCTTTGGGTTTTTTTTTTTGTTTTATCTTCCATCCTACTTCTGGGTCATCCTCTGGCCCCAACTACTTTTTAAAAAACTCCTAACTTCTGGCTGCAGACTATTGCCTATAATCTTCCTTCAAGCTGCATAAATGATGTTCCTGTCTTGTACACGTTTTAGTAAAAGGTGAAAGATCTATGTAATTGGAGGAGAAGCCAGTCCCACCTAGGTTTGCTATAGAGATAAATAATATAGTACCTAATAATCTCTTTGCAGTGTAACATGTTTTAAGATACTACTTATTGACTTTCCAGGTTTCCTGATTATGTATCATATATAATTTAAAAATCTCAACTTCTAGTTTTAATTTTGCTTATCCATTCTTAATAGGTATAGCATATTGACAATCCAACTATTATTAACACACCATTGTTTTTCACCGTTAATACATTCTTATTCTAATATACATGTACAATTACTTCTATTTTGTTACAATATTCTTCAATGGGTTTTGTGGTTGACATTGAATACTATTGTTACTTAATATACACTATGAACAGAAATAATATGCATATGTTTTGTTCCCCTCTGAATTCTAGTTAAATTCTACAAATTGCATTTAGTCTTAGAAAATGTGCTATTCAATATGTAAATTTCAGAATTGTTTAGTATTGTTGTTACCCTTGTGGTTCAATACATTATTCAAGTAAAGTACTAATAATTGAGCAAAATGAAGATAAATATAAAATTTGTATAACTGATTAAAAGAGAAAGAGAAAAAACTTAGAATACTAAAGCCAAGAGTTAAGTACATATTTAAAATTACTAGTAAAACTCATTAAAAATTCTTACATAGAAATTTTTTTTTTCCAATTTTAGTAACAGTACCAACCTTGAAGTGTGGTAGACAATTTCTAGATATCTATGGAGATTCTCAGCCATCCAGGTCATTGTTGACCCAAAGGTGCTTTTTTAAGAGGAAACTGGATTCTTTGTTTTTCCTTGAAGATGTCTTTCTTCTCATCCAGAAGAACCGAGGAAGCTTCTTGTATGAGAAGTGAAATATCTTCAAGGAAAAACAAAGAAAGTCCAGTTACCCTTTAAAAAGTAGCTTTGGACAATTCCTTGATATATTTATCCATTCTGGCCTTTCATGTACAATACTTGTGGATGGTTGTTTTTGAAATCAATGTTTAAAAATAAGTATATATTTCAGTAATTTTATATTGTACCTCTTAATATTGTACTGTATTTATATGGAAGTGATACCTGTGGATAATATGAAAAATAAACTAGTGTGGGTACATCAATTTTTAAAACTGTACTTACATATGATCATTAAATACATTAAACAATTTTCCCCATATTTTAGTTAACAAAACACACTGTCATTTTTCCTTTCCCTCATGTTTATTTATTGCTGGATTTTAATTGCATTGAAAACCTGATTCCATAAAATGGCTATGGATTTAAGAAAACTTGCAGGAAACTTTTCTTTTTTTTCAGGAAGAATTCTATGCAATAGGATTTAAATGCCAGTGTTATTCTTTGCTTTTGATAATGCAATGATATTTTTTCTCTCTCTCAAATGATACAATACTTTTCCTAAGTGGGGAAGCTGGTAGTTTTTTTGTTCCTTCAAACATTTCCATAAATATAAACTACTTTCCATGAGTAATTTTCCTAATATGCAGATACTGATTAAGGGTATTGTGAACATGTACCTAAAATATATACAAAATATTCTAACCTATATAGAGAAACAAAGTTAAGAAATATATTTTACAATTTTTTAAATAATAAAAAACATGATTATGTCTAAATATCTCTTTCCTTCTTTCTTTGGCAAAAAGGCATAGATCATATTCTCAGGAATAATTGTAGACAACTTGGATGATAATTAGAAATGATCCTTCACATTAAATAGAAAGCTACTTGTAACCCTCCCCCCCCCAAATATAGGTAACCTAAAGCTTCCCAAGTGAATTACATTTCCCAACATGGCCATTTCAGAGACGCTGTGAACCAACTTTTAGCAGTATCTGAAGGAACACAAATACCTCATTGAATCTGAATAGTGGATTTGCTCATTGATTAGAAACTAACAATTCATAATACAAAAGAGAGACAGATTCAAAAAAAAAAAGTTGCTGGAAGGGGCATTTCACTGAAAGAAAAGGTTTACAAAGAAGCAAAAGACCTGTCCTGTTTTTTGCTATATGTGTGGACTAAAAGGAGACAGGAATGTTGGCCTCACCTGTTGTGTCCCATATGTGTCTGTTACTATCCCTCTGTGTCATACCTTGTTGTGCTGCATGGCAAAGCCCGAAAGGTTCAGAATGATCTCAGACAATGATAATATTACATACAGAGTTTTATTTTTCAACTGAATGTAAGTAGAATTTATTTATTCAGTTTTAGCATACCACAGTCAATCAGCTCTCAGTGGGTTATAATTCGTGATTTGTAATAGAAACACCCACAGTATATCATAGTAAACAGCTGAAAGCTAAAAATCACAAAATGACACCAAAAATATAAGTTCTTACAAAAATAAGCCAAAATGAGAAGTAAATAATTAAATGGTCGCCTTCTTGAACACGTTGTATTTTAATTATTTCTTGAAACTTTATAAAGTAGGATCTTTATAGTTCCCACCTACTGTGAGGAAATCCATGCCTAAATAGGCAGAAGTATAAATAAGGACTTGGCATGAATGGCCATATCCCCTTATATTTTGTTCACATTTAAGTATATATCTGAACAACTAGAATTGCTCCACAAGTGAAAATAAAGATGTGTAGAAAATAAAGATGTGTAGACATTCAGCCTCATATTTGGCAATATTTAGGAGATCTAGTTATAGAAAATGTTATTGTATTGTAGTTAAAGAATTTCAGCACAGGAAAGTATCTATTAGAAATGGTAGCCTTAACAGTACTTATTTAATCAATTCTCTCTGCACAATAACCATTAAAGTATAAGAATGCAAACAGAATTGTTGGGCAGGCTACAAAATAATTCCATGTGCCACACATCAATTGCTTCAGTGAGCTTGTGCTTTCTTATATGTAACATTTCTGTTCAGCAAAAACGTGATGGATCAGAGGGCAAGATGACACCACCCTTCTCACAGATACTGATAGTTAGTGACATAATTCATAAGGATGCTTGAGAGCAAAAAAATAGTTCTGCAATGCATTCTTGATGTTATCTTTCAGAGCAGGAGTGTGGAGCAGATAGGTTTGATCTATCAATTACCCAGATGATGTGAGGTTTGATTGTTTTAAAAACAGCAGCAGAAATTAGGTCTTTGGCAGTGATGGATTTTGCATGGCAGCATTGGGACTTACATTCAGTGTTGGTATTTATTTATTTATTTATTTATTCAAATTTATAACCCGCTCCCTCTCCCCAAAGGGACTCGGGGCGGGGTACAGTCTAAACCAAAGAAGGTTAAGATACAGTACAATAAAAGCAATTATATCAATGACAATAAAAACAGAGTTAAAAGAAAAGAAACCCCTCACTAAAAATCCCCAAGAGTCCCGGAGACTGGCCCAGGAGGTATTCAGGCCAGTCCGGCCTGAATAAATAGAAAGGTCTTAAGCTTCTTCCGGAACAGGGCAAGATCGGACATAGTGCGGATATCCGGGGGGAGGCCGTTCCAGAGGGTGGGGCCCATCACAGAGAAGGCTCTCCCCCTGGGTGTCGCCAGCCGGCATTGACCAGCCGACGGCACCCAGAGGAGGCCCGGAGGAGGCCCTCTCTGTGTGAGCGAATGGGTCTAAGGGATGTAAACTCAAATAGTTCCCAAAAATTCAGACAGCAAAACTCTCTTGCATTTTTTTTTATTCATTTGAATCCCCCAACCCAGAAGAAAAGCTCTTAAATAATATAAAAATACACATGAGGTTTTGTATACTCATCCACAATATATAGACTCTAAACATACATGTTGCTTTTTTCCCTGATTTTTCCATAACCTCTTTGCGATTCCATTTACTGCAAGTAAGAAAATAATTCAGCTGCAGCATTTTAAAAAAACTTCTAGAGAAGGAGACAGCATACTGTATACAAAATATTCAGGTCATAACTGTCATCAATCATTCCGTATCAATCCCCATTGGCATTTCTGGGAGACCGGAGAGAAATTTTTAATTTCTGGCTACAGAAAATGAGCAGAGAAGCCCAAAGCTGCCCTTGGTTAGTGCAAAGTGAGGCTGGCAATCTTTGCATTCAATACGGGTCACCTCAAATTATTTCCATTAAACGCGCGTGTTATTAAATGCCAGCTAAATATCAGTAAAAAAAATAAAATCAAGAAATTACAACAGCAGTCAGAAGGGCCAAGAAACCATCACTAGTAATTTAGCAACTGGACTCTTTAGTCAGTTATGCTCAAAAATGTTTCAGTTGGTTAAAAAAATGTCTAAAGAAGAAATGTCAAAGCTAGATTTGGGCTGCAAACATTCTGATGTCCACTAGATGGTGATGTTCTGCCTTTCTATACTGCCATCTAGGGGTGATGTGGAGTTTCACAGCTGATCAAAATTAAAGACGCTTGGGAATTGACTCAGATTTATGACTATTGCAGTGTCTCGGGGTCATGTGATCCCTTTTGTGACCTTCTGACAAGCAAAGGAACCCTGATTCACTTAATAACCATGTTTCTAACTTAACAAATGCAGTGATTCACTTAACAACTATGGCAAGGAAGGTCATAAAATGGAGCAAAATTCTCTTAACAAAGTCTCCCTTTGCAAAGAAAATGTTGGGTTCAATTGTGGTCATAAGACGGAGGCTACCTGTATTGATTAGAAGCAGGGGTATTCTTAGGAATTTCAAGATACGGGCATGACAGACATAAAAGCCCAGTCTAGCACAATACCACTGAAAAAGTCACTTGTCTGAATTGGTATAGGATTTCTTGCTCGAGTAGGTGGGGGTTGAACTAGAAGACCTCCAAGATCCCTTCCAGCTCTATTCTGATCAGTTGATTTAAAAAAAGGAACTATTCAGTCACACTATCATAGGTGCCATTTTAACATGTTTTGTCTATGCTCTGGTTGGAAGTCTTCTCCAATGTTTCCTTCTCATATAACCAACTAAAACATTTCTGTACTCCAGTAAGTGAAAAAAGCTTAATTGCATTGCACACATCCTGAAAGAATAAAATTTTGGCATGCAGAAATCAGCATAGAGAGCAGGGGGTTTCATAGAACATATGCAGTCCCCCAAGTCATTTTTGGCACATGTGCATGCACGTGCACACATACACACAAACAGACACGCATACATACAGACAAACAAAGACACCCATACTTTGTAAATTTGTAGAAACTATTCCATTATCAATCCAGTAATAAAAACCAGGTAATGGCACCCGGATTAAGCAAGAAGCTGGTATAAGCCAGCAAACTGACCAAAATGAAAATAATATTCTTTAGGACTGATAGATCATAGATGGATAAACATTCTAAGTCTAAACACCTGGCTGACTGTGAGACCGATCTTTATAATAATTCAGGTTTAATATTCTTATTCCTGTCTACTTGGAGACTAAGTTGTTTTGCAGGACGTTTAATTTAATCAACTCATGACGATCGGTAAACCATGATGTATTTGATTTTGAACCCACGAGAGGTTTTTGTAGCATGGTAGAAAAAGCTTTCAACATTGCAGCCTTCAAGCTAAGGAACTAGTCCTCATGAGGAAGTCATGGCAATTTGAAGTTGATTTTCTTGTTGAGAAGGGTGCCAGTTTTGGCCTGAAAATCCTGTTTTTTGCCTCTGTTGATAATTAGTAAAAATACTCACACTGTTGGTTTTCAAATGTCAAAGGGCAAAATCATGAGGCTGAATGAATGCTTTTCACCATTGCTGGCACACTTATGACTTGAAACCAGTATGTAAAAAGGGATTAAGGGAAGGTGCTATCCAAATCATTACAAATCTATGCATGGACAAAATTTCTCAGAGATCCAATGGCAAAAGAAAGGAGAAGGAGAAAGAAAAGAAGGAAAAGATAGGAGAAGGAAGAAAAGAGGAGAAAGAGGAGGAAAAGATAGAAAAGGGGAGAAAAGACGGAATAAGATATGGAGAAGAAAGAGAAAAAGAAGCAGAGAGAAAGAAGAAAGGAGGAGGAGGAAGAGGGAAAAAATTGAGAAGGGGAAAGAGAGAAGGAGAAAATATGGAGCAGGAGAAGAAGAGGAAGGAGGAGGAGGAGGAGAGAAGGAGAAGGAGGAAAAAAATGAGCAGAGATAGAAGAGAGAGAAGGAGAAAATGGAGGAGGAGGAGAAGAGGAAGAAGAAAGGAGGAAGAGGAGGAGGGGAAAAAAAGGCAGAAAAAATTGAGAAGGGGAAAAAGGAGAAGGAGAAAATATAGAGAAGGTAGAAGAAGAGGAAGGAGGAGGAGGAGGAAAGGAGAAGGAGGAAAAAATTGAGAAGGAGAAAGAACCGATGGAGAAGGTAGAAGATGGCAAAGACAAAGAGAAGGAGAAACCAACTTTCTACCTCAACAGAAATTTATAACTGGAAAGTAGGAACAGGGGAAGAATAATATTCTCAGTTCGGTCGCTTAAAATTATTGCGAAGACGCATGCAATCATTTGCATGGGATGATTTTTGCACGAGAATAATTCATGCGCGGTGCATTGGATCGATCTAACGCAGGAGAGCATCATCCGAAAACCTGTTCCTGCTATGAAATCCTTGGCCCTCCTGTGAAAGAGATTGCAGGTTGTGGCTGTGAGATGCCAGGAAGAGGCTGGGCCATTCATTGCGCCTTCTTCGAATGATCCAGCCGGCTCTTCAGGAAATCCAAGCGAAGGCCAGGAACGTGGCCGCTGTCGGGACCAGCAAGAGCGCATTCCTCAGAGGCAGGAGAGGGTTTGAGTTTGATTTTTCGACAATTCGGCCACCTAGAGGCTGAACGGGTCGGAAATTGTCCACCATCGGAAGTTTCTTCTCAGTGTCGAAATACACCTTTTTCCAGAACTCTTTGATCTGTGAACCAATAAGACAGACAAGTATTCATTTTCTGTCTTTTCAAGTCAACGTAGATAGAGGAGCTTTTGTTGAGTGAATAATAAGGTGCCAAACTATTAATATGCCTGCCTGCCTGCCTTCCTTCCTTCCTTCCTTCCTTCCTTCCTTCCTTCCTTCCTTCCTTCCTTCTTCCTTCCTTCCTTCCTTCCTTCC
>JAOYMU010000283.1:37161847-37173100 GCA_025802295.1 Psammodynastes pulverulentus
CAGGGGGAGCCTGTTCCTCTGCCTCACTCATGTCCGAATCTGGAGGCTCTGGAGTCTGCACATAACTCCCAGATGGCCCTGGCTCTATGTCTGTATCAGGCGCAGAGCCTTTGCTTGAGCCTTCCTCAGCCTCCCCCACCTCTTCGCTGTCAGATTCTGCTGCCAGCTCCGCACGCCGCCAACAGACCACAACATTACCATGTGTCTTTCTTGCTTTTGGGGCCTAAAACATATTAGCTGAACAACAAGTACTTTCTATTTTGAACAATTTTTTCCTTTGTGACATTGAGGTCTTTCTCACTGAGTTATGATTCTACATATAGTGTATTTAAAACGAGATCATCACATGTTTATATATGTAGAGAAAGGTCTACAGAAGCCATCCAAATCATATTATATAATATATCTTAATAAATCTATTTATTAAACACAGCCACATGTTATATATAGCTCTATTAATATTTGTGTGTGATCTCATATGATGTGACACTTCTCTTAGTAGTGCCATAGAATTCTTGTCCACTAAGTAATAAAACCAAAGTTGCCCTTTATGGGAATTCCATGGACAATTATGGAGGTCAAATGTCATAATTATTCTTATTACTTACTATACTTTTTAAATTTTAAATTGTATAAAAGATAATATTTAAAACATTAATGCTTGATGCATTTCATGAAAATTGATCTGTAAATGTCTTAAATAAATAAGCCTACACACTTAACCATGCTGTTTTTATTTTCCAAAGATTCAAGAGTATGTCTATAGTTCAGTTTTTATGAAAATTCCTTGATCTTCAATGCCTTCCTTGTTTATAAACAGAAAATATATCTTCTGTACCAGCTCTGGGCAATTAACAACTTATAAAACAAATATAAAAAACAAGCTCTTCAACAATAAACATGTATATTCAGCCCCAATCCATATTATTAAACTATAGTTAAGAATATAGTGTAGTTCTGTATATTTTAATTTGTTTTGTTTGTACAAATATAGTACTTATTTATTTGCATTTAGATACAAATTAAAGGAGATTATACTGATGTGCCACCAGTACCAAAATCAATGATCAGAAATGTAAAGTTGGTTAAAGAATGTCCTTTAATGATTTTTAGCTAGATCTTTCGCATGTGACAGTGATTAATTTTGTAACCACTTTCTAAGATTGTGTGATGGTTCTTCAGCAAAGAAATGCATGGAAAGAAATAGATTCAGAGACAGAAAATATATGATATATGGCAACAGATTATACTGAATGTAGAAAATTTTACCCTTATCTCTTTGTACCTTCATGTACTACTTAATGAGTTTTTGAATCATGATGAAAAGCTGTCAACATTGGTCAACACTCCACTAAGTTTTTCCACTCTCAACATACATTTACAGGAAGTAAAGAGTTGATTAATATTCTCAGTATTGGGATGTGATTTTATTTTTCTAATTTCAATGAGAAGTGGAACACACTTACATTTTTTCAATTTCTCTAAACAACTTGAAGTTGTTCTTAACATACAGTTCTCAGAATACAGAAAGCTCTGTTACAACCTGCTACATAGCTACATATATTCTCTTGGCATGTAGTATAGTAGAGGAGACAAACCTCAGGCTACAGAATATCTTTTTCTTCCATGTGAGATTTGCTTTGGCAAATCTATGGGTACTTCCTTTATTTTTTGGTTAGCAGTTTGGCGAATGAAGTTTGCATTTGGAGTTTGCATTTGGAGTTAACATTGAAGTTCTGTATTCTTGGTTGCCAACAATTCTATTTATACCCTAACTTATTAGTACCTTTCATTTTATTGAAAAATTAGAGATGAGCACCTTCACCAAAGTAAAACTTAAACCATGATTCAATGATCCAGAAGTTATCTCAGTTCAATCTTGGTCAGTTTTGAGACTACAGAGTACAATTGTATAACCAAAATTTTCACACATAGTAGATATTGTTGATAGATTGTAATCTACCAAATGTTTGTATTTTATATTTTAAGCACTAATAAATACCAAGGATACCTTTTTGAGAACAAGAGGAGGATATGTGCAGAAATTAAATAAACAACTAAATTCCAAAATAAAACATATATAATACTTTTGTGAAAGAGTAAAAGAATAAGCAAACTATTTGGAATGCAAACTAAATTGAAATGGGCAGTGAAGAGTTAAAAACCATATAATACCAATACTAAGGAAATCTGAAGCCTTTCTTCTAGGTTTTGTAGATAAATGGATAGACAAACAGTTTGGGATCTTATTTCTTTTCATGGTAACTGCTGCAAGAATTGTTTATGCCAAATATTGTATAACAGTATACTTGTTATTTGTTCTACCCACATTTTTATTATTGTTTTTTGTTTGGTTTTATTTGTAGTTGATGCATTTTTTCTTTTTATTCTGTATTTATAAATAAAAAAAGTATTAAAGCATATAAATGGAAAGAATAACCTTTTACATGACAAATGTTCAGCAAACAGGTATAGAGTGATACATATTTTGGGCAAAAAATGCTCACATTATTGATTCCCCTGTAGGAGAATGGGATATATAATAATACACATTCCATGATTTTCTTTATTTTTGTCTTCATCTTAGTATTTCCCTCTTACATAAAGTTAGACCACATTACAGTCTCTGTCACAAAGAAAGTACAATCTAAAACTTGCCACAGGAAGAACAAGAAATAGAAGTTGGGAAAATCAGAATACCTGGCTATTGAATGGAAGCCACACTACACTTAATGGGATTTGCTTCTAGTAGAAATAGAATTCAGCTGTTAATGCTGTAGTGAAAAGATGATGCTATCCATTCAGTCATGTCCAACTCTTGGCAATTCTATGGGCCAGGTCTCTCCATGTCTCCTGATCTTGCACTACTTTGTAGTGTAGTAACAATTAAATATGTTGCTTAATGGCACGAATAAGGTAATAGTGATCCTACCCATGCTTGAGCAGTATGAATAAGAATCAGACAACTTTGGAAACAACAGAAAAGCAAAAAAGCCTTGAGTTGCCATTCTTTTTTGCAGTGTGAAACTGTAAGTCACAGTTTTTGTAGTTTCAATTTTAAGGAACATTTTTCTTGAAAAGGAAGTCTATTTAGCATGATAGATCCATTTATCTGAGAAGAGTTTCATGATCTGCCAAAGGATTAAATTAAAATGAAATGATGCATCTATTTGCTGTTCTGCAAGTAGATTTTTGACATAAATATAAATGTGAACAGGTTTCAGAATCTGTATTAAAAATATTTTAAAATTTAATTCATTCTAGGACAGCTGAAAGTTAAATTCTACATAGAAACATCACAATATCTGGGATGTTATATGTGATGTCTGGACAGGTTCTTAGGGGCAATTGTAAATGTATCAAGCATTGGTGGAAGGAGAAAGAAGATTGGAGGCTTTACTATTCAAATAAGTAGAGCTTTGCATCCACTAAAGTCAGAGAGGACATTTGCTGTAAGTGTGTCAACATTTATATCCAGATGAATTTATAACTCAGAGGATCAGAATGTTGCACTCCTATAGACAAGGGTTTCAAATGGAACAGAGAGACACATTTGCTGTTGACCTCTGTTTACTGCATTAAACCGGACAGATAGAAAAAAGACAGAAAGATTGCTCAGCACATTAAAATGCATTTTAAGATTATTCCAGCTTCACTCAAGAATAAAATATTCATGTTATAATGCATTATTATTTAGTGTATTTGCTTGGATAAAGTCTGGTCCATATGTTTGTGTGAATATTTTTGTGGTAAGTGAACATGAGTGATGAAAAAGCTTTAATCTTAATATACAAAGGAAATGTCCTTATATTGAGGGGTTTCTGAAGAAATCATCTGAAAATTTCAACTAGCAGTGACCTTCCCTTTGGTTCAAGTACAGTTAATTCAAATTTTAAAAATGATTTCAAGATATTAAAGCATTTAGTTTTGTCTGAATATAAAAGAGTTACCAAGCAAGCATATCTTTCTCTTGAGTGTTCCAAAGATCATCTAAATCTTCTATGTTCATTTTTGTTCATTTTCTGTACAGTCTTCCTTATTTTTTTCAGTCCTGTTGAGGCATCATCCTTTTATGATTGCAGGATATTTATATAACCAAGTTTATTCATTTCACTAAAGAAAGAACATCTGTTTCTTAGCATATGTTAACCTTTCTACAAGTTGAGTTTCATGCTGAAAGCACAAATGCAAATATACATTTGTGACTTCAACTGTCAAAGGTTTCAGTTCAAAGCATTTTGAAGTGAAGATATATTTTTGAAGGTCTTAGATACCATCACTGCTTATTTGTTTGTTTCCACTTCTATGAAATGTTTATGTCTTTATAAAACTATTTCAGACTGAATTGGGCTATGACTTGTATTTATAAGATACTTAAATTTTATTTCCAGCTTCTTGCAATGTTTATTTTCCTGAGCAAGAATACAGCAGAGGGCTTAAGGTGTTAGATTACAACTAGGGACATCTGGCTCAAGTTCACCAAGGTTTGGTTTTAGCCATGAAAGCTCACAGGTTGATTTAATCACTATCTTTCAACCACAGCCACTCTCCCAAATTGAATATTTTATCTTTGTAGCCTTTCCTATCCTTGTAATGTAGCCCCAAATAGAGAATTCAAACCTTGTGAACAGTACAGCTTATCTTCTTACATAGTGTTAGAAAAAATTGACCTAACAATAGGGTGATACTACATGTGGGCAAATTTATTTGGAAAGAGATGATTTAATAAAGTGATGAAACATTTCCATGCATCATTGTTATTTTATTTTGGTGATCATAGGACCTGCCTTGACTATTTCTGTTAATTAGAGATTGAGAGAGAAATAATCAGCAATGTGCCTCATAACTGCAATATAAAACCCTGAGGTATTTTTCTGGATGTCTCTTTCTATGCAGATAAACATTTAAAGACCATTGCACCTGGTATGGTTGTTCAGTTTGCTACAAATCAATCAAATAGTGGGACCATCTGCCATATTGTTCCATTTTACCAAAGAAGAAACTATGGACAATTTTATCCAATGGTTTACTGAAATCTCACTATACCATATCCATATCATTATCTTGGTCTATTAATTTAATCTCTATTTTAAAAAGTAATAAGATTTAATCATCTTGTTTCTTTTTAAATGCTGGGAATCTACTGCTTGATTACTTTTCTGGATTTGAACTTTTTCTGATTCAACTTTTTCTTTTTTCGGTATGGAATGTTAGACCTGATTTGCAAAAATCTAGAAGATATTGGATGGCAACAGAAAATTTACTACTCCTCCTCCCCCTACCCTCCTCCTCCCTCTCTCTAGTAATCCTACTATAATAAGAAATACATATACAAAATAACAGCAGGAATAGGACAGAGTTTAATTTTGAGAAATGGCATGTTGGTTATAAAGTACTAGTTTGTTAATAATCCTTTCTGTTTGAAAGAAAAATGAATACTTTAGAATCTGCAGCCTTTGTAATCTATCTGAATCACAAATGGAAGAAAAGATGTATTCTCGTTTTTTTCTTCAGTTCAGAGAATGAATAGAAAATGAAGTGTGAGATACTGCATCTAGTAATTAGAATACAGGCATGTACAACCTCCTTGGGTAGAATTTATTTAGGCAGTATTTCTGCTTCCACTTTAAGAAATTACTGCAGACATTGTTCCTATGGTTACCAGTAGATGGTAATCATGGAGACAGAGCAGCACTAAAAAAGGAAGAAGAAACTCAGCACCTGGAACTGCCAGCTGATTTTCAAATTCTCTTGTGCTTTAGTATTTATCAATTATCAGGTAGCTGCAGATTTTGCATCTGATCACAAACAATATGAAAATCAAACATTTTTATGATGTTTAATAATTTTATTCTGTCAGCTTCTTCCACCTTCTTAAAAGGCTTAGGATTCCATGTGTGCTGAAAAAACATCGAGAAGCTTTTAGAGCAGCAAATAAGGAAATGCTAAATGGGTTATGTGAAAAAGAAGATGGATAAAAAAAAATAAAGCTTATTTATGTTTGGAGTTAGCTAACATAGTTTTAAATAGCCTTTTTTACATTACTTGTGCCATGGTTTTGTTTAGCAAGTTTTAGGGAACTTTTAGCATTTTTAATTCTTTTCAGAAGTTCTCTTCCCAAAAGATTTTCAACTTGTGATTTTTTTTTTCCTGCTTAGGCAGCTGATTGTCAGTTGGATAGATCTCTTGACAATCAGCTGTTTCAGGCTGCAGGGATCGCCATTGCCTATTTCCGCCTTCGCGCACCCCATTTTTGGCCTATTCTGATCCCTGCCGCCTGGAACAGGCTGAAAATGGGGTGCAGGAAAACTGAAAACGGGGTGTGGAGGCCGAAAATGGGGTGTGTGGAGCTGGCAATAGGCAATGGTGATCCCGGCAGCTTGAAACAGTTGATTGTCTGGAGGCCGATCCAACCGACAATCAGCTGCTTGTGCTAGTCAAGCTGCCCTGAAGCTGAAACAGGCTGTCTGCTGTTTGCTGCAAGGAGGCAAATTGCTGGGAGGCAAAGGGTGAAGGGTGGGGGCTGGCAGGTGGGCAGGGCTTTGGCAACATTTGCTGTATAAGATGCACAGATGCACTTTGGGGGGGGGAGAAGTATGTCTTAGACACCGAAAAATACAGGTAGTTAGTTATTCACTTGCCTTCATTGTTTTCTCAATAATATCTATACATAATGGGGTTTTACACCTTCAACTAAATTAAAAAAAAACTATATGCATCATATGGTAGAATGGAAATTCTCCAAGATAATTCCACAGGTGAAACAACAAATTTAATAAGATAAAATATAATAAGATAAAACTTGTATGGGAGTATTTATTTGTGCCCATGCATGTTCATATAAATTGCAAGATGGCTAGATTCTAGGTCAAATGTAGTCTGTTTCTCCTCCTTTTCCAAATGACAAGTCCTGCAACATTTATTTCTTGTCATGTTGCCAACACATTGCTTTTTTCTTTCCCTGTTTTTAAGAATGAGACAGGCTTAAATTATCCCTAGTTGCACCAATATTAAGATAGTATTTTCTCATTTATTTTGATACAGGACATCCTCAAAGTGTATCAGATTTGATACATTTTGTCACTATGGAGAGAAATAAAAAAAGCACTAGAAAAAGCATGGAGAACAGGAATACTAGGAAGTTATTTTTCACTGTACATTCAGTTTCTATTACTGAACCGCTATAGAATATGTTGATAGTTATAAAGATTCTGCATTACTTGCTAAGAGTAGAGAGGTTTTTAAGGCAATCTTCAGGATATAGCATCAACAGCTTATTTTATGGTGGTAGTCATAGCCTTTCATGCAAAGCTAGCAGTCTTCCCAAATCAAGGAAAGGGAAATAACATTAAACTTGTGTTTAATAGTATAAAATGCTGAACATTCCAAATGGTGCCCCTTCTACATCTGTCTGTAAATAAATTGTAACAGTTTAATAGAAATAAAACCTGAAAATGATAGAAGTTAATGAGAAACATAATTATGGAAAATATGCACAAGGAAGGGATCAAGATACTTTACTAAATAAATCATAAACTTATAATCCACTCCTGTAGCCTTTGGTAAAAGAATCTTATTAAAAACAGGATGTAACAAAATCTATTATAGTTCTGAGTAAATAATAACAGAAGAAACTAAAAGAATTTATTATTTATTATAAATCATTGGTTGATTTCTATTTATTTAAATATTAAATGTGGGCAGTTTTAATATTTTGGACATTTCATTCCTTTTAAAATACAACAATCTTTCTATTAAACTGAATATCTTAACTGAAGAACAAACACTAAATCAAATGAAATTATATCTATGATGGGCATACTCATGCATAGATATTGATGTGTACAGTGTATCAATTCATTTCAAAGTTTAACAACACAAAGTTGTCAAAAAGTTCTCCAAATAATGAATATATGCTCCAAACCTAATCTTCCCAAAGTTTCTAAAACTGATACATTCTTGTTTGAAAATTAAGGACTAGCTGGGAGAAAACAAATACATGTGCTAAGGAGTAACTTTAGTTAGCTTGCAAATTATAAAGTGCTATAAGAATTACATACCCAAACTCAGATCTGATATGTATAATAGAGATATGTCTTCAGATATAAAATGCTCCAAATATTCTAGAAATATTCATGACTTCCTTTTTAGCGTACTGAAAGTAACCTAAAGAAATGCACTTACAATATTGTTCCTACCGTGCATTTCACTTTTCTGCTACCTATAAATAATGTTGATATAATCCAGACATCATTATCATAAATTCTGCTTGTGTTTGGCTACAAAGACTGATGGCAATAATTTGGAAGTTTTTAAGGAAGAAGATATTCAAATATTTTAGTGCATTCATTGTGGTCCTCCTGTTCACTTTCAAATTGTCTTGAATCTGCAGTGTAGACCATTTTCAGATCTGGAACAGTTATTTGGGGTAGGTTTTGGAATGTATGATATCATTTGAAATAGTCAGCTCAGTAACATTAACTATGAACATTGGCAGCCATAGACATCCAACAAATGCTGAAGCCCCCAGAGTTTTTTTTTTCTGATTCATGCAGTCTTGTAAATCTCAAGTGTTACAGAGAGGCAGCATTCATCAGTACAATAAAACAGAATCCCTTGACTCCTTGAGCTGAGAAAGCAAACTAAGGCAGGAAACATATGCAAATTCACTAATTAAAATTGTGTGAGTTCCAATAAATTAAGCTAAGCTCTCATACAATTTTGGACAGCTGCATGGTGTGTTTTTGAAATAGCAATGCTTCTTTTGTGGAGGGAAAAGAAACCAATAATGAACAAAGTTTTAAAGAGAAATTATTCACCTTGTAGGCAGGATATTTGGTCAAAAGTATCTACCAGATCAGTGAAGTCAATTCTCATCTGTGGTCTGGATGTTGCCTGCAAGACCATATTTACAATAGATTCCTGCTATATAGGATGAGCTTTGTTCTACAAATATTAATTATTTAAAAGTATTTCATGCAGATTAACACTGCAACTTTCCAACTGACATTGAATTTTTGTGTTGTAGTAGCTGTAGTTGTGTTAAGTGGCTTTGTAGTACTTGAGTAAATGGGCAATGATAATTGATCTCTGAATTCAGTTCTCCTTAATTCAATATCTTATGAAGTTTCTTGGAATGACCACTCCCAAAGCTGTTCTAGGCAAGAACATGTATAAATTTGATGTTAATGCTAATTAAGAACCACAAGGAAGCCTGGTTCTATGAACAGCTTAGGCTCTGCAATTTTTCTTGAGGCTCAAAAGCAAACGCTATTGGTGCTAGATGATAAGACAATGATCTCTTACTTCAGAGATCTTTAGGTTGCTAGATTGTCCTTAATATTTTAGAGAATGTCCAGGAGTGATAATTGATGAGGCTATAAAGCAAATTGGGCATGATTACATCACATGTATGAATGGACTACAACCTTTGTTCTTGTTTTCTTTTCTTTTGTTTCCTGAATTGGGGAGATTCTGTTTTTCATCCTACAAAGGTTAAACCTATTTTAGAAAATACACTATAATGTTAGCAAATTTTTCTGTCTCAAAATGTGAACAACACCATCTAATCAATTGTTGGCATTTGCAGTTAGGAGATTTCAAATGATTAAAAGACTACCTAAATAATAGTGAACTGCAGATTTCCTGCCCCTGTCATATTGTTTAATATCAATGATATATTTATTTACCAGACCAAGTTAATAGTGGGTTCTACTTCAATACCCTTTAAAATCTATAACTGCTTATTTGTAAATGAATGTATCTAGATTACATTGTACCCGATAAGAAAAAGTTGGTGTAACTTGAATTTTCATCCAATCTAATGTCCTTTAGATGTTTAACTAATTCTTCTAACCACAAATAGCAACATTTTACAAGTGAAATGAGTAAATTACTATAAATGAATGAATGGCAAGATTAATTCTATTTTCAAATCCTAATTGCTTGAAGGCAGTCCTTATAGGACTAAAGAATTATGGAGTTGTTATGAGAATTGTTGTCTGCTTCTAGCCAGGAAAAAAGGTGCATTAGGAAGATAGGAAAGAAACAATCCAAGGACAAATTTGCTGAGATGTGGCTGAAGAAAGTAGGGCAATTTGACAGAGAAATGTTTTAACTTGTAATTTTTAATTTATAAAATTTTAATGCCAAGGCAATCCAATTATATTTTAGACTGCCTGAGTTTATTTATTAATTAAAATTCTATGTCACTCATGTCCTTAATCAGAATGGGACAACTTGCCGTGGCCATCTTGCCCTAGCCAATTTGACACAGGATGACCTGATGCATCCAATTTGTTGCAGAACAACTTGCCATGGGACAATTCACTGCAGGACAATTCAGCATGGCATATCTCAACGCAAGATAACTGTATTGTTATCTGGCAAGATTTCTTCAACATTTTTGTCATCCCCATTGTGTTTTGTCCTTCCTTTAGCATCCGTTCTTCAATGATTTTATTCCACCATTATTTTTTTTTATATATCAGGGGCAGGATGCTACACTGTGTAATAGCTCTCATTTTCAGGAAAATGTTACTTGTTTCAAGTTTGGATCTTTTTCTGTAAAGCTTCCACCCATTGTTTTTGTCCTAAGCTCAGGGACTATGACAGCCCTTAAAGTATTATAATTTCTGCCATGTCCCCTTTTAGCCTTTTCTTTTTAAAGCTAAAGATACCCAGTTCCTTTAGCAATTCTTTATAGGATTGGCCTCCAGTCTCCTCACCATTTTTATTACTCTTTATTACTCTTCTCGGTACCCTTTGTGATTTTATTTTACTTTCTATCTTTATGTTTTAATTTTTTAGCATGTTCTATAGAGAAGAAATCACAGAAATTAGCTTCTTTGCTTTCATGACATATAACAGAAAATGACATAATTGTTTTCTGTATACATTGCCGAAGTATTCTTTTGTTCTTTTAATACATGTGCTACTACAGATATGGAAAAGTATTTCCTCCAGTATAAAGATGATGAAATTATTTTGTGTATCAACTGATAAAGGAGAATATTTATAGTTTAGGATTGAAATGAGGGGTCCTTGGTGCACTCTGAGTTTGGTTGTTTTCTTGCAGATGTTTCAGTACCCAAACTAGATAACATTGTTGGTGCTAGGCTAGCTGTGATGATGTTACCAACTTGGATAATGAAATGTGTGCAAGAAAACAACCAAGCTCAGAGAGCACTGAGAAATCCCACAAATTATACTGAGAAAAAGGTAGTTCCTAGTTTAATATTTACTACTACTAAT
>JAOYMU010000283.1:37209276-37219699 GCA_025802295.1 Psammodynastes pulverulentus
ACAGGGGACGGGAGGCACGTTTGTGCACTTATGCACGCCCCTTACAAACCTCTTAAGAAAGGGGTGAGGTCAATTTATTCAAGATGTATATAATCAATAATTCAGATAATTCAACCAATAATAATTCAGGAATCCCCTTATTGAATTTAAGATACACAACATCTTTTCCAAGTTTGCATGGAATCCTAAAATGATTAGGCTTCTGTAATAATAGCAGGGAGGTAGTGTGAGTAAGTTCTGAAACATTTCTTCCTAATCATTTTTGAAGTGTGCACAGCCCATGTTCTTCCCATTTTGCACCAGTATATGAAGTGGAAAGCAGCTGTAGGGGTATTGTATGCACCCCTGTGATGTCATAAATAGTGTCTTCTCTATAGAAATGAGAATTTGCTTCACTTTTTCTTCAGTTCCCCCAAAGAAAAAAAACCAGATAGGAGAACTAGTCATCAAAACCTCTTTTCTTCTTTTGTTGACTAAATTTCTAGCTGAAAGAGTCTTTTGTTCACTACCTTATGAGCAGGAAATTATTCCTAATCAGACCAAAAGGATCAGATTTCTAGGAACAAGATTGGCTTCTTTCACTTAAGAGTTCACTGATCCAAGTACACATGTTATGCTGTTAGTAACTGAGGGGAGAAGACCTTTCCAATCCAACATAGTGACAAGAAAAAAATGTCCTTTAACATAATTGAAAAAATAATTATCCCTTAGACCTCTGATTGTCCCTTAAACCTTTGATTGTTTCCAATCCTTAGTTTTGTCTAGCACCATGGCTGAGATTGATGATGGTTCGTGGATTTAGATTTGGCTGTTAAGAATTCTAGGTCTGCCATGCCCTTGTGCAAATTAAGAGAATTTGACAATTTATATATTCCTGTGAGAATTACGTATAGGCATCAAGAAGGAGGAAGCAAGTAGGGGAATGTAATGACTTTTCCATTGTAAAGCAATCTCTAGTCCACATGTACCTTTGTATCCGTATTATGTGTTACGATGTCATAATGTACATTTAATCATTTCAGCAATGTTTTACTTAGGCTTAAATGCTAATGCATGTAGGTATGCATTTGTACACATGTGGATAAGCAGGTTCTTTTGATAGCAGAAGTCCTACACCCTCCATTTTCCTATCTATGAGACATATAGCTATGTGAGAACTCATGAATACTTGCATGCAGAGGATTCATAGTAGTCAAGAATTACTATTTTTTTATATTGGGCATGACCAATATTTGTATTACTATCAATTTAAAACATAATTGTTGTGGATATAAATGGATAGAATGCAAGCTGGATAAAAGTATAAACAGGTTCAAACATCTGCTCATCCATAACTGTGGTTCCTTATACTTTTTTCAGCACAATCTTCAGCACAATAAATGTTTATTAATGACATCATCATCATCATCCTTTTTGGACTAGATCACATCTTCATAAGCTCTCTTATGGGAACTGCTGAAGGTACTTTTATTCTTGGCCTCCTTGTCACCATTCCTATCTTCAGTTACTCATCGTGTCTTTCTTTGTTTTCCCAACTGGTTGCACTCCAGGAATTCTTCAATAAAATTGTCATGCTTGGTCTCAAGCACATGTGGACTTCCAGGTTGGGGGAAAGCATTCTACGGCATTCTTGTAAAGAGAAGAAAAGAGTCTCAAAGGTGCTTTCTTCAGGAGGCAACTGGACTTTCTTGTTTTTTCTTTCTTTGAAGACGTTTCACTTCTCATCTAAGAAGCTTCTTCAGTTCTGACTGGATGGTGTGGAATGGAAGGATTTATGTTTTTTGCAGACAGCTGGTCATTTGCATCCTTTTAAAGGATCGATGAAGCACTTGGAGGCTTATCTGTGTCCTCAGGGTCACCTGAATAGTGCTAATGGTTCCTGTAGTCTGAAATTCCTCTGGAAATCCATTCATACTCACACTCCATTTGAAGGGTGTTCATCCCAAAGTACGTAGCTAAAAGTCTGTAGAGATTCTCAGTCATCCAGGTAATAGTTGTCCCAAAGGTGTTTTTTTTTCCAGGAGGCAACTGGACTTTTTTGTTTTTTCAGTCAGAGTTGAAGAAGCTTCTTGGATAAGAAGTGAAACATCTTCATGACGTGCATGATTGAAAATCTCTACAGATTTTTAGAAGAAAAGAGCATCTGTATTGATTTGATGTCATTGATGAAACAAGGCAGCAAACATAACTAATCCTCCTTCCTCCTCATATTTTTCTCCACAACAAGGTGAATTGGGCTTAGAGAATGACTGGCCAAGGCTCACCCAACTAGCTTTCATGCCTGTAGAAAATAATGAAGGCAGGACATAGCTAGCTAGCTAGCTAGATAGGCAGGCAGGCAGGCAGGCAGGCAGGCAGGCAGGCAGGCAGGCAGGCAGGCAGGCAGACAGACAGACAGACAGATTTACAATAGGGTCAACATTTAATTAAAAAGGTCATTTTTTATTCCGGTCATCAATTAGATTGTCCCAATTATAAATTGCTCTGGAAAATGTGTCCTTGGGTAACATTAGTCTTGTAAATATCAACGAAACTTTTCAGTTTCTTAATATACAGAAAGAAGAGGTCTCAGTATTTGTGACCATGGCTTCTGGAAAAACTAGAAGAGATCATCTAAACAAAGCAATGGAGAGGCTTCACAAAATAGCTTCAAAAGTTATTTTGCTTGATGTACTGTTAAAGCAAAGCGTTCTTTCAAAGCTTGTTACAATCCTTGAATTTATTCCATTTCCAGATATTCATTGAAGAGTGCATTCACATTCTTTTTTCCTATATTTTTTCCTAATACATGCTACTTTAAGAGTAGAGATATATGGGTAATATGTACTGCTGTTCCCATAAACTGAAGACAGTTTATAATGCAATGTTCAATATCAACAATTTAACACACCAACTACAGTTGGGAATACACTTTGCCATATATATATGCACCTAGTTTAATGAAGTAATAATCAGATAGCCTGGTGGTTCAGAAAATCATAAAATAACTGTTTGGGCATGGGAAACAAATTCTAGCATTCAGATACAATTAACATGAAAATAAATAAATAAATATAAGAATGATTTATTGAATAAACCAAAGGAAAAATAAGAGTTCTTAATTAAGGAACTTATTAAAGGAATGTGTAAATTCCTATCTGTGGCCAAGGAATCCTCTTCTTTAAATTATACCTCTTCTGCAAGAAACCATCTGTGGCTCAAATAATATTGAACAATTTCCCAGCCTCCCTTTTAAGAAAGGTTGTTAAAAAGGTGCTTGATCTACCTATCCACAGAAATGGAGAAAATGGATGACTTGGACTATTTTCAGTTGGGTTTCAGACCAGAATTTAGTAATGAGACAGCATGATCCTTTTTGTGAATAATGGGGCAATTTGCTTAATCCTTCTAATCTTTCAAGCAGGATATCCACCTGGACCAACTTTGGGATTTTCCTTTAACTAATTTAATCTTTGAACTTCTTGAATGTTGAATGCCAGGAAGCTAGTTAGGAAGTTAGTCCATACCATTGTGAAAATGGTAGATCTTTTTTTCCCCATGATTGATTCCAGTTGTATTGACGATGGAAAGAGGCTGAGCTCTCTGCCACGTTTTGAGGAACTCCTGTCCTTTCCTATTTCATAACTATTTCATAACTATAACAGGTTCACCCCAGGTCACCCAATGGCAGACAGGTATTTTCAGCAAGTTGGTAACATCTAGATGTATGCTGTAGTTCCTGACAGACCAAATGGTTGTGCTGTCCCAATGTCCAGAGGCTTTTAGAGTCCTTCTGGACTCAACCTCTTGCTTTAAAAGGAGGTAGCAGCTTTTTCCAAAAGGTCTTTTGCAACGGTTCATCTCAGGTGGCAATTGTACCATTTTCTGGACCAATAGATTCTTGTCATAGTCTGTCATGACTTAATCACCTTTCATATGGATTACTATAAAATACACTCCAAGTAGCTACCTTTGAAAAATAATATTCAAAAATTACAGCTGGCCTGGTATTCAGCTGGATGAACTCTGAATAATTCCAAGTTTGATTTTCACTTAATCATAAAATTCCCTTGAATGGGCTTTTGTTGAGTGGCTCTCATCCTTTCCTGTTTCACGTTATTATAAGGATAAAAAAAAGATGATGGAATAGGAACATAAGTAAACAATATGCAACTCTCACTAATTCAAAACATTTATTTTTGTTTACTGGCATGTGGGCAGTACAACAGAATAATCAAATATAATTTCAATAAGTTCTTTTCTTTTCTGGAAATTTAGCAGAGTGAAAGGTTATCCCTCAAATTAACTGTAGACATACTGTTTACTGTATACCATGCCCATATTGCAGTGGATTTTTTTTTAGCTTACTGATGTCTTCAACAGATGGTTGCATTAGATCTGGCATTAATTTATGTGTTATAAATTTAAAATGGCCTTGTCACATATTGTACTATCACAACTGTTAACTCTTTATTGAGGGTGGGGTGGGGTGGAGAATGCATCATGTCATGTCAAATTCAGTAAACCCTATGCTGTTTTCTAGTTATAAAATTATATTGTAGCAACCTGCAGGAATAACTGGAATGGGGTCACTGAACCTTTAGCCTCCTCTAGTTATTTTAATGCAGCTGAATGCAAGCTGACAGAGACTGAGAAATGTAGCACTCTAGCTGGAGTGGCGGATGGACACCTGCTGTGAACAAAATTGACTAGGAGAATGTGATTCTAATAAGTTAGACTTGGAAGAGGTATCTCATGATAAAAGAAATGTTTCTTAGCACAAACATGTTTCTACATTACATGCCCAGTTGAGCTTGATTTTTGAAAAATAGGAAAATGAAGCAGTTGGGCATTCTATTTGCTTGACTTTGTGCCAGCTGAATAGTGCTTCCTAAGCCTGATTTACAACAGCCAGATATAAGGCATCTTAAAAAGCCATTGTAGCTTTCTTTCAAAATATAAAATAAAATGCCCAGGGATTCATAGTTCCTTTGGCTTTTCATGACTCACTTTTCAGTTATCTTTTACAAAGACTAATGATAATATTACATTCAGCTTTTTATTTGTTTGTTTTGCAGTTTCACAGTTGAGTCTTTTAAAAACGCCCTGGATCTATTGAACTGCTACTTTTCAGGTTGCTGTCTTTTATTAATTGTACAATCCTTTCTGCCACCTCTGTTGGACAAAGAATGTTTAACATATTTCCTGAGTAAATTGTTTTGGATCATCTCCTTTTTGCAGAAAAGACAAAGCAAGTAATTTGGTTAATTTCCCTGAAGTCTTTTTTTCTTTCTTTCCATACAAACCTCTCTGACTTAGTACTTCTTAGTGCTTCAGGAATCAATTACTTTTAGACTCAATAACAATTTAATTTCTTCTTTGATGCAAACATTCATTTCATTTGCCTTCATTTAAGCTTTTCGGTCTTCTTTATAGCAAAAAATTCATACATAGCCAGCAATATCTAATCTTCAGTATAAAATAGACTAAACTTGTTTCCTCAATAATGTTCAATTGCAACTTTAGGATGCTGGGTTGGAGGGAATTACTATGGAAAATGTTCATAGTTGCTCATGAGATGGTATGTGTGGTTTAGGGCAAAAAACAGCACATTCCTTCTTATGCAAAATGCTAAAATGTTATGATTGAGACACTAATGAGAAGAAAGGAAAAGGTTTTATGGATTGATAGGAGAAGTAGAAAGGAGCAAGTATTGTGAGACTAGAAACTGTTCTTCGTGTGTTTGCCTCCTGTCTTTAAGATGGAAGGGAAGCATGTCATTTCAAAAACCACTGCTAGCACTATATAACACTATTATAACCACTAACCCAATATTTCTCACTGTAATTGCTTTTATGGGAAAGAAAAGGGGGGGGGGAGACCATTGCAGATTGTGTGCAAGAGAGAAGTGTAAGTTATCAACCCTCACTCAGTGTCAAATAAGACATGAGTCACTTTGATGAGGCTGATATTATTCTTCAGCCAAATAAATTAGTGGTATCATAACTGGACAAATATTGTAGAATCTGGCATTGTGAAATGACATACAACATTTATTTGATTATGTAGACTTGAACAGCAAAGCAAAAAGTGATTAGTATTAGATTAGAGTTCTGAACAGGCTCTACCTTTGCCTCCTATGCCTTTGACAAAACACTTTGGGGTATATTTTGAATGGAGTTTTTTTTTTCAAGTTTATCATTGCATTCTATTTTTTCCTCCTACATTATTAAATTTTTCACAGACAGATCTTAATTTAGTTTTCACAGGAAACTAAAGCCAGATTGTAATGCCATGTATGTTTCCATCAAAATTATTCCCATCAAAATGATCAATAAAACTTAGTTCAGACATATACAATATGTATGTAATGCATAACATCATGCTATGTATCATCTGTTCTGCTAAATTTATAAGATCTTGAAAAAGGATAGAAGTTACATAAACTGATTCTGCTTACAGGGTTTCTCTCTCCCCACCTCTCTCTCTGTCTCCCTTTTTTTGTTTTCTCAGTCCCAGATATTGCTGAATTAGAAAGTTTGACGTTCATGAACTTTTTTTTGTCAGATATCTAAACCACCATTTTCATACAGCTGTTGTTACTGTACAGAAATATTTAAAAACATAATACAATACCTATGATAGAAGAAAATAACTTAATATAAAAATTAAGAATAATGAGTTAGCTGGAGCCAGATAAGCATGCTTATTACATTTTTCATTAAAAAACCCCTCAGACTGAAAGAACTCTATTTTAATTTAAACTCCATGAAAGAAGTATAAAAGATCTAATCCAACAGCTTTCCTATAATACAAGGAGGCATTACTGAAAACAAAACAACATGCTCCGAAACTTAGGCCTCCTAATTTTACAAACTATGTATAATTCTGACTGAAATGTTCTTATCAGGTATGCTATTCTATAGGAAGTTGGTGGTATTATTTCTTATTTGATTGATTAGAAGCCAAATTTATGTTGGATTCTTTCCACGGTATATATTTAGATCACTGGCATATTATTTCATCTTTCCCACTTAGAAACCTTCACATTTTGAACTGAGGACATGATGAATACTGTGGCTATTTCTGTTTTTGGAAAAAATGGCTTATTGGGACAAAGTTTGCCTCCAAATGCACTTAACTTTCTCTGGGCCACTCTAAAAGTATTTTCATTCTTGTATTTACAAAGATTTTAAATAAACCACCTGGGTAGTAGTAAAAGTGACATACAAGTGGTTTGCATACATTAAATATGAATAAATAATTTTGACAACTTTCCCAGTAGTAGATTCTCCTGAGAATAGTCACAGCAAGTTTTTTTTAAACCTATAACAAACAGATTGATAATCAGAAGAAAGGAAAATCACAGCATTTGGCTGAATGAGCAGGCAAAAACAAGGTGGTTTTAGGTCAATTCATGCTTCTGTCGCTTTGAATTACTTTATCCAGCAGTTCTACTTAGTTTCTCACTGCACTCCATCCATTATGTTGCCAGCTGGACTTTGGCCATCAACTAATTTAGATTTACATGATTGCTACTGGCATAATTTGTTTGCCACTTGGGCAGCTTTTCAATATTTCTGGCATTTTTCTGAATCACAGCTATGCTTAAGTCACTTCATTGGGGCAAATATTTTCTTTTAGCTCTTTTGCAAATAAGATCACAAATCGGATTTAGTATAGTTGTAAAAGAATAAAAATAAAACATACCCTTAGACATTAAAAAGAAGAGGAAGGGTCAAATCAGCAAACAAAGTAATCTCTTATAAACATCTGGATTTCCACAGATGGCACCGTTCATAGGTGTTTGGCAGTCACAAATAATTACTGTAAGTATTTCTCATCCTTTGGATATGTCTCTTAGCTTTCCAAACAATTGGTCCTCATGAGGGATAATAAATTGAATTCACTATATTGATCAATATACAGTAATCTAGCAATAAGGGCTATTCTTTACAGAGAAATTTGGATCTATCGTTCCCAACATTTCAATTCTTAATTTATGTAAAACTATACAATTACCCTTAACAATGATACTTTATAAACATTTAACTCTTCTCTATAGTTCTAATCTATTCTCATTTTTTGGGCACATTGTCTTTTTTTTTTACCCCTGAGATCACCTTAATAACCTTCAAGAGCTGTAAATTATAGTACTTCAGCTTAACTTCCTTAAAGTCTCTCATTTTAGTATCAGGCAAATGTTCAAAGAAAGTGATAATTTAGCTTTTCTTATATCAAATCTTTTTCTGGACAAAATGTCAGTTATTACTAGTTTTTTCCTCAGTGTATAAGTAATATGCAATTGGTATATCTTCAAAGTTAACAACAGTCTTTGAACCCTGTAGATCTTGGCTTCCCTAACAATGGTTTCTTTATCATCACTATTTTTCTATGAATAAACTAAGGAAATACTGTACAACCAACATAAAGGCTAATATTTCTTGACATTGGGTGTAAGATCTACAGTATGTACAAGGCACTGTAGATAAATAT
Organism: Psammodynastes pulverulentus; assembly: GCA_025802295.1. Classification (NCBI taxonomy): domain Eukaryota; kingdom Metazoa; phylum Chordata; class Lepidosauria; order Squamata; family Psammodynastidae; genus Psammodynastes; species Psammodynastes pulverulentus. The sequence continues at coordinate 37,217,752 of JAOYMU010000283.1, forward strand.
TTCACTTTCAACATCTGATTCCCCAGTAAGTGAATGCCCCCTCAAAATGCTTATATGCAGCATGTCATCTGCCTTTAATAACAATAATGAATGAAAATTATAGAAGACATTTTTCACCACTGATATACCGGTAGACGGAACAATACATTACATAATACATAAATTATATCAAGACACTTACATATGCATACAGGTAAACCAGAATGGTTCCCTAACAAAGCAGATTAAAATCCAAAGATGTGTCCGTCGGTATTGTATATTGGCTTCCTTCCACTTTAATTTTTATATAAACCACATTGTAGAAGAGCTTAATAAACCTCCCTTCTATGCCACATTAATAGGAAGTAGAAAGCTCCCTATATTACTGTACACAGACAATATGGTCCTCATGTCAACAATATTAATTGGAATGAGAAAATTTTTAACAGAAATTGGTATTTACTCTAGGAAAGAATACTGACAGATAAGTTATTCCAAAACCAAGGTGGTACTACTTTCTAAAGGACCAAAGAGATATAGATAGAAATTAAATGGTAAGTAGATAGAACAAGTGAGATCAATTTGGGTATCCAGTTTACTGAAGCACTAACAAGGTAATAGATATAGTATAAACAAAAACAATAGTCAGGAGGTTGGGAGTCATTTGGTCTTCCTTTGACTCAAAAGGAGCATGCTTAATACCTGGGAAATAGAAATCAAAGGAAATAATCTCAATTTGTGATTTCAGTAAATTAGAAGTAGAACTAATCCAGAATAAATTTGTGAGATCAATTTTGGCCTTATTGCCATGTATACCAGCATCAGTTGAGATTAGAAGTGGGCCTTCCATTAACTAAAATAAGATAAAGAAATCAATAGTATATTATAACATTCACGTTTGTGCATAAGTGCACAAACGTGCCTCCCGTCCCCTGTCCTAGTTTCTTTTTCTCTTATTTGTATCCATTTTATGTGTTCATGGTTATGTTTATACTTATATATATATCCAATGTATGTATGCTTGACAAAACAATCAAACAAACAAACAAACAAACAAATATCTTGACAGTAATAGTAGGAGATATTTCTAATACAATCTACCAGATTTCCTGCATGGACTGTTCCTGTGACTATGTAGGACAGACAGGGAGGAAGCTAACCACCAGACTGCAAGAACATAAGCAAGCGGTCAAATAAGGAGACCCAAATTCATTGATAACATCAGTAAACAAGGTTGTACATTCAATTTTGCAGCTAAAAATTGTTGGCCAAGCAGATACAAAAATATCCAGCTAAATTATTGTAGCCTGTGAAACAGGTACTTAGGATCTGAGGACTTGCTAGCAGAAGGAAACAACAGCCAATGACTTAATAACTAGCCATCAATACCTCAATCTACAACTAAAAAAGCCAGCTACAACCAAGCACCACATAAATACTATGCACAGCATAGCCCGAAACACACATTATGGTGAGAAAGAAATTCCCTAAGGACGGGTTCCAGCACAAGTCTAAAAGTTCAGAAAACTAAATCTCTGATCCTGGTGACCAACCCAGATTGAATCGTTAACAAGAATAGATGTGTAAAGTTGTGTCTGAAATTACTTTCACAATGATCACTTGATCAGAAACTGCTGAATGATATAAATTATTCTACATGTTTGTGGAGCCATTTATTTTTTAAAGATTTTTGACAAGAGCAGATATATAAGCTTACGTTGTCTAACTGATATCAATTTTTTAAAAGATGGACAAGGAATGCCATATTATTTACAGTGCCTCACATCCCATTCCCCAAGACAAGCTTTCACAGAATTTCATTTTTAAATAACGCCAACAACCTATTTGGATGGAATATATAAGGGATTAACAATTACACATTGTTTATGCATTTTTAATAACTCACAGGTGCAAGATTTGACTTATTATATTGCAAACTATATCAGGAATCTAGAGCTAGATTCATCAT
>JAOYMU010000283.1:37285459-37295579 GCA_025802295.1 Psammodynastes pulverulentus
CCAATCGCGCGCTATCACTTCCGGGTTTTTTTAGCGCGCGACGGGGGGCGCGTTCCGGCACCTTTCGGCGCCGAAAAAAAGCCCTGATTACAGGTTACCATTAACTATGAATACAGATCTCAAAAAATACATACTGAACAATATCAGAAACAGAATACCTGTAATCTTTGCTTTCAGAGCAATTTTTACTAAAAGATTTTACAAAGATTTTAAAAATTACAGACACGTAGAAGAGAAGAAGTAAAGAATAACAAAAAAGATATTTAAAGAATTGACTTCCAATCTTCTTTGCAGTAGTTACAAACATAGCAATTACCATCTCCCCTTTCCCATATTGGCTATCACATTTTCCTCCTTCTCATAAACAAAAATTTTTAATCAATAAATCCCCAAATCAGCAGTTCATTTTTATCCATTTTCAGCAAAAAATGTATAAAGGGCTTCTAGTGTTCTATAAAATTAATTCCCTCCTTGATCAAACAAGTCAATTCAGCCATTTCTGCAAACTTAGCCATCTTCCCAATCCATTCCTCCATTATTGTATTACTATAATTTTTCATCTTTTCACATATAATAGCCTTGGTACAGTTATGATATATAAAACTAGTTGCCCATGAGCTTTTTCTAGTTGAATGTCCATAAATCCTAAAAAAAAAAGTTCTGGGTTCATATGAATGTTAATTTTTAATACTCTCTGAATCACCATATATATTTGTCCTTTCATGTTTTTCACGTTTCCAACAGTGATTAAGAAGTACTTTTATGTATCTTAGGCAATTATTTTGGTATCGTATACCAATGGAACATTATTTAAAAAATACTTTTAAATTATAACACTATATGAATTTTAAATCTTTTAACTACATTCTCTCCCATTGATCCATTTGAATATTGTAATCAAAATTCTTGCTCATTTTATCATACGTTCTTTAACTTGTCTTCTTTTTAAATTTCAGCGAAAAGTTAATACATACTTTAAATAATTATTTTGAAATAAAATACAATTCATACAGTTAAAATGACATTGAAATATTTAATTATTTTTCAATCTGAAAAAAAAATGATCAGAAAATTCATTTTGGTTTTTCATCTTCATATTCGCTCCAGACCACTAATAGATTTTGATGAAACAAAGTAGAGAAAAATTAGTTTAGAGAAATGGTCCTAATGTATAATTTGGGGAAAGCTATTAATGGAAAGTTTGTATCTTTAAAGTCAAAAGCAAAGTATATGCAACATTATAGATCATTAAAGAATTTCATTTTGATGTCCCTGTATGAGATACTTAGTGTGCGCAAGTTAATCATGTCATGGTGAAAGAAAAAAAACCTTTTGAGTTTAATATAGAATTATTTGCTAAATTAAATCCCAAGTAAATGGGATTTAGACAGTTTTGAATTTGGTTTTTCCCCCTCAAAACATTTTGCTTGCTTTGATTACAGTTGGAGCTAGAAGAAAAAAAGCAATTGGTTATTGTTTTTACCACAACTATCCATGATTACATACAGTAGCAATGCAAGAGCAATTTATCAAGTTCTCAACATATGCTGTTCTGACCAAGCACTTACTACTGACAATAACAAACAGCTGGCAATTTCAGATTGTGTAAAAGCAATAGCACATCAAAATTGCAACAATAAAAATATATTTTTAAAATGGACTCTTGGTTTTTTGTTGGTTTCTAGATATTTTAAACAAAGTGCATTATGCCATAAATTTGAGGAAACCTGACAAATCTTCAGAGAAGCATCAGGTGGGAGAAACACAATCACTGTAAACTTTAAGCATTCTAAAAGACAAGGAGAATAGCAGCAAGATTCTGTGAACTCAGCCTGTTAAGTAATTATTTCAGTAATAATAAAGGTACATGTTTCTCCTTTACTGCTCTTGTGTGGATTATAAATGGAATTTAAATCTGAGCTACGTAGCCCTGGGAACTAATATTCAGTTTAAAAACTGGCAGGAAAATCCGCTGAGAATTTAAGTCTCATTTAAGTCCTTGCTTTCATAAACAACTAACAAAAACAAGAATATGCCAAGAGTTGAAAAAAAGAAAAGAACACAAGTTATGCACCACTTTTTATGGCTGTCTCAATATTAATTCCATAGAAAATAACAATTCCTCTCTCCCTCCCTCCGCCCTGGTGAAAAGAATACAAATGTTTCTGTCTATAGAATCCTGATTTTATCCCTATTTTCATAAATCGCCAGGAAAGCTGAAAATGTATGCCTCTTGGATTTAACAATGCTTTAGGATGAATGCATTTTCAAGAAAGAAACAATCTTTTCATTGTCCTTGTTTGGATTACACTGATAGGTATAAAACTGGGTCAATTCTTCAGAATCGCGCTGGTGTGGAAATCCTGAATACCAACAAAAATAGTCCTACTTTGCTTAATCGTGCTTTTGTTTTGTTATGTTTTCCACTCTATCCCCTCCACCCTTATCTCCAAGTGCAGCATAAAATGAAAAACAATGCAATTTAACTCATCAATGGCATCTGGACAACTTCTATACATAGCAAGTGGCATATACAAAAGCAATGCACGATTATCATCCTTTTCTTAGTGAGGGCACAGTCTTACTTTGGGGGCAATACATTAGTGATGGAGCTGTGCAGATCTTTGGAAAGGTGCTTCATTTCATAAGCAATTCAAGTTAAGTGCTTCTTTGGAGCAAAAGGGCAAAGTAGCATTCTCTTTGGGATCATAGGAGTGGAGTACAGTATTACTTCTGCTCAGTGATACAAATTCTGTCATGCACAATGCCCCTGTTTTGAAATAAAACACCCTATTGAGCCCAATCAGTGGACTTGTGTATATTTTTAGGAGCAAATCACGGAGGGAAGCACAAATCTGTCTCTCAAAGGACAAGCCCTAATTTAATTACACAAGCATATTCTCTCTGCTCTACAGATTTGCTGGATCATGATTTTTTGCACTGATTCTGAATGACCTGAGCAAGTCCCACAAGATCCGAGAATCAGGTTTCAGAAATATTGCTAAGCATAATCTATCACTTTAGCTTTAATCTCCCACCCCCATCACAGCAATGGAGTTGCATATTGAGCTGGATCTCTAGAGTCTTCCTCCACAGAGTATATAAATTCGGCACAACTCATATTTTTTAAAAGTGCCTTGGGGACAATACAATTGTTGGAAAAATTGCTATGAGTAATTTCCAGTTTAGTTTGCATTTAGCACATTCGCAGTCAGTTCCTATATTCCAGTCTGAACAAGCATACATACTACTCAGTTCCACTAGCAAAAAATAGAGCTTAGAGTTATTCATTAAATATTATCAAAGCAGTTAACAAAAGCAGTTAATACAAAAAGCAGAAAAAAAGGATAAAGAAAGACTGACATACAGGAACAATAGAAAAAAAGTAACCCTAACTCTGTATATCAGTATAAAAAAACACAAAACTTTTCAGAGCCATTGAAAAAAAATATTTAGCATGGACTGTCCCCAAAAAAGTAGTTTTAACTTTAACCTTTTAATGTAAATAATAGCAAAATTAATACTGAAAGTAGGACACCAGGTGCTCTTTTCTCTATTCTGCACCATGAAGAAAACAAGATAGTGGATGGGTATTATGGTTGGTTGTACAGTCAACGAGATGTTTAAATTGAATTTGGCATTTTTATCTGCCTATGGAGCCCTTCCTAGGACCTTGGATAGTTTTAGCAGTGTTGATAGTGCTCAGGTGGCCCTGTTTGTAGATGGTTTGGTCCTATTATATTGGTACTATCTTTGTTTTTTGTTCCCATAGTCTTTTTAGTTCTATTTGTAGATCTTTGTATTTTGTGATATTTTCAAGTTTTTATTTTAGTTGTATTTAACATTTCTGGATTGTCCATCTCCTTCAAAGAGGGTTCTGTATTTATGTACTGCTGTCTTTATGTACTGCAATGTTCACTAGTCAGACTTTTTTGTCTTTCTTATCAACAGTCATGGCAGGTGCATATCTGTCTGAATTCTAAAGTTCAAGGGACTTTAGCTTTTTCATTTTCTGTTATGCAGTATATATTGTGATCCCACCAATTCTTCCTTGGAGGCAAATGGTACTTCTTGTACGTATTCCAACACACAGTTGTTGCTATTTTGTCATGCTATTAGTAATGTCTGTGCAGTCTTTACAGCAACTAAGTGGCTCACTGTTTTTTCAGCTCTTTGCAGTGGCATTTGCTTTCTGTTGTTGTCTTCTCAATTCTGACTTTGTATATTTTGTTCTTAAAATGTGGTTTGTGCAGCCAGAATTAAGTCTCGCTGTTTCTTTCTTCAACTTTCCTGCTCTTAGCTACTTCCAGATCTTGTTATTATCTACTTTGTCTGCTAGGTTTTGTTTACTGGCCTTGTAATATTTTGTCTTGCCATGTACCTTTTCTAGTCTTCATTTGGTTTTTCTTAAAAGGCAACTGGGTCTCATTGGTACTCAGTAAGACCTCTTAGTATGTAAGGTTCAGTGTATCTTTTTCACTGTCCTTCAGATATTCTTCCAATGCCCATTTTCCTTCTTCAACTACCTGGTATACTTGCAATATTACATACTCAATTATGCATCTTGATAAGTGGAGTCTGTGTATCAACGTCACTGATTCATTGTTATTATTTTCTGGTCTTCCTACGTAGGGCTTCTAGTTGTGTTTGTATCCTGTCCTGCTCTCTCACACACACACACACACACACACAACTATGGTTTAGTGGGTTTATTAATATTCTCCCTTAATTCCCTTCATCAAAACCCCAGATCTGTCCCGATTAAGTCCAGCCACAAGCAAATAAATATTAGTCCACAGAGCAATGGCCAATGAGTCCATAAGGCACTTGAAAGTTTCCCAATCAAAATAAACTCAAAAGGCAAAATTAAATCCATGATACAAGAGAGTTTATGAGGCAAAAAAAGACCAGAGTTTACAAGGCACAATCCAAGTTGAGGCACTGTGGCAATCCCAAGCAAGGCAAGAATCAGAAAGACACACACACAGCTAGGAAATGAACATATTGTTCCCAGCATCGCTTCCATCTGTCTGCTGTGCTAAATAACTAGCTTCTGGTGCCATCAAGAAGGGCGAGACTTTCTCCTCATGAGTAATTTGGCTGACTTTCTCTATTCCTGCCTTTTCTCTGCCCTTGGATGAGGTACAGAAGGCAATTCCTCTTCCTCATCACTGACTGGCTGCAGCTGCATATTTTCCCCACCTGAAGTCTCAGGGCTGTCCTCCTGCAGCTGTGCTTCAGCCAAATTCCTCTCAACTGGCTCCTTGGAGCCATTGACCAACTCCCCTCTAAATGTGCCTGGAGCTGGTTCATCTTCTGAGCTGACATCTGGAGAAGTATATGGAAAAGCATCCAGGGGAGTTATGACAGTTTGAGTTTAGTCCCCTATAACATCTGTGTAATGATTGGAAATACCCATGTTTTAATCTCCTGGATGTTATTTCCTCCATTGAGCTTGAACTTTAAGAACCTTTTCACTCTCATGATATATTCACTTCTAACCATCTTTTTGCCTTCAGTATGCTGAATGTTGTCTGTTTGAACAATACACCATTATTTGTAATTGTCATCTTCATCCATTGATGTTTTTTTCTCTAGGGCATCTTGACTCATTCAGTTTCCACTATTTTCTTTCTGTTGATGGTAAGGGTGGAATATTTATCTAGTCCAAAGTTCATTCCAATATCTTAGTCTTTTATATATGGGCAGTGTGGATCAGCAATTCTATTTCAGAATATAATATTTCCATATTAGCTTCAGATCATCCATTTAAAAAGAAATGGGATGGCCTGGCAGTTGTTTTGGATGTTTGATAGTCATGGCCTGACTTGATCATTCTTGTTGATGGACAATCAATGCAATGACAAACAGCAGTGGTGAGAGTGAGTCACCTTGAAAGATTCCTCTTTTGATATTAACCTCTCCCTATCTATCCATATTGACCAATAACTGTGTCTTCCATAATGTCATTCATCTTTGACCAAAACTGCTGATATTTCTACGGACTCCTGTAATTTTTAGGCACTTGATTATCCAGTCATGTGGCAGAGTTGAAAGCTTTCTTGTATTTGATCTAAGGTACATTCTGGTTGGTCTTCCTTCTTTTGCAGTTTTCCAAAATCTTCTTGTCAATTAAGAGATGATTTTTTTTTGTTCCTCCTCTCTTTGGACAGTTTCCTTTCTGAAAGAGATTGTTTTTAACCAGATACTGTTAGATTGCAATAGGTGCAACACCAGTTAGCAATTTAAAATTTGTTGGTAAGCAGCGTCCTTTGAATTTTTAATTATCATGTAGGTTTTGCCAGATGTTAGTCATACTTCAATCTCACACCTTGCAGTTTGTTGTTAAACTGCTTGGCAATGAGCAGATATAGACCAATCATATATTTTGACTTTTATAAGATGTAAAAAAAATGTAAAACACTTTTCTTCAAGTAATTTTACAGCTGCTGGCCCTGGTTGCCTGGCCAAAAATGTTAATTCTTGTAGCCCATTTGTCCCCAGATGTCAAAGAACTCCAATATCTAGCATATTCATTTCTGATTTGGGCAACAACCTATCCAGTATGGGTTTCTGTAAGTTACATCTCACCATGTTGTTTATGGCAGAGCGTTCTTTATTTGGCTTCTCTAATGAGACCAGTTCTGCACAGTTAAACCTCTGGCATAGCTCCCTATCCTCCTTGAAATGGGAAAGCTCCACAAACACATCAAGACAGAGCCGTACTGTTTTGTTTTAATATTATAGTAGGTCACACACTCAGCCACATGTTTAGACAGGATTTGAACAAATGTTTAAACAAATGTTGTTGTTTGATGATATTAAAGATATCATTGCAAGTTGTAAGCAGTTCCAAGTAAAGCTGCCTTTTGAAATTGACTGATGGTGGTTTTGTCAATGCCAGTGGTATTCTTTAGGGACTGCACCTAAGGTGCCTATTACTATTGATACTATCTTTGCTTTTTATTGCCATAGTCATTCCATTTCTATTTACAGGTCTTTCCAGTTCTTTCTGTTCTATTCTGCTGTCGCATCCACTATTATTACTATGGTTGGTCATACAATCAGCCAGATGTTTAGACTGGATTTCACATTTTTATTCACTTACCGAGTCCTTTCCAAGTATCAGACATAGGCAAATGTTGTTGTTTGATGGTACTAAAAATGTTGCAAGATGTTATTGTTGTAATATTGTAAATAAAACTCCTTTTGCAATTGACTAGTGGAGATTATTATTATTAATTTTTTTTAATATTACCTTTTTAATATACAACTTAAGGTGATGATCTTACTTAATATTCTGCCTTATATTTTTCTTACAATAACAACTTCCTGTGAGGTGGTTTGGGCTGAGAGAGAGACTTGGCTCAAAGTCATTTTGCTGGTCTTCATGCTTAATGGAGGCCTAGAACTAGCAATCTTGCAGTTCTAGGCCAGCATCTTAGCCACTATATCAAACGAGCTCTCTTCTTTCATGTATGCACCAAGCATCAATCTCCCTCTTGAAATGTACATATAAGCAGGGGTGGGATCTAGCTGAGTCTGCCCGGGTTGGGCGATCCAGTTGTTATGGGAAGCCTCCGTTCCGCAGAGCGGAACAGGAAGAAAAAAACCTATGATGGGCACTCCCACACACCCTGATTGTTACCTGTGCTTTATCTCCTGAAGCTGCTTGTTTCTACAAATCCCGGCTGGGGGCTGGGAAGTGTCGAGCATGTGTTTTTCCAGTGTGCATGTGTGATCCCAAACTGTAATATCATAACCACCTTGAACTTAACAACTAGAAGTTATATGCAGTATTTTGACACAAAGAGAATACATTAATAGGGATAATAACAACAACAACAATAACCATATTAATTGTATGGTTCAAAAGAAAAAAGGGCATTGGAAGAATATCTGAAAGATAGTGAAGAAGATGCACTGAAGCTAGTATACTGGGAAGATTTACTGACTATTGGAGAGATTAAACTGGCCTGCAAGAAAGAACAAATGAATAAAGAAAAGACATAGGAAAACTAAATGTTATATGGCCAACACATTAAAAAAAATAGCAGGTAAAGCAGATAGCAACAAAATCTGACAATGGCTAAGAGCAGGAAAGTTGAAGAAAGAGACAGAAGTTTACTTCTGGCTGCACATGATCTCAGTAATTTGGATTCATGATCTCAGTAATTTGCAGTAGTGATTTAAATCAGGAACTCAGCAATACTAGTGGGCATGACAGAACAAGATGTCATTGGGCAGAATAGTAAATGTACTCCACATAGATGATCGAATGTCACAATAATGGTTTTAAAATATTTCATTTAAGAATGCCAAAATTTCATAATATTTGCGATTTTCACATGAATTTATAAGATTCAGTGGTTAAATTATCATGCTTATAGGCTTGCTATCTGCTAGCTGAAGTCTATGACCTGCTAATTTAAATTATGCAAATGCACATATACAATGGTTACCCAATAAATTTAACAATGGAAATGGAATCTAAATGCTATCATGACAGTACTTGTTCAAAATATATTTTTTAAAATCTTCCTAGAATTGTAAATTGCCCAGAACAACTTGGTTGAGTTTGGTAGCTATAGAAATTGAATAAAACAACCAACTAAATAAACAAACCCTTCCTCAAGTCAATTTATTCCAATCCCATTTCCCTCAATGCTATATAATACAATTTCTTCATCCTTAATATAGCTGTTCAGTATGAGAATGATCATTCTACCAAGAACAATTACTAATAGTTACTGAATTAACATAGGCTGTTAGATTTGCATTAAAACAAATACATTGTGTTTGCTTGCTGGAAAAATCCCTCTAGCCTATGGAAAATGATACCAGTCAGAATGAAGTCATGTTAATTGGAAGATATTGCATACACATCATCTTTTATAATTACATCATAGAGCAGAGATGTTTCAGATCATACAAACCCTTGACAATGCAAGCATTAAACCCAAGACCAACATCTGCTACAGTTGAGTCATAGCAGGATTAAGAAAGCTCACAGAGAATGATATTAACACATTAGCATTATTTGGAAGGCATAAATCACTTTATTTGTGTGCATAAGTTAGAAGTTAATATGGCTAACCCAGTGGAATAGAGACAGAGAAAAACTAGGCAATATGTCACATCTTGTTCTTTGTTAGGAGCAGATTGTTGCATGAGACAAGACCCAAAGTCCAATTCATGGGCATTTAAAAGAACACAATATGGAAATAAACATGCCTTGGTGAAAGATCATGAGAGGAAGACAATTTTAGCCTACTGCATACCAGTATCAGTATGTATATGTTTGTGTATATATTTATATAGCTTCCTGCTTGGAAATATATATATTTCCATGTAGGAACCTATAAACGTTGGTTTATGGTAGCTGTATTTGTCCTACAATAATAGTTGTATGTGATATTAGTGATTATCACACTACATAACATATGATTCCAATATTATATAATTTTGGCTACTTCAAACACTAAACTTCTTTGCATAGATTTTTTCACATTTAATTGATTGATTGGTGTTGACTCTTAGCAATCACATAAATATTTTTTTTTCTGTGATAATCTGTCCCTAGCCTGGTCTTTCAGGCCTTTCAAAAAAGCATTCATCACTAATGTAACTGAGTCCATCCACCTTACTCAGACTGCCCAAGGAGCTGCTGATACAGTTCTACAGAGGAATTATTGAGCCTGCCATTTGTACCTCTATAACTGGTATGGCACAGCAACCAAACAGGACAGACACAGATTTCAACGGATAGTTAGGACTGCAGAAAAAATGATTGCAACCAGCCTGCCTTCCATTGAGGACCTGTATACTGCACAAGCAAGAAAGGGGGCTGTGAAAATATCTACAGACCCTTCATATTCTGGACATAAACTGTTTCAACTTCTTCCCTTAAGACAATGCTATAGGACATTGCACACCAAAACAACTAGACTCAAGGACAGTTTTTCCCCCCATGCCATCACTCTGCTAAACAACTAATTCCCACAACATTGTCATACCCAGGGATGTCAAAACCACATAGTAGGGCTGTCTTCTTCTTCTTCTTCTTCTTCTTCTTCTTCTTCTTCTTCTTCTTCTTCTTCTTCTTCTTCTTCTTCTTCTT
>JAOYMU010000283.1:37376165-37389110 GCA_025802295.1 Psammodynastes pulverulentus
GGCTTAAAGTTGCCCAGGTTGGAGACACCTGCCCTAGAAAATGTTTCCAAGTCAGGCAGTTCCCTTGGGTAAAGATAGATCAAGACTATTTTCTTATGGAAAGGGGATTGTTTTTTAAGCAAACCCATGGTATTCTTTACAAATGAGATGTGTGTATTGATTTATTCTTAAACAGCTTCATGTGCCATATCATACAAGCAGCAATTTTAGCAGAGAGTGTTCTTATTTTAAGTTTATGTACTGATGAACTGAATTTCAGTAATTGAAGCCATGATATATAATATTATTTTGACTGTTTTGTAAATGGCGATCTAAAGTAATAAAATAATGCTAATAGGGAAGGAAAATAAATCTCCAAGATGAATGTATAGAAAACTACTTATCTGGGATGCAAAAATTTAGATGACCACAACTTAGGGAGTTTCTTGTACCTCTTTGTTGCAATCTAGTTGTCCACATGTTTGCAGCCCAGTTGTGGTATTATAATGGTGTTTTTAAAGATTTAAACATCTGCGTTTTTATAAATATATGTGTTTAGGCATATATTTTCAGTTGGAAAAAATATGAATACAAATTACTTCCTGGTTTATTCAAAAAGCATACAAAAGCAATTACAAAATTGATAAAACAAACAAGAGGAAGTTTGAGAAATCAAGGGTCACATATATGAAACAAATTCTGGAAAGAGTGCCGAGAGTAGCAACATAGATGATCAGGGGGCTGGAAGCTAAAACAAATGAAGAATGGTTGCAGGATTTGGGTATGTCTACTCTACTGAAAAGAAGGACCAGGAATGACATGATAGCAGTGTTCCAATATTTGAAGCATTCCACAAAGAAGAGGGGATAAACTATTTACCAAAGCACCAGAAGGCAGGACAAGAAGCAATGGATGGAAACTAATCAAAGAAAGAAGCAACTACAAGTAAGGAGAAATTGCCTGACAGAACAATTAACCAGTGGACCGGCTTGCCTTCAGAAGATATGCATGCTCCATCACTGGAGGTTTTTACATGCTCCATCACTGGAGGTTTTTACAAAGAGATTGGAAAACAATTTGCCAGAATGGTATAGGATCTCCTGTTTGTACAGGGGGTTGGAATAGAAGACATCCAAGGTCCCTTCCAATCTGTTATTCTGTTAAAATGGAGAGGTTGGAGAAATGTGAGAGAATTCAGAATCTTCCGACAACCCTCCCAGCACACCAAAAGGAGGATACTGATTCAGTCTAGGCAGCAGTAGATGGAAGAGTTAATTATTAGAGACATCATAAATCAGTCTGGCCAGTAATTAGTAAGAACAGATGGAGAGAGCTGGACTGGAGGAGGAAGGAAGATAAAAGCAGCAAAGGCATAGGAGTTAAAGAGATGGTAGTGGAAAGAATCTCAGACAAGATTAATGACTACAGAGAATTTAAAAACAAACCTTGCAACAAGACAGAGAGAGAGAGAGAGAGAGAGAGAGAGAGAGAGAGAGAGAGCAAACATAACAAGAGTCTCAAGGCAGGTAGCTCAAAGGAAAAAAACAGAGTCACTAGGGCATTGTACCTCTGAATTGGGATGAGGAAGATCATCGATTCTAGATAGCTGCTGGCTACCTTCTAAGAAGTGTTGCCAATAGAACAGTTATAATCAAACTATAAGAAGAACCAAACAGCTTGCCCTGAAACCTATGAGTAAAAAGAGGAAGAAAAGGAAAAACTTTCAGTTTCCTTGGGTTAAACAACCAGGAAACACTCCACTCTTTGGGAATGTGGCCTTGATATTTAATACCAATCATATGCTAACGGTCTTTGGATTCTGGAGTCATTGAACCTTAGGTGTTCCAGATGTTGCTATTTACAAATAGGTTAGCCTACAATAAAGCTTCCTCTTTTATAATTTAATCCTTGATGAGTTGGTAAGTTGGTATGTTATTATCAAGACCTGGTGGGGTACAGGAGGGGAAAGATACCTCTCTTGAAAACATCACCAGCAAGGTTCTAGGATATATCAGGAAGATGCTTGTGGCTTTCATGGCCACTGCTCTGCAGATAAACAGATGTGAGAGATTGTTTGCTCATTTGATCTCTGGAATCAGATGACATTGCTGCACTCTACCATGCTACATAGCTGCTTCCATGTATGAGTTGATGAAAGTTGTAACCAAGTTGATAGTAGAGTTCCTCAGATTTAAGGTCTTGAGAGACTTCAGCTTGACTCCCATGAATATGAAATCTAAAGTGTCTTGGGAATTCATGTCCTGGATTACAAAAGACCCAGTGCATATGGAGGATCATATACTATTTCTAGTTTTTAAGCCACCAGAGACTATTAGAGTGGGTAATTACAACAAATTTAAAATTACTATATTCTTGAGGAAGAAGTGACATGGTCTGGAATTGTAGGATATTATTATTAGTGCCTTCTAATGGATAGATCACTTTCTGCTAGACTTGTGGTTCCCTGTGACTATCCACTCACTGCAGATGGGAAGAGAAAGTTTGATCAGTCTTCTCTAGGTAGACCCTGTAAGATTTCAGAGGAAGCTTGTGGATAACCCTGCTTCCTGGCTCATGTTTAATTGAGGCCTTAATTACTACTTGGAATTAGTGGCCATGAGGGTTTTTGATTGGACTGGGTCTGTGCAGATTCTTGCTGTTGACAGACCCCTCTGGTTTTTGGAAATGGTATAGGAGATGAAATGGCAGAAAAGGTACCTAGAGTGCTGCTTGTGGAAGATAAGAAGTATATTTTATTAAGCTTAGAAAAAATATTTTAAACAGATATTTGATATATTGATATGTACAATGTAACCTAGCAAGACTGAGTGGCTATGAGTTTTGAGTTCTCCATGAACTGAAGTATTTTAATTGATTCTGGCTGGGCTTGGACTCCTCCATTCATAGCATCTGCACAATTTTTGGATCCTCCTGGGCAAATGATTCCTGCTTGAAGCATGTACAATACCATCTTGCACCAACTGCTCTCCTTTCTGGAAGAAGCAGCCCTACTCATCTTGTCAAATGCCTTGGTTACTCTTAATTGGAATTCTACAGTTCATTCTACATGGGGCTTCTCTTGAAACCATCCAGAAGATGGAATTGGTTCAAAATATTGAAGTGAATGCATGTGACACCACTACTTCACCATACAATTCAAGCTATGGTCCTGGTTATTACCTAGAAAGCTCTATACAGGTAGTCCTTGGGTTATGACCACAATTGAGCCCAAAATTTGTATTGCTAAGTGAAACTTTTGTTAAGTGAGTTTGTCCCATTTTATGCCTTTTCTTGCCACAGTTGTTAGGTGAATCATTGCATTTGTTGAGTTAGTAACACAGTTGTTAAGTGAATCTGGATTCTCCATTCCCCGTAAAAGGGGATCACATGACCCTGGGGCTCTGCAACGGTCATAAATATGAGCTAGTTGCCAAGCATCTGAATTTTGATCATGTGATCATGGGAAGCTGCAATGTTCATAATTGTGAAAAATGGTCATAAATCACTTTCTTCAGTGCTGTTGTAACTTTGAACGGTCACTAAATGTACTGTTGTAAGTTGAGGACTATCTATATAGCACAGTACTGGGTTATTTGCAGGACTGCCTCTTCACAGTTATTTCTGCCCTGGATTAAGAATTGGGCAACCAAATCAATAAGAATTGCTGTCAATTCTTGAAGTAAAAATCCTCAGCCTATGGAAGATACGTTTTGGTCTAAAATGCTGTGAAATAAAGTGGACTGCTAATTAGCAGAAATGTGTGTTAAGGAGCTTCCAATCTTTTTGTGAAAGGTGGTTGTTCTGAAAGAGATAGAGGATGTGTCAGCAAAAAAGTTCCATCCAACCTAACAGAGAATGCCACCACTGGAGCCTCTAAGATTTACAATACTCTGTAAATGTAAAAGGATAGAAATTTGCATCTCATCCCCTGCTAGTTTTTTTTTTAAATTATTTTAGTCAATGGGAAGGAAATAATTCTTGATCAGACATGTGTGACAAAATGCTTTTCCATTCAATTAGTTCTTGACTTATGACCACAATTGAACCCAACATTTCCATTACTAAGCAAGACAGTTGTTAAGTGAACTTTTAATGAACTTTTTGTCACAGCTGTTAAGCAAATCATTGCAGTTATTAAATGAATGGTTGTAAGTTGAGGATTACCTATAATGCAATCTGCAGAAGCTTGGGGCAAGGTGGCAGGCTGAATTCAGCAGCGTTGCTACACATGACTGCAGTATTACTTCATACCTTTGCCAAGTGTGTGGTGATGTCTGCCACAAAAATGTGAAGGTTTAGCTTTGTTAGGGGCACTGTAACACCACTTTTGCCTTTCTGATGAAAATGGTGAATTTTTGTGAATCCTGCTTCTTTGGGAACTGACTGCCTTGTGCCCATAGATAAATTAGTTAATATCCCTCCCATTTGCTTCCTTGTCCTCATTCCACAGTTGGAAAAATAACTGGACTTAGAGGATAGGAGTAGGCCCATTGGATCATTCCAGAGTCAAATTTCTTCCTCTCTGATTTTTCAGGGTTAAACCTGAAAAATTTGTTGGTGCTGAATTCTGAAGTCACCCACTCATGTAGTGCCTGTCTGGCCCAGTCTGAGAGGGGGCCTACAGAAAGTTCCCTCCCCTTGTGAGATCCATACGGCCTGAGTGGAATGGCAGATCTTATTAATAGCCTACTTAATGGAAGGCTTTCCTTCCAGAAGGACATTCAGCCCTCACATTGCTGCAATTTTCAGAGATAAGTTAAAACTATTGTATTGCAATCTGCTTTGGGTTCCATGTTTTTGCAGTAATTTTTTATTTTTGATACTGGTTTGAATGTAGTTAGCTATTAAGGTTTTTTTTTCTTTATATATGATCCAGAATTCTTTGAGATTGGGGAAGGTGATTAGTATGTTCAACAAATAAATGCTTACTAAATAAATTCTACTGTATGTAATGGACCAGGGATGTCAAACTGGCAGCCTGAGGGCTGGATGTGTCATGTGCAGGCCACACCCACCCCAGCTCCACGAAGGGAGGAAACGTCATGATACATCATGTGATGGCAACATGACGCCACAAGTTTGACATTTGTGCAATGGACCATATTTCCTAGCTAAGAGGGTATAGTATTACACTGTCAGGAAAGGCCCTTCCAGCTGCAAATGCAACATATTAGTATTAATTAGTACTTATATGGAAAACATTCCTGTTTTCCATTCTAATCCTATACAAAAAAAAATGAACAATTTCTTTAGCAAAATATTTGTCTGATTGTCTTCAGATTAAAGCTGGAATTAGCTATGGTTTTTTTAATTCTACAAAAGTAATGTTTATTTAGATTTCAAATTAAGTATAATGTATTATCACAGTTTTAGCCATTTTATGCCTAGCTGGTTTATGCAGAGAACAGCAGAAGTTGGAAACAAAATTTAAAAGATCTTGTGCCAAGAACTGGGCTGAAATTGGCCCAGGGTCCACCAAGTTTGATGCTGATTATCACAGTAGTCTAACTATTTTTTAAAAAAAATATTGCTTCCATTGATTTATGTCCTATATTTTCCCCCCAGATACCAATTAAAGGTCATCCAGGCAGACATAATCAATGTTATAGATGCTTATTTAAAATTCAAAAACAATCCCTTTTTCCAAATAAACTGTTTATTTGGCACCAAGCAAGCAGAAGGCAACTCCAGATTGTTTTCATCATGATGGTCCCATGCTGTAAAATTAATGATAAAATTGATCCAAACTGGCCGCATTCTTTTGTTTGTTTTCTCTAACACACCAGATACACACCCTTGTAAACAGGGAGTGAAGGAGAGAGAGGGAATAGAAAATCCAGCTGCATACCTCATGTCACCAGCTAAAGATGAGAGGGGATTAAAAATATTAAACTGATGGTATTTGGTATCCTTCTGATGTGTTTGCAGGACCAAGATTTCCAGAATTGTCAATTGGCTACGGTAACAGGAAATCCTGGCTGTCATGATTCCAACATAGCTGACAGATACTTGGGGAAGGATGGTATAAAATTATTCAGCTGCATCACTATCAAACTTTACAGCGTCTGTGTGAGAGATAAATAGATAGTGAATGAGTGTTAGAGATCTTGCAGATATGTTTGAAAGTCTATAAAAATTCCTACTACAGAGTAAGCTAAATATGGGTAGTCTTTAACTTACAACAGTTCACTTAATGATGGTTCAAAGTTACAGTGGCACTGAAGAAAGGGACTTATGACCGTTTTTCACACTTACAATGGTCACAGCATCCCCATGGTCACATGATCAAAATTTAAAAGCTTGACAACCGGTTCATATTTATGACAGTTGCAGTATCCCTGCATTCTGTGATCACCCTTTGTGTTCTTCTGAACAGTGAATTTGGCTTCCCCATTAACTAACAACCATGTTACTAACAACTGCAATGATTCACTTAACAACTGTGGCAAGAAAGGTCGTAAAATGGGGCAAAACTCACTTAACAACTGTCTCATTTAGCAACATACATTTTGAGCTCAATTGTGATAGTAAATTAAGGACTACCTGTACTGCATTCTATTCTGATAGTTTCAAAAATGATACTTCTTAGTCAGTGTTTTTAGCTGATAATATTTGCAAGAAATATTTGACTGAGAAAAAAAACTATCTTGTTTTGACTGTGGGTGATCAACTGAGCCTCAAGGCGGTTTAGCAAAAAAAGCAATAATATAATTTGCCCCAGTAAGCCCATAGATTTTAAACATGAAAATTCATTGCTTGCTTTATCCAATCCTTCCAGCAAATTTTAGAGGTATGTGTTTTTTTGTATTAAATGTCTCGATAGCAAATGTTTGTGTAGTTAGTAATTAATCAGTTGCCCTATTCTAAATATGTGACATTTAAGTGCTGAAGAGACCATTTCTGTAAACAAATGCAAAATAGGATTTTTTTCCTCTCTGTATGCAAATTTATATAACAAACAATAATGGAAACTTCATCTGCATTTCATATGAAACATAGGGGTGGGGAAAATCAAGCCATATGCCTGTGATGCATCTAAATCATTCATTTGTGAAAGTCATTGAATCCATTCCTGGTATATCCAGCTGTTAACTTTCCATTAGGGACTGTAGTGCCTTTGCAAATTACAGACACACTGAATCATCCTTGTGACATAGTCGGGCCAGGGAAACAAGGAAAGCCAGGCTACTCTCAGTGTTATGGGGCTGTGTCCATAACAGATGTTTGTGGTGACTATACTCCAGATACCATGTAGATTGCCATTGCTTAGAAGATGGAGAAGATGTCTCTTTCAAGATGCTATTTAAGCAGTTAATGTCAGAATGACAGAGGTTATTCCAGGGTCCAGGTTTTAATACCATGAAATGATTCAGGTAGCTCAGTCAAGCTTGCTTTTATGCTTCAGATACAGAATAATCATTTCTGAAATATAGTATAATATATATTTTAAGTGCCATATAAATTTACCTAGTAGACATGAATGTAGTTGTTACACTACTACTCTGTGACTGCTTGAGGGCTTAAAATCATGTGTTGCATGATTATCAAGCTTTTCTTGTAGCTTCTCTTACAAAATAGAAAGATCTATGACAAGTAGACTGTGCAGCTATATCCCAAAGTGGCAGGAATGAAATGTTTCAACTTTACACCCAAAGGCTCAGCCTGAGAGCCTATTAAAGCATAATCTTAAACAGAAGAGAAAGTTCTATTCATGCTTAATGTGAATCTATCCTTCAGAGTTCTTAGCTGAATTTACAAAATGTAGGGAGACAAAAAGATGGGTTAGCTAGGATCCAGAGATATTGGGAACAGGATGTTGCAAATATTGCTTCATCATATATATGTTTTCAGGCATCTGCATTTCAAATCAATGCTTTAACCTGTCTATGGCCAATGGAGCTTAAAATAAGTTGCTCTTCACTCCTGGTAACTGTACACATGTAATTTTCTTGGTGGAATGTGCCCCCCCCCATTTTATTACTTTCAGCCCAGTGTACAATCCTGAAATCTTTAAGAACTGCATTATCCAAGAGCTAACCAAGGTTGACCCTGCTTAGCTTATAATTCCAGGTGCTACTATCTGCCATGGGGAATGGAGCTTGCATTCAGATAAATCGTGGAAGTCTGCAATTGTAGAAGCATACTGCCTTAGTGATCCCTGGAGGTTTCCCATCAAACTAATTAACAGCCCTGACCCTTTGGAGCCTTTTTTAGAATCAGCCAATTGGCTAGCTTTCTTCGCTCTGTCAATTAGACCAAAATTTCACTGAATAAAAGCACTTTCTTTTCATCTTTTTAACATTCTTCTTAGGTTCAGTCTCATTTTCAATGCAACATATTCAGAAATAAATTTGCAATAAGTATAAATAGGTTGTGCCCGTCTTTGGGCAGCATCTTGATTCATTGTTTGGAAAAGAGAAGGCAAGAAGTTGCACTAAAGCAGAAGGCAACAAATATGACAGCATTTTTTTTTTCAGGCCCACATGTGAGATTGGAGAGCAATGCAGTAAGGCATATTATGAATTTATTTCTAAAAAGGTTATGGAAGAAAGAAACCAATTCACTGGCAGTCTGAAGGAAATTAGTTTATGGCTATTGTTTTTGCACGACTATATATTCCCTTATCACACTTGGAGGTAGTGTTTTTTTTCTTTATTGTTAAACAGCACAAACCATCACATATCAAAGAAAACAATCTGAACATTCTCCATCATAATTTTACCTCTGTCTATTGTGAGAAGATTTAAGATTATGTTCCTTAAAGACCAAGGGAAGCATGTTGGTAGTTGCAAGCCAAGTTGTTACTTAGCTAGGCAAGATTGATTTATTCCTTTTTATTTGACCTGCCAGAGATAAATTTAGATATTTCTGTATTGTTATCAGTAAGTGTGTGTTCATAGACAGCATTGTCCTGTTATCTCCTGTCTAAATTATGCAATAGATTTTAACAATGTTTCTATTAGAGGTCCAAAAAGGGAATATGCACGTTCTCTAGGAAATTATTTCACCTGCATAATATATACTCTAAACAGAACATTGTGAGAAATCTAAATTCTTTTCAGAAACAGCTTATACTTCTCACTAAATTATATGTGGGTTAATGCCAACTACTTATTTTCCTCATGTTTCCACTGGTACACTTTCTTTAATCTTGATATTCTTGTATTTATTTGAATGTTCCTCTACTGCCTTCTGAGCAAGTGATACATATTGTGGATTGATACGTTGCTATATTATTCCTATCAACCAGCGATTATATGAACATCAATGATGTACTTGGTCTAATATGGAGGCTGGCAGAAACATTTCTTTTCAATATCTTTTCTTGTCCATTGAAAAATATGAAAGGTCTTCTCCCACATTGCAAATAGGTAATTAATTTCATGTTTCTTTGCCTAAAGGTTGAAGCATTATCTTGTTGTAATCATGGGTGGTAATTACTTCATAACTGCTCTGACAACCATGGTCTGCTCAATGTGTTAGAGGTCCAGCATATGCAGCTGGTCACACAAAGAATTAAAATGTCTATTATAATAAAAATGCATAAAATGCTTAAGCTTATTAGCAACTGCACTGAATGTAGTGAACCATGAAAATCATACTTTCATTATCAAGTGAAAGAACAAAAGTGATGAAAGAGATGAGAAAAAAATTCTAGGCACTAAAATAAGAGTTATTCTTAGTTTTATTAAGTTATTCCTCCCTCCTGCTTTTTTTTTTCAGTGACAAAAGTTTCCAGGAAACTAATTATACCCTAGATATTGCTTCACATGTGATAGTTGCTCCTTTCCACAAAGTTTTCCCTTCCCATATCACTAATGTGATAAGATTCAGTAAAATGAATAGAGGACTTTTGCCTAAGCTGCAAAGCTCAGCCCCACAAAACGGTCCTTTCAGCATTTCCCAGTAGGCTCCACATCCATTTGCACTAATTGGGTGACCCTGAAGGCACACACAAACCTCCAAGTGGCCTGTCTAAAAGAATGCAAATGACCAGCTGTCTGCAAGGATATTCCATTCCCTACAATCCAGTCAGAACTGAAGAAGCATATTGGATGAGTATCAAAACATCTTCAAAGAAAAACCAGAAAGTCCAGTTGACTCCTGAAAAAGCACCTTTGGGACAACCATGACCTGGATGACTGAGAATCTCCAAAGACGTGCTGAGAAATCATTTTTACAATTTGTTAATATTCCTGTCTTTCATAGAGGAATGTTCCTATGAGAATTTCTTTCTTTGTGCTTGTTAGAAAGAGATTAGAGTCTGGTCTTATACAGTTTTAACACATAAAAAGGAAAAATGTGTTCCACTTAATCTTGTTAACTTATCCTACAAGGCACAACCCTGCCCTTAATGTGCTCGATTCATGCTAGTCTCTTTGAGGGAACAATACAATGTTACCCTCTGTCTCATTTAAGAAAGAAGAGGCAATAATTCTAATATAGCTGGCAGCTTTTATGCTTCAAGGTCCCTGTAATTCAGTTGGCTTTTCTAATAGGGTTATATTTCATAGATGTTGAATATACCCTTTATGCTTGTGTTGCTCCACAGAGAACATATAGATCAGAATAATGTTGTTTATGGCATAAAGTATACTGGTGGTGTTGCACATTCTTTTCAGAACATTATTGTACTGAGATTTGAATAAGTATAGCAATTCCACCATGTTGAAAGATATAAATGAAATGAAGATCACTAGTAGTCAGATCCAAGGGTGCCATCCGTTGACTGTGATCATTGCCATAGTGCACTTCAGATCTGAATAATATAAATCACATATATTTTGTATGGTTTAAAACTTTCATATTTAGTGGGACAGATAAAATGATGATACAAGAATGCAA
The DNA here is from genome assembly GCA_025802295.1 of Psammodynastes pulverulentus. Taxonomy (NCBI): domain Eukaryota; kingdom Metazoa; phylum Chordata; class Lepidosauria; order Squamata; family Psammodynastidae; genus Psammodynastes; species Psammodynastes pulverulentus. Next base: position 37,386,990 of record JAOYMU010000283.1, read on the forward strand.
AATTACAGGAAAAAAAATTGCTCTTCTACAACCAGACTTTGTATAATTACAAAGTAATTATGATCTGTGCTTAAACATTTCAAATACAACCACCATAAAATATATGGCTTTTGTATAGCCTTGGAAAAAGTTTTAAATTATTATGAGAAATTGAGTGTAAAAATTATTCAGTAAAAAAGGAGGTATACATAGAAATAGGATTGAAAAACATCTCTTGAATAACTGCAGATCATAGGAATTTCTGTCAATTTTATGCACTATGCTGCATTTTATTACACTATATGACAGTGGTTCCCAAACTGTGCGCCGCGGCTCCCTGGGGAGCCGCGCTATCGCCGTAAGGGCGCCGTGCCATTTCAGAAAGCCTAGTGCGCATGCGCAGTTACAAGTAAAAAATGTAAAAAAACCCAAATGTACCTATTAAGGGAGCCGCAGAAAAAATCCGAAAATTTGAAGGGAGCCGCGGAAAAAAACGGAAGCACGTAAGGAAGCTGCAAACCAAAAAAGATTGGGAACCACTGCTCTGACCTACACCTTTATCTTTCTTAAATATATAACTCTCAAGAAAGTCTCTTCAGCAAAATCAGGTATCTTGTTAGTAAAAATTAACACAGTGTGTGAAAGATTCCAGATCAACTTAGCAATGAAACGTTCTCTGATTAAAAGAGCGTCTTAGTATTTCAAGCTCTTTTTCTGGCTTCATTCACTTGCCTTGGGATTCATTTATAAGTGACACATATATACACAACTAAAGGGTCATTGGAAATCTCAAACATGATGAGTGAAGTCAACATTTTGGATCATCTCTTAGCACAATCTCAGGAGAGTAGCTAAAGTGGAATGGCTGAACATACACTTCACATGCATAATGTCTAAGTTGCAATCTCCAGTATCTGCAAGTGCAGATGAAAAAACTCTTCCTAAGATCCTGAAGAAATTACACCAGTCAGTATCAGTGTTTCCTATGACTTAAGGTTGAAAACAGGCATGTAGACCAATGAACCCAACTCCCATCCTAAAACAGGAATTCAAATTAAAGTAGCCCAATAGATAGCTGTCCAACCTTTGAATACATTCAGTAAAGTGAAGTTCACCATCTGCCTTGGAATTAATTTCACCATCAAATTATTCCTTGGAACTTTTTTTCTAGTATTCTACTGAAATCATCCTTCTTCTCAATTAAAACTATAATTTTGTGCCCTTCATTCTGGTACCATGGAAAACATGGTAAAAAACTTCTTTGGGGACATCCCTTCACTTACTTTAAATATCTGTTGTATTCTCATTTTGTCATATTTTCTGAAAGCTAATCATGCCAGTTTTCTTAGTAAAACATGGTTTCTAAATCCCTGCTTATTATGTTTGATCTTCTTACCCCATGTTTTAATTTCTGTGAATCTTTCTCAATATTGAGAGCCTAATACTAGAGGCAGTATTCAAGCACTTATTGAACAATATAGAATGAAATGAAACTCACCCCTTGATATGGAAAGTCTTCTTTTATTCATTTTTCTATCATAACTAAGCTGTAAAAATCTAGATGACTGTTAATTGACAGCAAAGAAATATAGAGCTCTTTAACAGTTTGCTAGCGCATAGGTCATCTGGTTTTCTGCAGCCTAAGTTAGATAATTTATGCAATCTAAAATTACATTTGCCTTTTCAGCAACAATGTCTTGCTAGTGATACATATTCACTTCAATTACAATATATTTTTCTCATATACTTAGTCTGGCATCCCCTGCTGTATCTTTCAAATTGATTTTCCCCCTAAGTGATTAACTTTGAATTTGTCTCTATTAATTTCATTGTGTTATTTTTCAAACCACGTCCCTAAACTGTCAAGATTAGTTTAAATTTTATTTCTGTCTTTTAGAATATTAATTCTTCACCCAGTTCTTCATTATCTGTAGATTTGATAAGTATTTCTTCCACTTCTTCATCAAAGTCATTAATTATGAAAATGTTGAAGAATACTTGGCCAAGTATGAAACAATAGGTAAGGTAAGGTAAGGTAAGGTAAGGTAAGGTAAGGTAAGATAAGATAGATAAGATAAGATAAGATAAGATAAGATAAGATAAGATAAGATAAGATAAGATAAGATAAGATAAGATAAGATA
>JAOYMU010000283.1:37520905-37538512 GCA_025802295.1 Psammodynastes pulverulentus
TCTTCACTAGACTAGCCATGCCCAGTTCCTGTAACCGTTCTTCATATGTTTGAGTCTCCAGTCCCCTAATCATCCTGGTTGCTCTTCTCTACACTGATGATGTCTTTCTTTCTGGACCAGCTGCGTTAGTACCCTAATCATTTTGGCTTATTATGTAGGGCATATTATGAAACTTTTTGATGCAGTGTTTGATGAACAACACTGTAAACAGCACTTTTAAAGCAATACCACATAATTATGTAAGAGTAATTCTATTTTGGCTGTTGATTTGTAAGTCCCTTTCTAATGATTTCAAACACAGAATTTGACTTGTTTAAATAGAAGCTGCAAACTGATGATATTTTCATTAAGCTACTTACAATGACTATAGGTTTCCTCTCCTGATGGTTATTACCGGCGCTGATTCTATTAAAGTATATATATGATGCCTTGAATTTTGTGTGTACACACACAAGTAAGTATTCATTTGTATTTGCTTGCATTGAACTGCATTTGCCATTTTAAGACACATTCCCACAATTTAAAAAAGATATTTTGGGAGCTTTTAATCATAGTGTTAAATAAGATTTGTGGTTCAGAAATACAGGTGTTTGACAGCTGGACACACCTGTCCCTACTTACATACTGCACAGTCAGATACCCCTCCCTCCTCTTTCTCCTCCTCTTCCTTGTGGAGGACCTTTGTCAATGCTGGCTTCCTGCTCTTCCATCAGTTATAAGCCAAACACCGGGAGGGAAACAACAAGCATTTTGCTCAATATTGTAGGCTAGACCGAAAGAAGAAAATCTGGAAGCTCTCCTTCTCTCCGAACGCTCACTCCAGGTCATTGGTTTCCAGCTGCTATTAACAATGAGCTGAATCAGTCTGATCACTTGGTGGTCCCGGGAACTCCCAGGACAGGTACCATTTTGAAGGTGATTTACCAAGTTTTTTCATTTGTTAGATTTGAAGTGAGGGTTTTTATTTCTCTCTCCAGCACCCACCCTGTAAGATTGGGCTAAGAGAGTGATTAGTTCAAAGTCATGTAGTTTCCATGATTATGGCTGCATTTGAATCAGGGTTCCCCTAGACCAGGGGTGTCAAACTGGTGGCCTGTGGGCCAGATGTGTCGCATGCAGGCCACGCCCACCCCAGCTCCGCAAAGGGAAAAAACACCACAATACATCACATGATGGCAACATGACGCCATGACTTTTACACCCATGCCCTAGACCAAGCCCAATTTTTAACCACTATAACAGTTACAGGTTTTTTCCTTGCTTTAGTTTTTAAAATGATTCTCACTTTGCTACCCTAATCTAAGAAGACCATCTTGATCGGGAGTGTCAAACTCAAGGTCCAGGGACTGGATCCAGCCCATGTGTGCTTAAATATGGCCTGCAAGGCTGCCCTGGAAATAGCAAATGACCAGCCCACAGTGTCTCTGCAAGCAAAAACAGAGCTTGTGAAGGCCACACGTGACCCTCCCCCCCAAGCTCCGTTTTCGGCTGCAACTGCCTCCTGCAATCCTCTGCCAGCAAAAATGGAGCCATGCGGTTCCCCTCCCCCCGTCCGTTTTTGTTGGCACAGGGTTGCAGGAGGACGTCGCAGCCAAAACAGAGCTCGAAAGCCCATTTTTTGCTGGCAGAGCGCTTAGGCCACCACAGGTGTCCCCCCAACACAAGTGATGTCATGCTGGCCACGCCTACCCTGGCTATACACAGCTCCTCCCTGAGATCAAACACAAACCTGATGCAGCCCTCAATGAAATCGAGTTTGACACCCCTGATCTTGATGATTGTCTCCTTGACTAAAATGAAAACCTCTCACTGAGGAGACAAAAAGATGCGCATGCATAGTAATAGGATGTGATTAAGTCTAAAACTGAAAATGATACATTTATCCTAAATCTTTGAACCGCAATCGAATCTATCCTTCCCCTTAGGGTTAATATAATGTTGAAATATTTTCCAACTCAAAAATACTGAAAGTAAACCAGAATATTTGTATGGACTTTTTCATTAGGCCAAGTATGTAGTTTGATAAGTGTCAAAAAAAACCATGAGAAGTACAGTATTTTAAAGCAAAAGAAGCTTGCTGTAATTGGAATATTCTTTACTCAGTTTTCCAACATTCATATCTTTTCTCAGATCAAAATGAGCTCATTGTTCAAGTATTGCTTTTTCCTAAAATAGCAGCATTTAGGGATAACAATATAGTTCTTTTCAGGATTTATTACAAATAATACAATTTTTCTCTTCCACATTATTTTTGTGACACGCAAAGAAAACCGAAATCATTGGAAAAATATGTTTACGAAAGGTACCATTTTCTTTACACCAAAATGGACATTATCTTTCAGTGGTAAGAAGCAAATTTATAATAGAAGTGGTATTAATGCATTAATGAACTTCTCCAACTCCAAAGCAGGCAAATAGTATATCAACTGATATTAAATAAATAAATTTAATGATTGTTTACCCTCTGTTCCAGTCCATTACTTTAAACATTTATTTATAAAACAGTAGTAACATTTCAGAATCAAAGCACAGTGCATTTTTTTCTTTTCCTTTTTCTTAAACTTTTTTTAACAACAAAAAGTATGATTAATTCTCATATATATCCCAATTCTCAAAGTGAAAAATATTCTCTCTGCTCCAGTTAGGATTTACACACAATATGCATGTCGTCCATTTATATTAAGCCCTTGTGATTTCTAACACAACAGTATATACTCAAAGTATATACTTCCTTATGGTGCATGCTAGCCTAATGGTATGGAAAGAGAATATACAAATCTTTGACCTAGATTTCAACGTTTTGTTTCACAAATTATATCACTTTTATGACTCGTAAAAGGAAGAGTTACAAACAGTTTTTAATCCTGAGGAAAACAAGTGTTTTAAGGCTTTCTGAATCTTGGAAATCAGTGATACACACTGCACAATACATGTTTACATAATTACATAATGTATCTGCAGAAGCACCACATAACATCTATGTACTACTAAAACTCTTGCATCTGTTCGTAACTTCCAATTGGGCAAAACTGGAAGATACCGGGCAACAATTATTGAACCAAGGTAATTCAAATGGGTTAACTTACAGAATACCAGGACTCGTGACTATTGTTGGATTGAAATTTGGGGAAGTTGTGGCTGCTTAAGCACCACTATGTCTTCCGACCACACTTGGGAGAAACCTGTAAATTGTATGGCACAAGGGAAGATGAGAGGGCTGCATGCCCACCCTCTTTCCCACCTCCCTCTAGTCCCTGCACCCAATTAGTTGGTGGCTAGGGCCAACAGGCAAGTGGTGATTGGCTGCTAAAATTTGAAATTTCTTAATAGGAGTTGGCAGCAAGAGAAGGTGGAAGGAGAGATTTGGATGCTGCCAGCAAGGTATGGCTGACTGGGAGGCACTGGAGATCCACTGGGGAGCCCTCTTCCTCCTTGGAGGGAGGGGACCCTTAGGGATGTACTGGGATGGGGAGAAAAGGTGCAGGTTTCCTCATGGTCTGCAACTCCTTTTGTTAGCCCTCCCTCTCCCAGCAAAGTGGCAGTCAATTCTGAGGGTCAGCCAAGGAGAAGGAGGAGTCATTTCCAGCTTCCCACAACATCAGTGAGGAAACTGGCAGGAAGTTGGAAATCTCTGCTCTTCCCTCTGCTTTTCTGCCCATCCGTGGTCATACTATTTCTCTTTTTAGGTAAGCAAATATGTCTCAAAGGATGACCCTATACATCATGAAAAACTAAAATGGAATATTTGCAGTCAACCACAAAAACCCCAAACCACTTTCAATGAATTATTCTTTTTTCTTATTCAGTTTTTTTTTAAAATACTGTCTGATATGAATTAGAAGTACAACAATATATCTTTTAGTATATTCCTTGTATGAAAAAAATATTCTAGTACAAATTCACACATTCAGCGTTGTTTATGATTGAGGTGACTGAAATATGCATTAGGTTATTACATAACACTAATTCTAAACTTCAGTTATCCTGCATAAATTAACTTATTTTCATAGGCAGTGGGCACAAGGCTCCAAGGGTGCCCTACACTGTGCATAAGCAATAAACAGATCCATCCAATTTGCCATACACATTGTTATAAAAATGGCGCTATTTGTCTTTTCCCCTCTCTAGCTCGAGATTATACAAACACAGCCTCTCAAAGGATCTACAGTGAATTTATAGAATGATCATAATCCTTCCATGGGCACTTCATATAAATGTATAGCAGAATTTCTATGAGATATACTTTTTAAATACCTGAATCTCCTAGTACACAATGGAACATACAGATCCTGGTACTGAAAGCCTAGAATACCACCTAGTTATACTTTTTTAATGATTCCATGAATGATAAAATTCATATAAAAATCTAATACTCTTATCACTGGAAGTTTTGAAGAAGAGACTGAAATGGTATAAAGCCTCCTGCTTGGACAGGGGGTTGGGCTAGGAAACCTCTACAGTCCCTTCCAACTCTGTCATTCAGATTCTGATCTTGCCTTATAAAGTAATTAACTTCCTATTGTGCCACCACTGATTGCAAAACAATCTAAAATTAAATTGGATTTGGTGCCACATGATTGAATAAGTGTCTTCATATATGACTAAAATCATTACCAGTCCAACCTCTAAACTGCTTCCTAAAGTCTTCCTTAATAGAAAGGGAAAGTAATAATCCTGTGGAATCCTTGGTGCAGAGGTGGTATTCAGCAGGTTCTGACCAGTTCTGGAGAACCGGTAGCGGAAATTTTGAGTAGTTCAGAGAACCGGCAAATCCCACCTCTGACTAGCCCATTTACTAGCCTCCCGAGTCCCAGCTGATCGGCTGGGTCTTCATTTGTTGGCCTGCACAGGAGAACGGAGCTGGAAAGCAGGTGAGTGGGGTGGGGAGGGAATGGGATTTTGCAGTATCCTTCCCCTGCCACACCCACCAAGCCACACCTATCAAGCCAAGCCAAGCCACGCCTACCAAGCCATGCCCACAGAACCGGTAGTAAAAAAATTTGAATCCCACCACTGCCTTGGTGCTATACAGTAAGAAACAGTCTGAACCAACTGAAATGTTTTTTAGAAGATGGGGTGGTTGCAAATGGATGTGCAGACTTTAAGGAAGAAAAATATACTAAAATGGGAAATAACCATGAGGTATAGAGAGGAAGAAAATTTGATATGCTGCCAAGAGATGCCTATAGTACGTATGCAGGCTTCTCCAAACTGCTTGCTGTAGTCATGCTGGATCAGAATTGAGGGATTTGTTAACTTAGCATAACCTGAAGACATCATATTGAGGAAGGTTGCATGACTAATATACCAAAGGAAAATTCCTCCACTGAGTAAATTGCACCTTATCTAAAATCTGTTGATCAAAGTCTCTGAATGTCTCCCATTCACTGTTTTCTCAGTTACCAAAGATTCCAAAATGTCACATGAAGGCATATTTCACATATGGCCACGTAGAAACATGGGCTTCCTAGCCTTAGGTATTCAGGGTTAAAACTAAAGCACACTAGAAAAGAACTAACAGAGCAAACGGCAATCTTGCATAGCTTTATAGAAAATGCTTTGGCATAAAAGGCTTAAATATTTTCACAACACAGATATTTTAATACAAAATTATCACTAATACTATCCAAACCCACAAAACTGAAAATATTCCAGTCATATAGGTCATCAAGCCCTCCCTTAAATTATGTTATTGGCAAAATTCAGCAGGTATTCCTCAGTTAAAACAATAGACTCTCTTCTCTAATCTCCCTGGCCTGCATGTAATGTGTTAAAAACATAGAAAACTGATGGCAGAGAAAGACCTAGTGGTCCATCGAGTCTGCCCTTTGAGTTTATTTTTTTATTTTTGTCAGATGATGGAGACATGCTTATCCCAACCATGTTTAAACTCAGCTACTGATAATTGACCCATTATCTCCACTGAAAGTTGGTTCCAAGCTTCCACTATTCTTTCTGTGACTACTTTCTAACATTACATTTGAACTTCTGTCCTGTCAGTTTGCGACTGCTACATGAAACCTGCTTGCAATCATCACACAAGCATATATTAGATTTTGTTTACAGTGGAATTAGTGGCAATTGATTCTGCAGTGCCTTTTCCTAGCTGATAGCATTTGGTTAATTTCCAAGATGAAGATAATGTTTTCATTTTTTGGAGGCTATATAATTCTTCTGCTGCACTTATGTACTTCTATAAATATCTAGCTCTCCATCCATCCCTAAAAGACTAGAGATATATATTTAGATGAGAATGCACATGTTGGAGATACAGAGCAGGGAGTGTACAAATTCCAAAGAATAAAATAATAATAAACTGAATAGTTGGATAAAAATGCCAAATCCAGTGTAAATATATGGCTGTGTGACCAACCATAATAATAATAATAATAATAATAATAATAATATAAAAAGTCTTCTTTTAAAAAAACCTTGGTTTTCCTATCAAACTCTTCCTTTCTGAATCAAAGTAACCATTCTCTTTATTTCTATTAAATACAGATCAATACATCCTTGCTATTAAGATACAAGAGAATTGCACCAGTTGTGCAATGAGAAACTTTTGACTGTGCAAAAAGTATACTAAAAAGCTACAAATACCACATTCTAGGAGACAGAACATACTGAGATGGTTAGCAGTTTGTCTAGGAACAAATCCACATAGTTATCCTTGTTTTGGTACCAGCATAACATCAGCCCAATAAGGGAGACCAGAGTAAGAAACCAAAGCAATATAGATCAGGACTATTTTTATTGCCAGACCTTTTATAACTGAATCTTGCAAGTCTGAATGTGCTTCCTCTCCCTCACTTTATCCTCATGTGAACTAAGGAGGGTCTTGTCTGAGATATTTTCTCAAGTTATTTTCTTGGCCCGAGCTCAAGCCCCTCTTACCTTTGTAGCAGTTCTTCCTTCCCTTCAAAGCCTCTACATTCCCTATGGCCTCTACAGATAGTTCACTAATCATCCCAACAGTGATAGCTCAAGGGTATATACCCTGTTTCCCTGAAAATAAGACCCAACTGGAAAATAAGCCTTGGCATGATTTTTCAGGATACTCGTACTATAAGCCCTACCCTGAAAATAAGCCCCAGTTAAGATTGTCAGCCAGACGGATGCATTTAGAACCATACTTTCCCCAAAATAAGACCTAACCAGAAAATAAGCCCTAATGCATCTTTTGGAGCAAAAAATAATATAAGACACGGTCTTATTTTCAGGGAAACACGGTAGTACCCCAAGATCGCATTGATGGATGGAAATCTCCTGCTATTAACACAAAGATTTGCATTTTCAGGGTAACTGGGAGGAAGGATAATTTTGGTGTCTCTTAAGCTTTGGCATTCTATTCTGCTTCCAAATACTATGTGAAAGTTTTATAAGATACATGATGCACACGATATCTTAGAATTGCAACTGAAATGATCCTCCACTTGAATTCCTGGGAAGGAATTCTGTTTCTAGTGACTTTTGGTCTTAGGAGACCTGGCTTCTAACACACTGTTAGTTGGATAGTGTGTAGCTCCTATATCAATTCCTGTAACAAAATACCTTTCTCAAACTTTAAGGTTTCAACAGCATTGGCCCAAGAGTTTCACAATCTGGGCAATTACTTGATGGCAGACAATCAATACACAAATTATTTACTATTGTCATCTAGTGGTTGATAGTTGAACCATAATTTCAAGAAATACAGAAATATTCATTCAGCCAAGAGTGTGATAAAAAAGAAGAAAAAAGGGTGGTGGTGAGGAATCAGCACATGGAGTAATCAGAGTATTGTGCATGCCAACCGGAGGATATTTCTCATTTGATGAAAATAGTCAGGGCTGGAATATCAGAGCCATCAATCACAGTCTTTAGAACAAACGGATGTATTTCAGCACTGCAATACATAACTGTTACGTTTGGACTATAAGGGTATGCAAGAATTAAGGCAGCAAGATTTACTGCTGGCTTTGCTACAGATGAAAGGGCAAAGCAGTTGTGTGGATGTGGCCTAGGTCTCATCTGCTTTGATTTATACTGGATTTCTAGTCCTACTATATATTACAAGATAAATTTATTTGGAAATAGTGGTAATGAAACCTGGGCTCTTATGCATGTATCCTTTGTGTTTTACTACTGAGCTATGACTGCTCTACTTTAAACTCTTCAATAATTATATTAAGTGGACTTTACATTTAAAGTATACATTCATCTATGCTTCTCCACAGCCTAAATTCAGAAACAAAGTAATAGGACTTTAAATCATACAAGCTGGAAGCTTAAGAGGAACAGGATAGACTAACAAGCTTAATATAAATCAAATAATATCACTTGATACTTCTCAAACACAAAAACACTACCAACCTATCAGACCACCCACTTCTTCCACTGAAAAGCAAAAACCAACAAAAAGAGAAATAAAATCTAGTTCAAATTAGCAAAACAATTTGCCCAGTCTCTTGGATGACTGGTGGCAGTAAAAGCTCTTCAAATGCCTCCAGATGCTCATACATTTCTCTTCCTGTATGGCCATTAAGCTGTCAAGGATTGATAACAAAAAAAGATTCAGAAAAAGCAGTGGAGAGGCCCAAACAAAATTTAGGTAAAAACCGCTCAAGGTCTAACAAAGTGCAAGTCATTAATTAAGGCTGTTGTATCCCAGCCTTGATTGAAACTGAAAACATTAAAAAGGTTGCGTGAATGTTATTACACTCTCTTCCTTTCTCAGAGGATTAAAAATCACCATCCATCATTACTCGGAGTTAACTACTGACATCCCCCATCCCATTAAAGAATATATTGAGTGTTCCTGTTCAATACAAAAAAGAACTGCAGTATGAAAGCACACTTGAAGAAGATACTCCCACTGGCCTGTTGATAATAGATCAAAAAGTGGGAACAGACGCAGTTGACCTTAAGTTATTTACTGGACATTCAAATGCCAAATCTTGATTAAAGCTGCTTGTCAAAAAGGGCGCACAGCTATTGGGATGTCCGGGGTGGTTCATAATCATATTGTTGTGAAAATATTCTAACTGGCTTTGTGGGGCTGGGATATGAAGAGCACAGGACACAGGAGAGGTCTACAGGAATCAGACTGGCCATATTCGCCGTGCAGTCATGGAAGATGAGGAGAGATTGTTCACTTTTGGCAAATCAAGGCATAGGAGAAAGTGAGGGATTAACATTTCAAGAACTACGGACAAACCTTTGTGCTAAGGAGTCTCCCATTCCCACCAGAACACAAACCATCTCTGATTCAGGATCCATTTCTTATTAGCCTCAGAAGTCTTTGAAGAATTCTAAACAGGTAAGTCAAATGAAGAATTTTCACTTCACAAATATACAATATTGGGTTGCTAATCTGCCTGGAGGGCTTCTGTTCACAGCATATCGGTGTCTTCCATGCTGAAGCTGCTCCTCCGACTGCTAGCCTTTGAAGCCTCTGGGGACACAGTGGAAAACAGGGGGTCAGAAGCCACAGGAAGCATAGTATCCTCCATTAGCATCAAGTCTAACTCCTTCTTGGACAAGGAAGGGAAAGAGACATTCTGGCTAGGGTCCAGCGGGTCATGGAAACCTCTACAACTGTCATCGAAGCTCAGGCTATGGGTAAAGTCCAGCTGATGATAAGGAGACTGAGGAGGAGGAGGAGGAGGAGGAGGAGCAAAGTGAGGCAGGTGCTGAGCTTCCTGTTCAGCTTGGAGTTGTGGCTGCTGTAAGAGCTCTGCTGTCCCCTCCTCTCCAGAAGTTTCTTGCTTCACCATCTGCTGAGCTAGTTCAGCCATGTTCGTGCCAGAAGGTGAAGTGGCTGGTAACCCATGGACTCGAGCTTGCATCTCCAGTTCCTTGAGGACAAAGCACCAAAATAAAGAATTCTTACAAAAGAAAAGCATAGGATGTATAATCACAACCACTACCACGCCTCTGCTGTCTTCTACTATGAATACACCACAGTGTGCAATAAATAATAACTCTATGATTCAAGCTTTGGGACCTTCTACACTGGATAGGTATAGTATGATCAATAAGCAACAGTCTTTACCTCCATATAGCAAATGCAAATTTTACAATACATACAGCTACATTATTTTTTCCATTTTTTATTTTTTCCAATCTAACAAAAAATTGAAAAAGAATTTATGTATAGGGTCCAAGACTCGGTTTGTCAGCAGGATAATTCTCCAAAACCAGAATGGAACAAGATCAAATTCAATACAGAGAGAGAAGCTGAAAGAAGAAAGACTAAGTTCAAAAGGTCAAGATCTAGGTTATGCTTGTGGAGGGGGGGGGGGGAATCCAGAGGAAAAACCCCAATGCTTCCTTATGGAAGAAACAATTGGGCAGTAATCAAGAATGTTGCCAACTTTTCTCTTTTTAAGTCTCCCTCCCTTCTGATCACCTGAACTCAGGGCTTTTTTTCTGCCGGAACTTGGTGGAACGGCGTTCCGGGACCTTTTTGCAGTCTGTGTCACGTGGTCCGTCTCCACCAATCGCGCTCTATAGTTTCCGGACTATTTAGTGTGACGACGGGGGGTGCGTTCTGGCACCTTTCGTCGGAGAAAAAAAGCCCTGGTCTTAACTATATTTTAATTACCATATTGGAAATGTGTGCTGCTTAACTGTTTTTTAAATAGGGGAGCATGTAAGCCTAAATAGATAAATACATCCTTATAATTGGATTTAATGAAGGCATTTGACAAAGTAGACCATAACCTATCTCTTAGTAAGTTAGAAAAAGTACAGGTATAGAATAGATGAAACTGGCTCAATAGCAACAAGAGGGATCTAGGAGTCCTAGTAGATAACTATTTAAATGTGAGCCAGCAATGTGCTGCCTCCATCAAGAAAGCCAATGGAATTGTAGGCTGCATTAATAAAGGGATAAAATCAAGATCCCATGAAGTGTTCATGCTGGTTTATAATGCCTTGGTAAGACCACACTTGGAATACTGCATCTAGTTTTTGTTGCCGCAACATAAAAAAGATGTTAAAACTCTGAAAAGAGTGCAGAAAAGAGCAACAAAGATGATTAGGGGGCTGGAGGCTAAAGCTTATGAACAACAGTTGGGTATGTCTAGTCTAGAGAAAAGGACTATGGATGACATAATAGCAGTATTCTAATATTTGAGGAGCTGCCACAAAGAAGAGAGAGTCAACCTATTTTCCAGAACACCAGAAGACAAGAAGCAGTGGTTGGAAACTAATCAAGGAAAGTAGCAATCTAGAACTAAGGAGAAATTTCCTGACAGTGAGAACAATTAACCAATGGAATGGCTTGCCTTCAGAATGTGTGGGTGCTCCATTACTAGAGATTTTTATGAAGATATTGCACAGCCATTTGTCCAGAATAGTATAGGATCTCCTACTTGACCAGAGGATTGGGCTAGAATACCACCTAAGTCCCATCCAACTCTGTTATTCTGAATAAAAATATAATGACATTGAAATATAGTTTGATTGAGAAGACAATAAGAAGACAGTAGCATGGGGACTGTTCCAATGAACACATAGCCTCCAGATTTCTCAGAGACTTAAAAGCTCCCTAATGGGACTTGTGACAATCCTATATAAGCACCATTAATCCACTGGCATTTTCATTTCCAATCTTGAGAAAATTACTTCATTGAATCCCTAATTTGGGGCTCTTAAATCATGAGTTTTAGATATCATTGTCTCTATTGTCGTCCTTTTCACAGAGCTGACCTAATACCAGTAGTCAATTTGTTAAAGCATTGAAGATGTCAATCTTTATACCAAGGCTTGGCATTATATCATAGCTTCAGATCTTTAACCCATTGTTTTGCATTTGCATTAATTTGGAAAAGGACTCTTCTATGCAACTTAGATCTTAATAAAAAACAAGAATGAAATCTTAAATGTACTGTATGTTTGTATACACCCTCAACTTTATCAAATACTAAAACAGAACTATTATCCGATATTGAATTAATCTCAGTTAAGATGCATTCTAACAGGTTTTCAGAAAAAAAAATACATAAATGAAAACTAATATATGAGCTGTTTCTTTCACAAGATGGCCTGTTTATCTCATATAAATAAGGCTTTTCTATTATACAAGTGGTATAAGAGGCTGTGTTTTATTCTTTATTTTAATTTTGTCCAATGCGATCTTCACTTCTATGTTACATCATCTATGTGATTGATTCTGGGAGATATCCTTCCTACAAATCTGCAATTAATGTCTTTGATCTTACTTCAGAACTTCTTTCTTTTCATTTAGAATTCAGGAACATTGCAACTTATTTCATAAAATATTTGATATAGAAATGTCTGTTAGAAAATCCTATAAAATTATTTGCTGTCATCGTTTGCACTGGTTTCAATTAGTTATCTTGAGACTATGTGATTTGAAATCAGCAATAACTGCTTTGTAAATTCTATTCCTTTGCATACTAATTTTCTTATTTTAAATGCTACATGCATAACCAAAGAGATAAATTATGTACCTGGAAAGCAGGAATAAAATAAAGTAAGATTTTACATGCTGTTGACTGTTCCTGATGAAACCATCCCCAATATTCTCATTTTAAAAGCATAGCCACTGGTGTCAGTTGTGAAGAGTTTGCTTTCTTCCTTGCTTGTTTCTGTTAGAGATTAGAACGAGTTGCTTGTTGCGGCTCATTTGTGCCTGTCTACCTCCTTGTGACTTTGATGCGAACTTCAGCCTCTCTCATCTGTCTATAGTCTTCAGTGCTGTCAACAAGCAACCGATTTGGCTATCAGAATGCTATTCCTTGTTGTCATTAGAAGCAGCAAAAGAAACAAGGAGACGTAAGGAAAATGGTATATAGTAAAACAGCAATGATAATCTGAGGAATGACTCAAACATAATGGTCAGTAATTGCAGATTTGGAGGAATGATATCTCCCAGAATCAATCACATGGACGATGTAACATAGAAGTGAAGATTGCACTGGACATTTTAACAGTAACAAATGCTGGCCCAGAAAATCAGAAGCCTACATAAAAGAAAATCATGTTTATCCATTAAACATATGCAGTACATGAAGAACTACCATCCTGAGGCATTTTTTGCCACTGCATTGCAATGAACTTGATATTTGAATCAAGTATGAAGAACAGTTCAGGTAAACAGTTTGGTTTAATGATAACATGGACACTGTTTGGGTTTAGATATTTGTGTAAATGGATGTACCTAGTATTTAAGTAGACTGAAGGATGCAACTGAGGATTTCTGTTTTAAACAGGCAGAGATAATAAAACTAGCTTAAAATAACAGTGACACGTTAAAAATATTTCACCAAAAATATGCTTAAATTTTAAATGAGTTTGCATGACATTAGGCCAAGTGATTTTGTTCAGTTTAAGGAAGAGATTTGCCCTGGGAAGCCTTTTACTGATGTGATAAGTAACATGATTAGTCTTATAAACACCAATCTTATCACTTCATATTGTTGTGGGCTAGTGCAAGGGAGAAGACTCCTCTCAACCTTCTCCAGTCTGGCACTGACAGCAGTTCTTCCAGGATAGGTGACTTCAGTGGATCTGCAAGAGTCAGCATGTGACAAAGCTGCCCAGTTCAGAAAACCTTCTGGTATGCTCTGAAGGGTTTCATGCTTGATGGCTTTGATGTATACTACGAGGTTATCTGCATCTGCTTTGCTTTGGGGACAGAATAGCAAAAAAGTAAACTCTTTCAAGGTCAAAACTCTGCCAAATTTTAGCTGGATATTAGATTGAGCTAGTTTTAGCAGAAGATTGGCAAAAAATGATTCATAATAAGTTTTAACTAGAATAAGGAGCCTAACCTTTCTGTCTAAGCCTACAGTTCTGTGCTACATGGCTATCCCATCTTACGTTTCCAACAGTAAGTTTCTAGACTGCTGTAGCAATGAAGAAAGCTCACTTCCTAGGTGCTTTCCACGTTGGGTCTCTCATAAGAAAAAATAACAAAGGAAAAATTAAACAATCTTGTTCTACCAATTTTTATTTCTGTACATATATCTCTGTAGCTCCAGTCTCACCCTACTTAATAAACATTTTCCAACAATTTACACACTCAGTTCTTAACTGAATGATTTTTAGGATGTAATAAACCACCTTATCTGATAGTTTGTATGAATACAGTGGGTCTAATAGACACATTTAATACAATGTAAGATATTCTGAAGAGAAATGTTAAATCACACATGCTTTATATTGAGAACTTGAGACTGGAGATGTTTGATCTTACTTCTGTTCTATAAAACATAATTATAACAATATACATACAATTAGACCTTGTCTAATTTAGAAAATCCTTTCCCAAATGAAGACAAACAGTATTTTACAAGGCATCATTACCTAGTAGTACATTTTACTTAGATTAATCAATCTCACTGCCAAGCAAGTATAGGCTTAAACATTATTTTGATGATGTTACTGCCCACTATCTCACCTATGTCCACATATTTGTAGCATAAAGCTTGCTATTTCTGGTGATTTAAGATGCTTAGCAATGATGCATTTTACCTTTAGTGATTTGTAGGCTGAAGGTTCCATTGTATTTTTCTAGCCAGTATAAATGAGCTGATGCTGTGATCTCATTTCTCTAATTCATCCTTCACCTCCTATCTCTGACAAATGTTCATGGAAGTTGTCATGCATTGTTGTCAGTGACACGGATCAATTGTTCAATTAAAGAAGATATGCAGAACAATAAATATATTAAAAGCAATACACACAATATTTGCATCATTTCTAACAGAAGGCTATACAGCATAAGGCAGATCAGTAAAAGTCAGGACAAATTTTGTTCTTCACTCAAAATATATCAAAAACAGAAGTATGAAATTCAAAGTCTTTATGAATCTTTTACCAGTCTCTTTCTAACATTACTATGATGAAATCCAGCATGAATAATATGACAGTTGATCTAGTTTGAAGTTAAACATTCTATTGAAGGAAGGTCATCTTTCCTTCCTTCCTTCCTCTCTAAGTCAGAAGTATGTTCTTGACTTACAGTCTCAGACTGAACTAGAAGGAAAAGTCTACTACTCATGATTCCTTAAGAAGCAGAATGGAGATAAATTGTCATCACCATGCTGTTCTGATCTGCAATGTTTGAGGTCTATTTCAGTTCATGCTTTGGAACAAGAAGACATATTTTTACAGCAAGGACAAGTATAGAGTCATTTCTAAAAAATGAGTCCACAAAATGGAGCAATTAGTCACCATACTTCAGCTGAGTGGACAAAAACTTAAGGAAAGGAAACCAAGTGGTGAATTCAGTTGGTTTCATTTTTCCTCCTACTGAGTGTCTCCAAATATTCTTAATATGTAATGGGACATGATTGGGAAAGTATAGGTAGATATTTTGATCAACTTGGATGACTAATATATCACAGGTGTGGAGGTGTTCAGTGCCTATGACTTGTCAATTAGGCTATTTTAGAACACAAGTTTAAAGCTGCTTTGAAAGACACTAAATGTGTGTCCAAAAATAGCTCAGTTGGAAAACAGGTGTGGGATGAGACAGGTTGGAACTCTCTCTACTTGTGACCTGTCAATCTATTTCTGAAGATAGTTTTCTGAAAGGTCACACCAAGTTAGGGAGATGAGGATCTGGACAGATGGTAATGGGGGGGAGGATGAATGTATCGTAGAATAATGAAGAGGATGAAAGAAGATGGAGAAAGAATGGGAAATACTTATTGCAGGTGGCATCTGAGCAAAGTGTAGTGAGGAAATTGCATCTAGGAAAAGACCATAACCAGAAGGATAAGGAAGAAAATCAGCTAAAAGATTCTTGCACAAAATGCAAGAGACAATTATGCAAACAGAAAACTACACTCTTCTATGTTATTAGTAAAAAGGCCCACCATGCTATTGGATCATAGGAACGTTTTAAGAAAGAAATTCCAAAGACTATACTAGAAAATTTTAACACAGCCCCTTCTGCTTAATAAAATTTGCTAAAGAGCAAGATTGACTTATCCATTAGGTATAACAGGCACAGGGTTTAGGGCTCATGAAATGTTTTAAACTGTTTTTAATTAGAAATAATAAAATTAAATAGTGTAGAAGTTATTTATTTTCAGGTCGTGCCTTTAAGTCTGGAAAACAGACATAATAAAGAGAATAAAATTAAATAAAATTAAAATATCAGTAATATATTAATTACTACCAATATAATTTTATTTTATATTTATGAAGAGAGGGCCAAAAATGCCCAGTGCCCATAAAAGTTATAATGTGACCCTGCTAAAGAAATTCTTTGAGGGTCATGCTCAGGAGGAACAATTTTCAATTTTAAGCTGCTGCCAAAATCTTTTCTATGAAATTGGGTAACGGGGACATGGAAACTGGAACAGCCAAGACAAGAAGACTGCAAGAAAAGAGAAAGATTTTTAATCATGCATTCAAAACAGCACTATACCCTGAAAATTAGAATGGGAGGGCAAAAAATGAGGAATAGCTTAGGAGAAAGTGAAACCTAGTAGGTTTCTGCCTGTCTGTGAACCTGAAGAGCCAGGAATCTCCTTAGATTCCTGTGTCTAGGTTGTAAACATGAAGGGCAAAACAGGGCCCACTCCTCTGCCCTCCCCTCACCCAAAAGCAAACTGCAAAATGATTGGATGTAATTCAAAAAAGTGCTCCAACAAAACATGGAGCTTCAGAGAGGCTGGAAAGAGAAGAAAAATGACAGAATCTGTGATTTTTGTCTTTTTGTTAAACATTATAAATCTGAGGCAGTCGTATCACAGAATCTGGCATATAGCTTGTGCAGTTATCTTCTTTTATTCTCATTCTTTTTTAAAAAACATTTGGTGGTGGAGAGAATGTATTATCCATATGAGAAATGCCACCTCAGACAAAGCTAAAACCCTTCCAATTAACTCATGTAATTAGACTCTGAAATATCTCCAGTGAACTTTTCATACTTACTTTAAAAGAAAGTAGGAATACATTGATGCTCAGAAAGGTATGAAAAAGATATTGTCCAATAAAGAAAGTTCGAGAAAGACTTCTTTGTGGACCTCTGTGGGAGGAACAGAATATTACTTCAGTGAATAACATATGGCATAGCAGAAAGAACTATACTGTAAA
Source organism: Psammodynastes pulverulentus (assembly GCA_025802295.1). Taxonomy (NCBI): domain Eukaryota; kingdom Metazoa; phylum Chordata; class Lepidosauria; order Squamata; family Psammodynastidae; genus Psammodynastes; species Psammodynastes pulverulentus. The sequence goes on from JAOYMU010000283.1 coordinate 37,537,967, forward strand.
TTACATAGCTCTATTTCCAATGTGTCATACCTATATTTCATTTGAATAGAGTCTTTGCAAATCTAAAAAGTGTAATTCTTACAGTGCATCCTAACTCCTTAAAAGAAATAAGGATTTTATGGGAGTTTCATTACTACAGCACATAAAGTTACTCTATAAAATTGCCATAAAATTGCTCCAAGAAGGTCCCCACTGGAATTCTGGAAGCTAGAATAAGTTTCAAAAATCAAATAATTAAGGTGGAATGGTAAAGACCTAGCCTTGAAGTTAAAGGATCCAAAGCCATTTCTTTCCTGGATTACTGGTTCTGCCAATTATAGAATTGAAGCAGCTAATTTCTTCCCTTCCTGCATTTTCTTTGGAAGGGGGAAATTTAAATACAACTTGTGCCAGATTGCAATATCTAAGAAATATTTTCTGTCTTTCTGTTTCGTCTCTGACTCTCTTACACACACACATACACACACACACATCAGAGGTGGTATTCAGCAGGTTCTGACCAGTTCTGGAGAACCGGTAGCGGAAATTTTGAGTAGTTTGGAGAAC
>JAOYMU010000283.1:37774580-37785393 GCA_025802295.1 Psammodynastes pulverulentus
TGATATTGCATTAATATTGCACTATACAGTAGAATTCAACAGAGTTACTGCCCTGGGATAGAAGCTGTTTTTCAGCCAGTTTGTCCTTGTTTTTATTATCCTATACCATCTGCCAGATGGTAATAGTTCAAAAAAAGGGTGCTGTAATGTCGGGACAAGTGGAAAGAAAGAGAAGAAGACAACCAGCAGCAGATGGATATGATGGATGCCCAGTTGGAAGACCAGGTTGGAGACAGATCATCATGGAGAAAATCAATCTAAGGGGTCTTTGGAAATTGAAAACAACTTGATAGCACATAATCAAGCAGTCAACTTGCCTGCAGAAGATTTATGGAAGATTCAAAAGCTTACATGCTATTTTGTGATGTTGATTACCTAGCAGTTATCCTATGGTGGAAGAGAGAATTTTTTCCAATGTATGTGCATGCATCATAAAAACATCCATTGTCTGGGAAATGTCAAGGTTGCAGTTAAAAGCATTTAGTTGGATAATGGGTTCTGAGAAATCTCAGTGGAAGCCCTTTCTAGAATCCACAGTATCCAGGATCACAACTTCTCCCTTGACAACAGTTAGAAAGAGACAGAGAAATCTTTTTTTTTTTTTTGCTCTTGCCATTGCTTTTAAGAAATAGAAAAAAGGCAAAAGGGAGACTTTGCATACAGGATAATGTGTAGTTTAGAGTGATGGCTGATTTCTTCTCCGAGTAAATTAGATTTTGAATACGTGTGGAAACAATCTAAAGTTTTATTTTCTTGCAACCAGTTTTGATTTGGAAGCACATTCTCCAACATGTTGCTTTTCTTACACAATAAAACTTTCCCTAGGCAATCTCATTGTGAGATTAATCTCCACTCAGAATTTGGAGTCTGGGGAATTGGGATCGTTGAGGGACAGTGATTTTTCAGTTCCTTGCCAGTAGCAGAATTTCAGCACTTATCTCAGTTCCGGAGTAATGCGGGAGATTTGGGACAAAACTAGTGCAGGTACTTTTGCCTAGTATCCATTCTTTCCCTGGGCTTATTGCTTTATGAAACTTGATCAGTGTTTTTATGAGACAGAAATGAATCAGTTCTGCTTCGTGATTGCACCAAACATACATGGTTCCTATTCAGGAGAATGACTAATGGCCCAGGAATAGCACAATATCACCTTGGGAACAATTGATGAGAGCTTTCTCACTTACAAACATTGCCTGCCTCAGTTAAATGGCTTTGTGAGGAAAGCCATAAGGGTATTTTTTTTTTTAAACGCAGGTATTGACGCACAAGTAATCAGAAACAATTTGTTTGGTGAGATCACTAATCCGATGATGTTTTTTCAAGTACTTGTTGTAATATGTAGATATCTAGCTTGCAATATGTATAACTTCAGTGCCGTATTTGTTCCTCCCTAATCCTGTATAATGTATATTCATCAAAGTATTGTTCTTCATAATTTATTGTAGGGTATTCCTTTTATTAAGAGAGCCAGTTTGGTGTACGGGTAGTCCTCGACTTACAGCGGTTCATTTACTGACTGTTCAAAGTTACAACGGTACTGAAAAAAGTGATTTATAACCATTTTTCACCCTTATGACCTTTGCAGCATCCCCCTGATCATGTGATCAAAATTCAGATGCTTGGCGACGGGTTCATATTTGTGACTGTCGCTGTTTTCCAAGGTCATGGGATGCCCTTCTGCAACCTTTTGACAAGCAAAGTCAATGGGGAAGCTTAACTTAACAACGGCGTTACAAACTTATCAACTGCAGTGATTCACTTAACAGTCGTGGCAAAAAAGGTCGTAAAATGGGGTAAAACTCACTTAACAAATGTCTCACATAACAATAGAAAAATTGGGCTCAATTGTGCTCATAAGCCAAGGTTACATCTAATGGTTAAAGCACCGGGCTAAAAACTGGGAAACCATGAGTTCTAGTCTCGCCTTGGGCACAAAGTCAGCTGGGTGATCTTGGGCCAGTCATTCTCCCTCAGCCCTAGGAAAAACGCAATGGCAAACCACTTCCAAAGAATACCTTGCCAAGAAAATCGCAGGGGCTTATCCAAACAGCACCAAGGAGTCAACACTGACTGAAAGGCACAAAATGATGATGATGATGATGATGATGATTATGATGACAATGACGATGACAACAACAACAATAATAATGATAATGCTTATATTTTTGTGTTTTTTATTTCTGCACTCTAGGCTTGCAGACAGGACAAAAGGAACCGATTGATCCCGAAGCGAGAGCCACACACTCACAGCCACAATGGCAGAAGATGCTGATATGCGCAATGAGCTAGAAGAAATGCAGCAGCGGGCTGATCAGATGACTGATGAGGTAAAGAAAAGGACAGAAAAATAAGTGCAACACAAGGAGCTGAGCCCCTCTGAAAGACAGGAAGTTGCAGCTTTGTTTCTTTGCCTCTCATGTGTTGCATTTGAACTGGACTAGCGATTAGAACTTGAAACTTCCCAAAGGTGCTTTTTTCAAGAGGCATCTGGACTTTCTGGATTTCCTTTGAAGATGTTTTTGCTTCTCATCCAAGAAGCTTCTTCAGCTCTGACTGGATGGTTTCACTTCTCATCCAAGAATCTTTCCATTCCCTACCATCCAGTCAGAGCTGAAGAAGCTTCTTTGATGAGAAGTGAAATGTCTTTAAAAAAAACCTAAGAAAGTCCAGTTGCCTCCTGAAACAGCACCTTTGGGACATGTTATGAGTACATTAAAATTAAGATGAAGTATACAAGCCATGGTGGCACAGTGCTTAGAATGCAGCATTTCAGACTAATTTTGCTTACTGTCTGCTGCCAGCAGTTTGGCAGTTCAAGTCTCACCGGCTCATGGTTGACTCAGCTTTCCATCCTCCCGAGGTCGGTAAAATGAGGTCAGATTGTCGGGGTGATATGCTGACTCTGTTAACCACTTAGAGTGGGCTATAAAGCACTATGAAACAGTATATAAGCGTAAGTGCTATTGCTATAAGGGAGTATTAGCATTATGACCTCTTGGGGTTGAATATCTGGGAAATCTGTGGCCACTTTAACACTGCTATGCTGCCACCTAGAAGTTCATTAAGTCAGTCTTGCCGAACCCTCCACAGGCCAAGTAATCCAGTCCCACCACTAACTGCCAAAGATCAGGTAAACCAATCCCATCCTATTCCTCTGGAGTCTGGGTAGAATGACCCTGCGCACCACATTATGTTGAAAGAATGAGGAGGTAATTTGAAAATCATTTCAGAGTCCCATCATTTCTATGACAGCTTTCAATACTTTTCTCTCCTTTTGGAGCTGGTGGTTGGCATTATCAGTTCCAAATCACAAACCACAAGCAACTAATGGCGGTGTGTTGTTATGCATATTGAATAATGAATCATGGGAATGAATTGAATAATATTCTAAGAGGAGGATGTCTGTTTGAACAATACATAGTTGACATGGCTGATAAGGTTGAAGCCAAGAGGCTGAGTTACATCCAAATGAATCAAATAACCTTGATATCAACAATATACAGAGGGCAGACTGATGCACTGGATGATGATGATGATGATGATGATGATGATGATGATGATGATGATGATGATGATTTTGGAGACATCACAAGGCACATCATTTCAACATTTGTTGTGGACCAAAATATATGATAGAATGATGTTGAGATGCCATGATGTATATATGGAATTATGGCAATGATTCACTTTTCACTACATTTACATGCAACCCAAACTGGCAATAAATACAACAGCATCTTTTTTTGAATTAACAGTCAAATGATTGGGCAGATTTAATCATGAGTGCTCAACTTGAAGAGAAAGTTGTGCATATACCAGTAGTGCCTCAGTGGAATATACGGTCTCTTTGGTAGGAAGATTGTTTATGTGCAAAGTGTGCCAGGGGGGTCTTCCTCATTTGCAATATCTGCTGTGGCTTGATGAAGCATACAAGCCAAGATGACAAATTTATGATACATTTCTGCAAGCTGAAATGCCAGACCCAATGAAGATCTAAAGCTTTATAAATTGGTATCAAAGCATATAGTCCATGGTCCATATTTCAGCAGAAACTCAGAATGTTGGAAAAATGGTACATGCAGTAAGAGGTATCCAAAGCATGAGCGTACAATATGTGGTGATGATTCATATGCAATCTACAAGAAATGGTCTTCAGAAATGAGAGTATTTGAAAGACATTAAGCAGGACAAGAGTCAAATTTTAATTTCTCAATGGGTAGTATTGAAGGTTGTTGTTTTCTCAATGTAAAAAAATATGCTCATTTGTCAAATCCATCAAATATGTCAATTTTTGAAGGGAAGCATCAAGCAATTTTGTGTTTGAACAGTGAAGATGAAAGATCGCGCATTCCTTGACAGGCAAATATATTGGGCCCTGTGAAGCTGTTGTATTGATACTTGGATTTCAAATTCATGAGAGGGAATCAGCTGCTGCTTGTCTTCAAGTGTACCTTCCTCAACAGCATCAAGTATTCTAACCAAGTAATGCTGCTATGCAACAAATAATGATGTAGCAAAAACTTCTTTAACAGAATTCCTGGATATTTGCGTACATGATCCATTTGCAAAAATACTGTACTATGTGGATAGTTCAAGATTCTACACTTGACAGATAAGAGTTGGAAAAAAAGGAAAATTGAAAAAAGAGTGGATGAGTTCTCTAGAATTTTTAAAGCCAGGGTTCTTTGTCAAGAATATATTATTTCTTCACAAAGTGATGACTTCTATTATTTCTTCATCACATGAAGTGGCCAGTATCTTTTGAATCACTGAAGACGCATAATTGACATAGTCTTCCATCATCCAAAGACATCCAATTAAGATACATAATTAGTTAAATCTCTACTTATTTTTCTTGACTGTGGAATTCAAGATGCCAGTCTACAGCATTCTAGTTCTGTCAGTAGGGGTACCAGGAATATTGTCGCTTTGTTTCATAAAGGCATACATATTAAACAGAGATGGTATTCAGCAGATTCTGACCAGTTCTGGAGAACCGGTAGTGGAAATTTTGAGTAGTTCAGAGAACTGGCAAATACCACCTCTAACTGGCCCTGCCCCCATCTATTATCTGTCTCCCAAGTCCCAGCTGATCAGCTGGGTCTTTTTTTGTTGCCCTGCATAGGAGAATGAAGCTGGAAAGCAGGTTAGTGGGGTGGGAATGGATATGTTGCAGTATCCTTCCCCTGGAGTGGAGTGGGAATGGAGATTTTACAGTATCCTTTCCCTGCCACGCTCACAAAGCCATGCCCACAAAGCCACACCATGCCCACAAAGCCATACCCATAGTAAAAAAATTTGAATCCCACCACTGGTCTGCTGGCCCCAGGAGGTTATGTATTTCAACATGTCAATAGCATGAATGCATTCTACTTATTTGCTTGTAGCATTTGTTTGTTTCAGGAATGTGATGATTAGAATTAGAAAAATATTCATGACCCTCCTACTGTAGGGAAAATGTTGAAGTAACTTTTGTTGAAATCCTCTCATTCTGTACTTAGAGTGAAACCAAACCTATTAGGAGTATGTATATAAATAAGAATAAATCAAGAACAAGATAGTTACATCTTTCTGCTTCTCTGAAATTCTGCTTCTCTGAAATTCCTGTCCCCATAGAATGTAGATAAAAAAATTTAAAAAAGCAAATATCCTAATTTTTCTTAAGGAAATAAGCCAAAAGGAAGAATCTAAAAACATCCATCTCTCCATCAGCAGAAAGCCAAATAGAAACAATGACAGCAACAGAGAAGGAATTCTCAATTCTTAAAATTTCTAGTGGTTAGAAATATACAAGCACAAGATTGATGTTTCTGGAAGTGAATCTTCCAGCTCCCACCCCCTTCCAACTTCGATATTATTGAAACAGAGTTGGGCTGCAGGGAAAGACCATTTATTCCTTTCTTTATTTTTTTAATGATACAATCCTAAAAATAATCAGCATGTGTGTGTTTTTTCATTTAAGAAACTATTGGGATTGTGTTGTTCTAAGATAAAGATCTTCTATTAAATCTTGGTTATGTATTCATGTTAGTTGGCAGGATTCCAGCGATCGCTCCAACTAAATCATGAGCCTCAAGCCAAACTTCAATAATTCCAGAAGATTTATTTGGAAGCAACATGTCAGCATTCGCTGTATGAAGCCGACTCTGAGACACATAATTTACAATCACCTATGACCCTATTTTCTCCCACTCCCTAGATGTATATTCTCCAATGAAACATGTTCATGGCTGGATGTCATCAATCACATTCTCCTATAGTGGACTTTCCCGGGCAAAATACCCATTGCTTCAGTTACTATCTTTGTAAAGTAAGTCTGGAATGTGCTTCTGAGTTTATTTGTCAGAGGATCCTCCAGGATTCTCCCCCCTTATGACAACTTGGAAACAGCCATAGGAATGTTTTACAAGTTGACATTAGTAATGTTTCCCTCTGCTATATATTCCCTTTGTTTTCTTCACTTCCCTCCTTATGTGTTCTTAAACAAAAAACTATGTAAAAATTTAAGTGCCTGCTAATATCAATAAAAACTGGGAACAGAAAAATAGAAAGCAGGCAATGACATCAATAAATGTAATGTGTTAGCTTTTCACGTTAAATCAGAAACATTTGCATAACTTTCTTCTAACACCTGCATTGTCATGGCGGTGTCATGTGACATATTGGGACTTTCCCCCCCTTCGCTAACTAGGCATAGGCATGGCCAGTGCAGGGCGCATCCAGCTCTTGGGCCGGAAGTTTGACAGCCTTGTTCTAACAACTTTTTAACCAATTGCTATCATGCTTGAAAGAAGCCAAAAACAATCTGTGCTTCAAAAGACATGATAAATCACAGATAGACTCTCCCTGGTTTGTTTGCCATACTCTCTTAGCAAGTTGTTTATGTGGTGAAGCTTCTGGGGTTCCATATGTTTATGCCACTCAGATGGTACAAGTTTAAGTACCAATGAGAACAAAATATTGTAAATACTTCAAACTGTACTTTAGCACTCTTACCACATGATCACTAAACCATCAGAAGTAGTTTAAGAATGATATATAATCCATACTTTAAAGCTGCTGAGCATCAGGAGGTCTTGCCCCAAACTTCTGCAGTAAAAAAGAGGAACCACAATGTCTCCAAAACAACCATCCTAGTTTCATTGGGGCTTCAGCTGTTCTGCTGCTGAGATGAAGTAAATCACTCAGTATTCCAGTACTGCTGATGCTGTGGGATGACCATATTCTGGGAATGTTTTCAACTTCTGCAGATCCTTCACATGGATTTGTGATGAAACAAATGAGTGCAGGATTATGAAGGTCAATAATATATTCTGGGTACCATCTGTCTTTATTACTCCTGGCCTCTTTGAATCATTGTATTATCCTTGTAATACTATCCCAGGAATTGTGACAATGTATATGCATTTTTTAAAAGAAAACATGAAAGAAACCATCACTTTAAGAAAAATAATTCACATATGACAATTGCAAAAAGAATTTCTAAAAGAAAAAATAAAGATGTTTGTAAAAGTATTCTACAGAGATTTTTTCCCTTCCATAAAGTCCTATTACCTATTAGGTTTCATGAATCAACACCCTTGGAAATGAAGGAATACAAATTGGATAAGGTTACATTAGGCTAGTTGTGTTGGCTAACACACAGCAGGATCAAGTTCAGGTTGCATCGCTGATCCTTATTATACCACCTTTATTTGTGTTACTCTGGCTCTTACATACAATTGTGGTATTGGAATTAGGCTAGAGAAAGGTTCTTGAAATATTCCAACAGGAGCAACTGAGTGGCATTTGCTTGAAGATGCCTGAAATGTTTCCCACTCAATAAGAATGTAAGCCAGACATCATGTGATATTTACTTCTCAGGCAAGAGAGCCCATTTATAGCACATTACTAACCCATACCCCAATTATGGGTTAGTAATGTATCCTATATCCCAATGTCTATTAAAGCATTTTGTTGTGTTTCTAAGAACTGGGAGAAAGGTAAAATGATGACCAGCTTTTGAAATATTTTTAAATTATTTCTCTATGTTATCTTCCAGGTATCAGCTGTCCAGCTGGTGAATCCAGAAAAAGAAACTCCTGGGACATTATTTTATCAAGAGTATAAACTTTACTGAATAAATCTACATTGGCACAGAAGAAGCAAAAGCAGCTCCGGGTTTCCTATGCAAATGCCCACAGGCCACCCATAGTCCATTACATCCACCAATCACTTCTGTTCATTTTGTTTTGGGAACCAGCTGATCAAGCTGTGGCATCTGCTCTGGGTGTCTTTGGGAAGGGAGCAATGTCCCTGTGAGACCATTCCCCTCCACTTGCATTCCAATCGACTCCTCCACCACTGTTTGTCAAGCTGCAAGTAAAGCAGAATATAGGTGAAAGATTGAGTCACTCTTGACATGCTGACCTCTCAGACGAAATAACAATAAACATGCATACACATACACATACATACACGTACTTACAACCCAACTTCTGCTACGTTCCTTACTGAGGACATTGAAGATACTTAGTGTGAAACCTTATCACAATATATTTATGAACTGGAATAGACTATTTACAAAGTCAGCAAATGAGTAGGCATGGTAACAGACCAGCCAATGGGAACTGATTGCCTGGGTGTTTAGCTCTGTGCTTTTGCTGAGAACTGAAACTAAAAGTCTGAGAGTGTGTTCTGCATTATATCTTGTTCTGTTCTGAACTCTGGAGCTCCACGTTGGAGGAATGGTATTGTACATTTATTTATTTCATATATAAAGAAGTTAAATGAATCCTTAGTCATCTGTGTCTACTTTTCTGGTGCTGAATTTACTCTGCAATAATCTGAGCAGGTTATGGGCCCAGAAAGACTGATTTATAATTCAAAGCTGAGAGATTGCCTGTTTTAAAAATAAAGAACAAGGCGAAAGCTTTGCAGGATGGCTGAGCAAATTAAAGAAAGCTCTCTACCCCGTTTGGGTCAGAAGAACTATATTATTTGGGTTACAAAGATGGAATGTTTCTTAAAAGCTAAAGAGCTGCTGGGAATAGTTGAAAACCTACCTCAGGCACCATTGAATGCTGAAGATCAAAGGCTGCATGATAAGGCAATGGCTCTTAAGTTTGGATGATGCTCAGTATATCAATGTAGCTGATTTAAAGAATGCACAAGAAATCTGGCAGAAAGTAAGGACTGTGCATATTAGTGTATCTGCCTGCAGTATTGTGCAATTATCAAGAAAATTTATACAGAGCCCATTTGCAGCCAGGAGATTCAGTGGAAAAACATTTTGTTCATATGCAAACTTTGTTTGTGAAATTAGAACAGAGTGGAATGAGGATTCCTGAATCTCAGAAAGTGCTATTAGTTTTGAACAGCTTAGATGAAACTTGGGACATTGTCTCTGCTGTATTTGAAAGCAAATCAGAGCAGGAGCTGTGTCTTAAAGTGTGTTTGCTGGCCATTATAAAAGCCACAAGGAGAAATTCATGAGGAGGCGGCCCAAAAGGAGCAGTGGAAATTTCCACAGCCATGCTGTCTCCAGAATGGAGCAAAATAAAGATAAGAGCCAGGTGGTTTGCAGAGAATTGCAACACAACAGCAGGTATCAGCTTACAGCTAAGCAGAGAGACCAGGAAAAGCTGTGTTGCTTTATCTGTGGAGACGCAAATCATCTACAGAGAGATGTGTTCAACTTTTGCACAAAAAGTTTTGCCACACCAGCTTCCAAGTTGTGCAGAGGATGGAAAGGGTTGAATATAAAAGGTTGTAAAACATATTTGGATTGTGCAGTATACAAAACATCAAAGTCCAAGGCATTCCCAGCGAGCAAAAGTAGCACAACGCAGACAACAAGAGCTCTAGAGCTGGTACATGCAGATTTGGTGGGCCCAATGCAAGCCAGTTTGGGAGGAGCAAAGTATGCGCTGGTCATTGTAGATGACTATAGTATAGCAGGTTTGGGTTCTGCTACTTACTGAAGAGTAAAATAGAAGTGCTACAGAAATTTAAGCAATGGGTAAGCTTTGTGGAAAAACGATATAAACAATAGGTATGTCAGCTGCAAACTGACAGAGGTTCAGAATTTGTGTCAACAAGTTTTCAACAGTGGTTGGCACAGTTAGGAATAAAACACAGACACACAAATCCATACACGGCAGCTGAGAATGGGATTGCTGAGAGAAGAAATGGTGTTTTACAAACAATGAAGGATTCACTGCTAGAGGATTCAGGTCTGAGCAAGTCATATTGGGATGAAGCCATATTGACTGCTAATTATTTAATCAATAGGCTGTGGAGTTCCTCCATTAATGATACTCTATATTCAGTGCTCTATAGGAGAAAGCCATCTCCAGCACATTTAAGGGTGTTTGGAAGCAATGTAGGGGTGCATATTCCAAAGGCAATTAGATGAAAGAGGCAACCAAAGGCTAGAAAGCTCAGGTTTGTGGGCTATATGCCAGGCTTGAAAGCCTGGTATTCTGCCAGTTCGCACGGGCTCGGGTGAACCAGTAGCGACAATTGGACCTGGGTAGCTGAACCAGTAGCAACCCCTGGCTGGCCACGCCCCTGACCCGGTCGTCCAGTCCCTCACTTTCCCCACCCACTCTCCCAGCTCTCCCTACCATGTGGCTGCCGAGGTTCAGCTCCTTGAGAGGGCAGGGGTGTCCCAGGGCTGCACAATGGGCAAAAGCCCCAGGAGATCCCCCTGCCTCGGAGTGCTGCCCCTGCCACTTTTTTCCTTCTCCCGCTACCCGCTGCTCTGGAGCTCGCCAATCCATCCCAGTCCCAGACCAGGTAGGTGTGTGTGTGTGTGAGAGAGAGAGGGAGG
>JAOYMU010000283.1:37799520-37812455 GCA_025802295.1 Psammodynastes pulverulentus
CCAGTTTTAGCACAGTCAGCCATTCATTCAGGTGTATTTTGACTGTGTGCATAGCAAATTGGTGAAGTTAGAATAGGAAATTCTGCTAATTAGGGCTTTTACAAGCTGCTGTGTCCCTGCTGCAGGCAGGCTCTGAAAGAGGCAAGAAATTTAGCAACCTCATCCAAAGTCTAAATATGGTATTATGTCCCAACAGAGGCCGCACAGTAACACTAGCCTCTCCAGGCTCCATTTGGAGCTCATGGCAATCCTTGGAGAGCCTTTATCAGATCGGGCTTCTTAATTGCAGCTGACAGTGTGAAATGCCATAGCACGAGACCGCTGGCTGCTTGGACACGTGGATGAAGAGGGCAGGAGTGCAATTCAAAGCCCTCATCATTTGTATTTTAAGGAGAGACTGGGCAAGCCTTGCAGACGCTGATATCATTCCCCTCAAGCCAGCACGAAGCGCGGTAGTGCAAATCACTGGCATTGCAGGAAGAGGCAGATCGGCTGATAGGAACGCTTCCCCAAACCTCCATTTTGGAGGCGAGCAGGGCTGCCTGAAAGCGGGAATGCCATTTTCAAGAGGGTTTCAAGCCCGCTGAGCTGGGAAGAGTGCACCATGCTGATCCCTGCCTGCCCAGTGAAATTGGCTGCCAGGCATATCAGAAAAACAGTGTGGAGACACAGTCTCAGGGTGAAGGATTTCCCAGACTCACCCATTAATTGATATTGATAAGAAACTAAATTATATAGAAAATAAGTAATTAATATAATATATATATTGAGGGTATATTGAGGTAAACTTGAGGGTGTCTTGGCGATGTTTCGACGAGGTCACACTCGTCATCTTCAGGCTGGAGCTTCCAGCTTTTCTCGCTGGAGCACGTCGCCAAGACACCCTCAAGTTTACACGGGACAAGACCCAAATATGCCAAAACCTACATACATGCATACATACATACATACATACATACGTACATACGTACGTATGTATGTATGTATGTATGTATATGAAATAATAAGGAATCAGCTTATATATAGACTGTATTGACAGCTATCAGCTGGCACAATGCAGCGTGAAGTGCATTCGCGCGAAAACGTTAGCTACAATCAGTAATTCAAGCTATTTTCCTTCCAGGGACTTCTTCTGACCTGTCAGTAGGAGGATCCTCTGGCTATAGATCACTCTCCTGTTGCTCCACTACCAGGAGTTAACAGAGGTCGTTACCCATCTGGGCATACCTCGAATTTGTGAATTGCTCTCTGATTTATGACGAAATCATCAGATCATGGCTTCTACACCCTGAAAAACAGGGAAAACTGCAGAGGCCAGAATGAGGTCAGTTTGCTCCTCAAAAAAGGCCTCCAAGGCAGAGGAGACAGATGCTAGACACCGCCAGAAGGCTCTGGACAAGCAGTTGGCAAAGAGAGTAAGAGAAACTGATAATAGTGCCCGTCCAAGTTCTCTTGGAGAAACTGAACCTCTGGTCCAACCTTCAGCTCCTCCGTTGGGCCTCTCCTTGCCACACAGAGGTTCTAGCTTGGGGGCTTCACAGGCCTGGCCAAGCCCAGCACCTTTGGTGCAAGGCATCCCTCTGGCTATGTCTCCCTCATGCAGGGAATCATTCTCACCCACAATTATGCAGTTACTGGGGGAACCTTTGGCAAAAAGGCCTAGATTGACTCCTGAGGCCATGTTCACTCCAACTGTGGCGGAGCTCTGCCCAGTGATGTATCAGCTGGCTGGCATACCCTCTTCCCTGGGTCTATAGATGTCTGAGGCTGTCTGACAGGGCATTGCAGCTGGAGTATAACAAACTTGCCAGGCAGCTTCAATGCTTCCCATACACCCACAGGGGATGGCAATGGGCAGTTTCCAAAGACAATCTCAAATCCCACATGCCAGCCAGCTCCAGTTTCAATCTCAGGATATGCCACAGATGGATTATCTACTGGAGTTTCAGGAGCCTGACTCCCCCAGCTCCTCCAAACAAAGTTCTTCCCATAGATCGGAAGAGAAGGAGGGCCAGATAGATATTCATATGTCTGAGGACGAGGGGCTCACACCAGATCAGCCCATATTTATGGGACTATTCCCCCCTCATTTATTCAAATCCCTGTTGCACAAGGCTAGAGCCATGGCTGATGGACTCCCACCAAATTGCAGAACGGCATCAACTGGCTCAAACTGAGGGCAGCCCACCTGGCTTTCAGGTATTTTCAGGAGCAGATCACGGGCCAGAACATTCTGATCCTCACAGACAATTTGACCACCAAGGTCCACATCACTCGGCAAGGTGGCACACATTCCAAATCGCTTATGAGGGAGATGAATCAGCTGTATTGCTGGGCAGAAAGACACCTCGGCTCAATACAGGCAGACCATATATCGGGGGTTTCCAACATACAGGCGGACTGCTTGGGCAGGTTGACTGTGGACCATGCAGAGTGAATATTTTCCAGGAGATATTGGAGAAGTTCAGCCAACCAGTCCTGGACCTATTTGCCTCCCCCCAAATGCCCAATTACTGAGATTTTTCTCCAGGTTTCTGAGTCTGGGTGTGGAGGGGACCAACACCCTTCGATGTCCTTGGCCTTGGGGCCTCCTTTATGCTTTTCCTCTGCTTCCGCTGATTCCGGTGGTCATCAGGAGGATGCTGAAGGAGAGGGCAAAACTAATACTCGTGGCTCCTTACTGGGCCAGGAGACTGTGGTTCACGGACCTGGTCGATTTGTTGATAGCCCCCCACTGGAGGATTCCACCAGTCAGGGTCTCCCTCAGCCAGGGCCCAATAGAGCACCCAGAACTTCAATGGTTCCAATTGATCGTTTGGCAATTGAGGGGGGATTCCTGATAGGCAAGAAGTTCTCCTCCAGGTTTATCGAAACGATACAGGCTTCCAGGAAACCATCCACCAGTAGGATATACATCGCCACATGGCAGAGTTTTTGTAGGTGGTGTGCCCAGACTGGTCTAGACCCTATTTCTGGAACTATTGTGCAGATTCTGGAATTCCTCCAGGATGGGTTGGACAAGGGGTTATCACCTAACACACTGCGCAGACAGGTGGTGGCCTTATCTTCTGTACTTTCTTGGGGACGGAGTCACTCATTCGCACATCATCCTAGAGTGCGCAGTTTCCTCAGGGGAGCTGCCAATCTGAGGCTCCCAGTTGTCCACAGATATCCCACTTGGGATCTGCACCGGGTGCTCCAAGCTATCAGCAAGCCACCCTTTGAGCCACTGAGGGAATTGACTTTACAGTTTCTAACCTGGAAGTTAGTGTTTTTAGTGGCCATAACCTCAGCACAGAGGATCTCGGAACTGGCGGCTCTTTCAGTTCAAGAAGATCTTTGTGTCTTCCACACAGACAGGGTCATCTTACATTTAGACCCGACATTCATACCAAAGGTCAATTCCGCCTTCCATCGTTTGCAAGAATTGGTATTACCCAATTTTTGCCCAAGGCCTTCTCATGACCTGGAATGATGTTGGCATACCTTGGATGTGCGGAGGGCTCTCCACATATATATAAAAAGAACTGCAGCTGTTAGGAGGACAGAGGCCTTGTTCATATCCTTCCAGCCATCATCCATTGGACGGAAGGCTACAGCTTCTACCATTGGCAGGTGGATCCGGGCGACCATTGCCAAAGCTTATGAGACACAGTCATTGCCGGTTCCGAAGAGAATCACTGCACACTCTATAAGAAGTGAAGCAACTACGGCAGCCTGGTCCACTCAGGCTTCCGTAGAGGAAATTTATTGTGCAGCAACGTGGACTTCCCCCTCAGCTTTTATTCGACATTATAGGCTAGACACTTTTGCTTTCGTGTAGGCATCCTTCGGAAGGCGCATCCTGCAGAAAATCTATTCAGAAAGGTTGACTCCAGAGCAGGTGGGGTCCCTCCCATAGGACAGACTCTTGGGTATGTCCCTGGCCTGGACTCTTGGAACAGCTCACAGGAGAAAGGGTGTTGGACTTACCTGATATGCCTTTTGTCTGTGATGCTGTGAAGAGAGTCCAGCCCCACCCAGTTCCTACCTGTCTGGGTCTTGGACAGTGGTTTGGAGTGTTTTTTTCCTTAAGTCTTCTCCTTCTGACTTCACCAAAACTGGGGAGGAAGGACAGGAAGTGGAGGTGTGTCCTCAGAAATTAGCTCAGTCAGTGAATGCAGGATGGAAGCTAAACCCTGGCCTTGACTCTCTTCACAGCATCACAAAAAAAGGCATATCAGGTAAGCCCTATTTGTGAATTAGCCTAGAAACTCTGTTTTTGGTTGCTGTCCTCTGGGATGGTCTTGTTCCACCCCAGACAATTTTGGCAACATTATCCTGCCTTTTTTTAATTCTACAAAACATATCAATGTACACTAGATAGCAAAGGAGTCAGGACAATGGATCATTATCTCTAGTGCTTCTGTTTATTAATGTAACAACATCTGTGCTGCCCCAAATTATAGGTTTCAAAATCAATCTGTACTGAAATGGGCAATGAGTGTTGCATTTTGGAAACAGGTCTCAAAATTACATCCTATTTAATTTAAATTTGTTCATACCTCCTTCTCTAAGCAAAAATGATTGCAAATGAATGTTTTAAAATTATTTTTAATCCTTTGTTTTCTATTTTACATTCATGTCTAACAGTCTGTATATTTATGAAAATAAAAGGGTAAAACATGGTACATTTATTTTTAACTGCATTAAATTTCTCTGTTAAATTTAAACCTATGGTCATTGAGAGCTGGGCAGCATAGAAGTTTAATAAATTAGCATTAGGAAAAAATTAATCAGGATTGATATTGAGAACGGCCTTTTAAAATAATGGGAAGATTGGCAGTGATAAATTTAATTGGTTAATTTTTCACAAAATCGTAATTCATAGCAGGATTAGACCAGTAGTTTGGAGATCTCTTATGTCAATCATTTAAAAATATCTACCACTGTCTTTCTTACATTAAATGGTGTTGTGACTAACCAAATAATAGTGTTAAATAAAACAAATGAAGTAGTATTGTCACTACTATGCTAACAATAACAACAAAGCTATCAGAACATATGTACTTGTGGAAAGAAATGGAAACCGCTAATGACAACCCCATTTTGTTTCATTATAAGGGAATTAGTAAGACAGCTAGGAAGTGATGGAAATGTACATGGAAAAATGGCTCACAGAGAGGAAAGTTCTGGCATAATGGACTTCACTTTGGTTTCCTGTTTGTTCTAATCTTGGAAAAATCACATATCTGTATGTATAAAGCAATTTTACATCTTGTATGTAAACAGCAACTTCTGAGGCAATCGCCTACCTTACTACAAGCAAGAAAACAATTGCCACTTCCACTAATTATTTAGTGCCGTAATTAATAGGTATGCAAATTGGCCTAACAAAAAGATCAAGATTGATGTAACAGTTACTCAGGTCATCAAGGTATTAAAGGTTCATTAAAGGTTAGTTAAAGTAGCATCGAATTGCTTCCTCCTTTTTATGCAATTCGTAGAATAAGTGGAATGGAGATTAAAGGTTGCAGATTCTGCCTATTATCTTCCTTCCTTTCCCACTCAAGACCCACTGCCAATATTCTGTATTGTATTGAATTAAAGCACTACTGCTGTATTTATGAAGCTCTACAATTTTGGCAAAATTATAAAATAGAACACAATTTCTCAGAAATTTGAATTCCATGACGCATTAAGTTCCAGTGCAAGTAATTAAATATACATTTAAAAAAGCAATGAGGGAAGTAAACAGATTGAGGCAGTAGCAGATGGGAAGGAAAGTTTTAAGTATACTTTGCCCCTGCGGTCTCAGTGCCTCCCCCAGTTGCTATTAATGTACATACAGAGGATGCCAAGATTTAGACAATATAGTTCCATTAATATCTCTAGACTTCCAAGTTTATGTGTACCATATTAATATATAAGTTTTCTCATCATTAAATCACCCTATTTAATAGATTTGGAGTTGTTTATCAGTTATATACTTCTGCTAAATTAAATGTAATTTTTCTGATTTAGTATTTAATTGTTCTTTCTCAGTGAAAGCCCACTGATCTAAAAAACATAAAGAAGACTGAACACATTTAAATTACCTATTATTGAAAATTTCCAGATATAAATTCAAGTCTTTATCTGCATCTTTCTAAATGTGTAGATTCTGACAATATTATTTCAATTTTTTAAGACAGTGGCTATAAATGTTTTTTTAAAAATAGCTAAAGCATATTGTGGTATCACTGTTGTTATTATTATTATTATTATTATTCACAAATGTTTATATAACCATTTATGAAGATATTTCTCCTCTAGCAATGGTATTAAAACAAATATAAAATATAGTATATATACTAGAAAATGTAAATACCTGTTGTTTCTCAAACCGGGATCTTTATCAAGGTCATAAACAAAGTGATCTTGAGAGATTCCTATAATACTGTCTGTATTTTCATTTCTCTTGATAGTGATAACAGGATAACCCATCTGGAGTGTCCACTGATCCATTACCTCTTGGATATTCACAAATTTCCCAATCTTCTTAAGTGCCTTCAAAACAAACAAAAAATACAGAGCTCCTTTCTGAAATGATATTATTACCACATTGTTTCTTTTAGTAAAAGGATTCAGGGTGTATTCATTAATGTGTTCATAATTTTATATGAAGCTTTTTTTAATCTATGCAGATACATTAAGTTTAAATTTTATGTAACTGTAGCATGACTGTCCACTTAGTATGTTATATCATAGTTTATAAATATATTCTACTATGTTCAATGGGTTAGCACTCACTTCAGCATAGAAATCCATCCAAATAATTCCAATCATAAAATTTAACAGAAAAAAATTATTATTCCACTTGCTTTATCCCAGAAGTAGAGAGTCTGTCTCCTTCCAGATCCTGTTAAACTACTTTTGACTCCAATCTATTTTGCCATTGGCTATGCTGACTGGGGCTGTTGGAAACTATAGTTCATCAACATCTGGAGCACGTATCTTCTCTACTTCTACTTTATGAAGACTTGGTTAATTTTAATTGCATCATTAACTTTAGATGGAAAATTAAAACAGAATAACAATACTGACAATTTTAGCCACCACTTTAGTTTTATATCAATGTGTTAAACTCTGAAGTAAAATTATCTTAACTACAAGGCAAGTTAATGCTGATACAACCTTTAAGTTCGGTGAAAGCAGTTCACTTTTATTGAAAGAGCAAATTATTACAAAATAATAGTTTCACAATACTTTCCTGATTCTTTTACCAGGTTTACTCTGCTTTTTGGAGTTGATCCACATTATTGTGGATCTCCTTGTATTAACTTTGCTGTACTCCACCAGAGTTTGGATTGGGAATATATTTATTTATGTTATGGAATTCATACTTTGCCTCAATCCAACTGAATTCTAGGCAGTTCTTCACTAAATAAAACACAACAACAATATTACCATGCAAAATAATAAATAAAATAAACAAAACTTACTTTTACTTTGATGGCTTTACAATCAGCCCTAAAAGGCATTCTGTAAAAGCCAAGAATTTTTGTATTTTATGGACTTCTCAAGGGCTTCAGAGACGAAGTTGAGACATGCCTACAGAGAACTGATACATTCCATGGTAGGTGAAACTCTGAACATGTATTCTTAGACTAATTGGGTCAGGTGGGCAGATTTTACCAGGAAGAAGTCAAAGATCTCAGAGAACAAAGGTTATGCTCCCTCAAAGTCCACAGGACTTCCATGAAAGAGATCAATACAGTTACTGTCCCATGCCTGAATCTGAATCTGGAGTTCCAGATCCAATTAATTATTTTCCTCCCAAAACTGTATTTTCTCTACAATATTCCCCAAGAAGATAAGATTGGAAAATGGATGAATTGTTCATTTTCGCTATATAACGACCTGGCTTCTTGAAGAATCAGTAGAACAATACTGATTTCAAGGTGTTTCCCCTTTCTCCATGACTATATTCCTAATCTCCTCCCTGGCTGCTTTTATCTGCCAGATGAGACTGTGATACAATGAACCAGTGGAAGGAATAGATCACAGAAAATCCTGTCCATTTGCAGCCAAATAATCCTACAGGATACGATGTCTCTTGCTGAAATAGATTCTAATGCAGATTCCATTTCTAATTTATCTTACATCATTTAAAATATATCCTATAGGTTCTAGATGATCTCCGATTTGCTGATTCTAATAAAATAATTTCTTTTAGGAGAGGACTAGCAGAAGAACAAATCCTCCTCTTACAATATACTTAACATGTGTTTAAAATCTGCATAAGAAGATTGGGGAATTATTGAGCAAATTGCAGGGAGGAGAAATCAGGAAAGAAAAGTTTCCATGAGCTTCTGCAGCTTATGTGGTACTGCATTCTGCCTCTGTGTTATCAATATTTCCAATTAATGGCCAAATTACTTATGCAATTTCTGTGAAAACTAAACCTGTAGATTGAACAAAGACAAAGACTGCTTATTTTTCATGTTCTACATCTGAATCCATCACAAAATCAATGATAGTTTTTTTACCTCTAACTCTAAAGACAAAGAATAAAGAAATGTGCTAGCAAGATGAACAGATTTTGAGATCCACATTAAGTACCTTTTAAAGCACCATTTTAAAACTGTTTTTCAGTGTATCACTTTTTATACAATATTTACATATATAAGCCCCAAAGCCAAGTAACAAATAGCCCTCAAAATAAATTACATTTGTTCAAGAAATGTAATGGTTTTACCTCTGACAGTGTATTCCATAGGTCTTTCCTTGCAGCATTGCCATACTTGTGAATAGTTAAATAATCCTAAAAATACATACATAAATATATAAAATATAAATATATGCAGTTTAACTTCTATACATTTTAGGCATACATTTATAATAGTTCTATTATATATCCATGCTTAGTATAAATTTAGAACATTTTAAAGTTAGTTTTCAGTATGTAATAAAAGTACCAATAATCAATATTCCAAATTATTATTATTCTATAAATCATAGATACACAGATTGAGGATGTAGGCTCATCTTTGGTGGTCTTTGCAAACCTGGACTGCAATCCCTAGAGATTTGTAAATGTTGTTACTTAGCAATAATTTTTGATGTATTACAAAAGGAAAATTATTAAATACATAATGATAGTAATACTAACATATTCAATTTTAAAGATAACAATGAAAAAAATAGTTTTGTCCAAGCTCTATCCATTTCATATACTCCAATATGGTCCTCAGCCCAGAAAAGTCCTACAATCCTGCTAATGAACTTTTATTTTCTTACATTCAAATACGTTTTCCACTTTAATTTCCACTTTTTAATCTGTGTTTCTAGCAAATCTTACAACTGACAGAAACATTTCCAAAAAATAAGTATTACTTGTTATTTTAGCAGATCATTCTATGACTACTGTTGAGAAATACAGACATCGATGATACCTAGGTTTATTATTAAACATTGGCCTTATTTTTTCAAATCAAAATTTTCAAACTAATGCAAATATATCATTTCCTTTTTGGATTAAAGACTAAAGAATGCCATCAAACTACATTATACATATTTTAGTTTGAAGATTTACTTTATGACTCAGGCTTGATCAAATGTTACTACACAAGAGCTAAGCTCCTTCTCTGTGTTAAGAAACTTTACAGTGTAGTTATGTGGTATCATTTTTATATCAATCTCCATTTATTTTATGGAGCTTTAATTCTCCCTGACAATATAACCTAGCAATATACTAGATTCTGAATTATTTAATTTAGCATTCTTGAGTAGCATAGAGCAGAATATTTAATATTCCAGATGTTCTTGGGCTGCAATTCCCCAAAGCTCCAGCCAGAATGGCCAAAGTCCAGGAACTGTAATTCAGTATAATTTGGAAAGCCACATGTTCATTCCCCTACAAACAGAATGCTAAATTAAATCCCAAGAAAAGTAATAATTTCAATTTACAATCAAACCCATTAAAATGTATTGCATTATGAAGTGGGAAACAGAATTCTTTTGAATCTGATTATCACCTTTACTTTAGGTAAAGGGAAGGTGATAAGCTCTCATGTGCTGCAAAATAATAAAACTGAAAATATATTCTGATAATATTGTGTTCAATATTATGCATGTGGCAAAGTAGGTGGTTTAGTAATTAGGTGATTGTAAAACAGACTTTGTGATATACAAATCATGAACTCATATGACAGTTTTAGCTTTAAATGTACCATCCTATATTATAAGAAGCAGCAACACCCATACAAACACAGATCAGAAAAGCAATATAGAGATATCGAGTCACTTAAGTGCAATGCAGGTTTAACTATACAATGAAAATAAATAACATATATGTTCCTTCATAACTCTGGTCTTCCCTTTATTTCAAAATAACAAATCATGCAATTTGATAAATAATCATCTGAAGCAGCAAATTGGTTGCTTAATAAATCAAATTAAATACCACAATATTTACATAAGTTTGTCTTACATAAGATCAGCCATACCCTTGTGCAATATCCATGGATTCTGATAATGCTGGCTTTGATTAAAAGGAATACTTCTGGTGGATTTTAAAAATAAATTTAAAAACCTTGAAATGTCATATAAATATTCATTGTTTCATTAAGAACTGTGGTTGATAAAAGATAATGAGATCCTTGTAGGAACAGAATATAAACTCTAGTCCATAATAAATCATTTACTAAATTTATTTTATAATACACGCTATATGCTGAAGGAGAGTGGTTACAAATGTGGAAATAGGATCTATGTGTGGAATTCAACAAGCTCAGATATCAGTTGTCAGCTGCAACCAAGTTAGTGTGCAACTTTCCAAAAGTACTGTCCTATTCAGGACCAAAGATGGAATTACTTGATATTTGGCAGGTCCAAATATCACAACTATTCAGTATTGTTAGGGTTGAGCCTAAATCTGTTCATCCTCCTATAGACCATATACATTACAGACACAAGGATAGCATCAACTGGCTGGCCAAGGGCTGAGATATATAACTTGTTATCATTAGCATATTAATTATACTGGATCACACTCTGCAACCTCATGCAGTTGCTAAAAAGGAGGGACAGGGTTTCAAGCTTGAGGTATACCTCATAGGAGGGGTTCTCGGGCCCCCATCAGCACAGTCTATATCCAATCTCAGAAAAAAGAGGAGAACGAGAAAAACACCATGCTTCCCATTCCTAATCTTTGTAGGCAATCCAGAAGATTACCATTGAAAGGCACCAAGACATCAAGAAGAACCAGGAGAGTTGCAATTCTATTGCAATTTTTCCAAGGTTTATCAACAAGCACAACCAATGCTGCCTCAGAACTATGACTTGTTCTGAAAGTACATTTTATGGAAATTAGGAAAGGAGTAGGAAAGAAACCTGGAAAGATAAAAACCTGTTTAGGTTTCAAAAATTTCAAAAATCTATTAAGTAAGGATTAGGGCCCATGAAGCAAACTGAGATTTTGAAATGAAATGTTAAGTATGACATCACAGTGTTAAAAAGGCCGTTTGAATCACAACCTTACAACACAATTTAATCTTTTGCACATAAACTGCTCCAGTCTTCACTGAGTATCCTTAGGCAAGTAGTCCCTCCAAAGCACCGGCTAATCCTCAAACTGATCTTTGAAGATATTTCAGCAGCCATGTTTGCAGCTCTTTTCATTTTTATCCACTTGTTTTCAACAGTATATCCTATTCTTGGTAAATGTCAAACAATTCTCATTCTGTGTCAGGTAATAATTTATGGGGGGAAATATTGCTATCGGAAAGAAATGAATTTTCCCGCCAAATCTGAACATAAGTATAATATCTCTCAGAGATTTATGAAGCTCTGTCTTAAAATCAAAGGGAGTTCTGTTCTGCCAATTTTCTTCCATGATTAGTGTATTACTAGTGCTGGTAGAGTCTTCAGTTTTAGATTTATACTTCCTTATTATACAAAATAGTAGCTATGAAGCATCCCCAATATTTTGTCTTTCAAGGCAATGAATATTATTTAAAATTTGCACAAGAAACTCAGTTTGAGTTTATTTTTGCTAAAATAATACAAATATATCTACCATGTTTGATTCTTAACTTGCAAAATCTGCAATTTTAGTAAAAATATGGGTTGTTCAAAGGACAATGATATAAGAATAGATGCATGGTACTATACCATTATACCACAACACACACACACACACACACACACACACACGCTATTCAGTGTAAGATTTTCTTCTACTTAATAGTTTCTAGGGCTAGGTGGTTCATTCCACAATCTGCTTTTAACAATAAGCAGCCTGAGAACTTAACAATTGTAAGAATGCCACCTCGTGCTCTAAGTATTGCTGGGCAATGTACAGTAGAATATTAAAAAAAAAAAGCAGCAGGTACTGTATACCTCTTCCCAACCATTTCATATCAATTGTCTTGTTGCAGGAAAAAGTAAGCAAGGAAACTTAATGTATTTCTCAAAACCTAATTTATCCAAGCAGATATTATGTAGAAGAGTACTGTACTTTTTATTATGATCTCTTATAAATTATTTTACTCTGTATTTTACATGTTCTATATTGTTTTAAATATTTTACATTATATTTCACATCTTATAGGAAGATGTGTACAATTTACAGAAATTGTAAATAACAGTAACAATTTAATGTAGCCTTTAATATGGACTCACAACAACATAAACAGTTCCCAAAATAAAAGGTGATCAGCAATAAGGAAAAAACCTTTCAAAATAGTTCTTGTTGGTTTAGTTCAAATTTAATAATGTATATCCATATTAATACTTGTAGATACATTATAAATGTATTTAAGGCTGTTTCTTGATTAATTTAGTGGAAGAAATAAAAGAAATCTGCAATAGCCACACTTTAAGATATACGAGGGCGGTTTTTTTTCAACCTCCGATCGCTCCGTGCAGACGCTGCGCAGGCAGCAGAAAGCGGGCATGCGCTGTAGGCGAAT
>JAOYMU010000283.1:37814201-37834420 GCA_025802295.1 Psammodynastes pulverulentus
AGCATGGCTGGCTGGGGAATTCTGGGAGTTGAAGTCCACAAGTCTTAAAGTTGCCAAGTTTGGACATCCCTGATGTAGTCAAAGCCGGAAAGATTGGGAAACTCTGGTTTAGGAGACACACTGTTGTATCATACTGAAACCATGAGTTTGTCACTGATACCATTTAGCAACAAGAAGTTACATTATTTAAAAAGAATAAATAGCAGTTTAAAGAGGCCAGTCTGAGGGAAATAAAATAGATTTTACCTCAATTTGGATCAAGGCCCCAGTACTTAACCTGAATCTAAGCTGAAAGTTTTCATTCACAGCAAAGGGCAGTTTTTACAGTCCAACAGGAGCTATGTGATCAAAAATCAAGATCAAGGAGATACAGGCTAAAGGGATTCAGTACAGATGAAAACCATAATTAAGATCACTATTTATACTTTACAAATCACTCATAATAGTATTAATTGCATGCCTTTTACATAAAATTTGTTTTTATTCTAAGTTGTAATCAGGATACACATAAAAACTACCAACTACTAGTATAAATAAGTGCTGCTTATTTTTCCTTATAGATTTGCCCATATAAATTTTAGTCCCTTCTACAGGCATAGAGCTGCAATTTAGCAAGCAGCTCTGTGAAGTTTATTTAGCGCTTATATGCATTTTGTGCTGGATGTCAGAAGAGCAGTCTCAGAAGATGACAGATTAATGAAATGTGAGAACACCTAGGATTTTTTGAGGCTGTGATATCTAAGGTAGTTAACAAGGTCCTTTGTGGAAGGACTGAAACTTAGCTACTTACAAATTAGATTATATACTTCTTAAATATGTAAATGTGTTTTTTGGGGGAAGGGCTAATGCTGTTTGCCTTGATTGAAGGAGAGAAGAATTACATAAGTCTTTGACAAGAATTATTCCATTATCAATTTTAAAACAGATATTGTTTTTGCAACAATATTTTTTTCATGTGTTCAATTGCTATAATAATTAAATATTGATTCTTTAATGTTACAATAGTTTAGTTCTTTAAATCCCACTTTTTTATAAATTAAAAACCTTTTAGTTCAGTACTCAGCACTTTCATTAGATGCCTTATTTAATTGGAAACAACAGGTTAAATTTAATATTTTAAATGTGAAAAGCATGTAAACATATGTTACTACTTCTCTTTATTGTATCTACCAGCCATGCCAATTTCTAGCTGTTCTAAACAGATTGCATGGATAGATCTACCCACTTTTATACCATGTTTGTTCAATATTTACATGATGTAATAGGGAACAGAAAGCATTTTATTAGATACACTATGAAATTATTTGAGGGTATGAAAAAAAATTCATTCTAAAATTATGTGATTCTATCCACAATAAGTATTTAGCAACAAGGAACTAAGGAACTAAGACTTTCCCATTATTTGTTTTTATAATAAATTAGAACCTTCTGTTGTGTGAAGAAATATTGCTACAAGGTAAAATAAAAGAAGTATTTATAGAAATCTGTGAAGAGGAATTTTAAAGACATGTTATAAAAACTAGATGTCAATGTCCGAGACAGCGTGCCATTCAAAGTTGCCACAACGTGCCATTTTGGAGTTGCCACACACACACAAAAGGAGAGGGGATGTATGGAGTGCACAGGTGGGTATCAGGTGATAGGATTCACTCTGGGAGAGAAGCCAGTAAGTCAGGCCAGCTGCAGTCAGTTCAGAAGCCATCCAGGCTCGAAGAGTACTTGCTGGAGCTGGGCCAAAAGAATACTTGTTGGAGCCAGCTGGGAGCAACCGGGAACAGGAGGGCTGGGCATACTGACTCTATATAGCCAGCTGGCTAACAGAAGCCAGTAATGCTGGCTAGAAACCCTTTTACTTGTATTGTTCACCATGTGCCGAGCCGAGACTCCAGTAAAAAGACCTGTTCTGTTCACAGTGTGGCTTCTCCTTTTGCTCACTTGGCTTGGAACCGTGACACTAGAAATGTGCAAAATGGTTTAAGAGTGCAATACTCTGATCAATCAAATTAAACTATTTCTTTCAAGATCAAAACACTTCAGGTGAAGTCTGAGCAAAATTAGAACTTCATCTGTTTTTTATTGTAGTGGTTTTTTAACTGAAGTAAAGTGCTAGGGTCATTTCAGTTGAAAATTCTTTAAGTCTATGTAAATAAATAAATAAATATTAGATAAATCCAGACTATTCTGGAATCACAATAGGATATTTTTTGGACTAGAATATGTTAGATTTGAACATATTTGAACCACAATTAAAATTTCTAATTTCACTAATGAGGCATGAGAAATAATGAAGTGAGTTGCAATTGAAATCACTAGCACCTTTCCTGTATCTATCAATTATTTATATACAGTCCACTTCATTATAAAAGAAGGAAAAATGCCTAAAGGACAATATAAAAGCTGGAGCAATTAATTTTCCAGCTGAGTTTTGGGAGAGATTTTTTATATTTCAGTATTGAATCATGGGCCAAATATTAAAAAAATATATAGTTGGCAAATGCCATCACAAGCAATAATCAAATTGGTACTCCCCCCTCACAAACAAAACAGGAATTCCAAATATTCGCATTTGTGCTAACTCAGTGGATCTCAATAAAGACATTACTAATTATGAGTTCATGAATTTTTGGTAGTGATATGCAACTGGCAGTTGGAAGGGCAGAATCCAGTGGGGTGAAAAATAAATTTGATCTTCCTATGAATTGGTTGTTTTCTGTGTATGAGTGACATAAACAGCCTCAAAGTATAACTGCAGAAGTACTACACTGTTTTTTTAATCAGCAAATTTCAGTACTATTAAATGTTATTCTGTACAATAACTATTCACTCTGCATTACACAACATTGGTATGAAATAGAACTGTTTTTAGACATTGAAGGACACTTAAAAGGAAGTGCTTGTGCTCTGCCTTTCTCTTAACCTCCATTATAAATATATCTTCTCATTCCATCTTCCACATTTATACATATCTGATGAAAACCTGAATTGATTATTAATTAATGTTAATTGACAAATTAACATTATATGTGCAAGTGTTCCACATGACTGGAAGCGCTAATATAAGGGTTTCTGTCTGCATGTGAAAAGATTTCACTTCTTGGCCAAATAGTTTAGAATGTGAAGGAGTTAGCAGTTCCCTTTTCTTGGAAGCAGCACTATTATACAAAGCTTTGCTTCCTACTTTGTACAATTGTTTGTAAGAGAAAACTACAAAGTAGCTTAAATATCACAATTATTATAAAAAGGTTGATCATGTAAAATAAATAAACAAAGAAATGCAGTCCCAAAAAGAGTTCTAATAATAAGTGGCTGACTCATCAAATAAGCTATTATCCCTGGAGTTAAAAATACCTGTTATGAGTCATAGCATAATGCTAACTATAAACAGACTAGGCTAAAACATAATAATTATAGTTTTCTGAATCCATCATGACAGTGATCACCTCCCTTTACTGTTTTTTCCTGGACTAGCCCTTGATCAAATTGTCTAGTTAATGCCAAAACTAATACGGGCACTGTTGGAACTAGAATTAGCTAGAACTTGCCACAGGATTCAATGGATCGCAAAGCAGACACAAAGAATACACTAACTTTAGATAAGACCTCCAGGTTTTGGGAATACCTACCATCAACTGAATCCAGTAGAGGCAATAATCATGGCCACAGCATCGTCTAAACGTTATTAATACTTTCCTAACATACTACTAGAGAGAGCCAATTTAGTGTATTAAGTATAAAGGCACTAGCCTGGAAACTGGGAGAATTGAGTCTGTCTGCTGCTGTAAGTATGGAAAACAATTTTCACACAGCATTCTATCTCAGCCCTAGGAAGAAGGCAAGGACAAACCACTTTCAAAAATCTTGCCCCAAAACCTCAAGACTGACTTAAAGACACACACACAAAACCTACTGTCAAAAGATCTGTCTCTACCACTTGAAACTCTGGTTTCATCAGGATATCTGATAGAGTACGTATTGAAAAGAGGGAGAAAGATTTTAGCCAAGAAAATTGGGACCAAATAAAACAAATATAAGACAACCTCCTTATTTTGGAAGCTAACTTGTTGTGAAGGAAAACAATGCTTGAAGGCTAGAATATCAGCTGCCAAACAGTTCCATGGCGCACTTTTTAGTTCTCCCCTTTCTATTTGCCACACAAGTCCTTTCATAATATTCCTACCTGGACTCAGGTCTTTTATTTAGAGATTCTTCAATTAATTAACCAACTGAAAAGTTGGAAAGTGCCCAATAGTACCAGAGTTACTGAAGGGAAAAAGCTGATTGATGAGTTCCTGTCTTGACCTCTTTCTTTCTACATATTCACAAGAATTCCAAATTTCAGGTGACTGGATCCAATCTATAATCGTTCTCATTTCTAAGCATAAAAACAGCACAAACTCCTTACCTGATACATTTAGCCTATTAATTATGTCTAGCAAATAATATGCTAACTTCTTGTATCACAACTTTTATTACTTATTTATTACATTTTTATTATGCCCATCTCACTGACACAGTGACTCAGAAGGGCTTACAATGATAAAAAGTAAAAAAAGTCCCACCAGACAATTAAAGTAGATGAAATAAATAAAATAAAATAAAAATCAAGACAATAGACGTCTGAGAGTGCGAATCTTCTTACTTGATCAGCCACTCCCAATGCAGCATATATATTTATTGGTTTTAAATCTGCCTCTGATTCTATTACAAGGAACAGGTTCTGGCCAAAGTTGTCTCTCAGATATAATAATGGGCAATTACTCTTCTTAATTACAATGCTGCATGAAGGTACAGTCAGTCAGTTTGCATGTGACAGAATTATTTACCTTAATGCAGACAATTCAACTGAGTGTGTGAAACTGAGTTGTAGCTCCCTTGTCATTTAGTGGTTACTGCCTTAACCATAAGATATTCTATCCATTTGCCAATACTATTTATGCTGAAGTTGCAGTAATTACTTCATTTACACAGCTAAGTCTCAGGAGAAGTCTGTGGGCCTTAATGGAATTCTGTAAGGAGGAACAGTATACAATTTGCTTTAAGACCAAAATTATGGTTTTCTTGGGAATAACAGAATAACAGAGTTGGAAAGGATCTTGAATATCTTTTAGTCTAACCCTGATTTCAAGCAGGATACCCTATACCATTTTAGACAAGTAGTTGTCCAATCTCTTCTTTAAAACCTTCAGTGATGGAGCACCCACAACTTCTAAAGGCAAGCTGTTCCAATGATCAATTGTTCTGTCAGTAAATTTCTCTTATTTCTCGGTTGATCCTCTCTTTATTAGTTTCCATCCATTGCTTCTTGTTCTGCTTCAGGTGCTTTGGAGAATTGCTCCCCTCTTCCTGGCAGTCCCTTAGATATCGCAACACTGCTATCATGTCACCCCAGTCTTTCTTTTCATTAAACTAGACACACACTATTCTTGCAACCATTCTTCATATGTGATAGCCTCCAGTTCCCTAATCATCTTTTTTGCATTTTTATGCACTCTATAGAGTGTCAACATCCTTTTTGTACTGTGGTGACCAAAACTGGATGCAGTATTCCAATTATGGTCTTACAGTAACAATACATTATAAAGTAGTGCTAACTTTTCATGTAATCTTGATTCTATCCCTCTTCTAATGCAGCCTAGGACTCTGTTAGTATTAAGGCAATTTTGTGCTTTTTTCCAGTCTAAAGGGGGCAGATGTATACCTGTCACCATCAAGACATAGTCACAGACATCTTAAGATATCTTTCATTTACTTAAAATGCTTCCAGATACCTTGTTCTGAATGGCTTTAGATACTTGTTTTATTTCTGGATTTATTGGCAGCTTTTTTTCTTTTTCTTTTTTAATTACCGTATGTGCATATGTATATTAGGTGTTTTTCTGCTGCTCTTATCATTTTTATTTTATTTTTACTGTTGGTTATTGTGTTTTAATTTAATTTGAGGCTATATAGAATAAAATTCCAAATAAATAAAAACCTAAACTGATCCAGCTGTACAAGAAAAAGTATCTTAGGGATTCCAGATACTTCTTGTGGGAGAAAATCTATCTGAAAGGCTTCTGTTCATTAGTTTGTATCAATTAAATATTTCTCCAGGTACTAGGATAACTGAAAAACAAATCCCAAACAGCTGTGCTAACAGGGAATATTTTGTGGGTTATTTTATTGCCAGAACTTTAAACGTTTGAGTAATTCCAGAGATATACAGTGCTTGGGATAATATATATTTGGTAACCTAAAATACAAAAGTTGTAAATTTATCAAAAAGACAAGAGGTCCCCAGTAAATGAATGCAAACTGCTGATGATGCACTAAATCAAAATGAGTGATGAACACAAATATAGCAGTAACTGCAATTCAAAATGATACACATATATATGATCAATGAGCTGCTAAATGGCAAATGAAATATAATACCGAGAAGCTCACAGAAATATACATTGGCTTAAAAATAATAAAACCATATAAAAGTTAAAAGCAAACAGTTGTAAAGAACATTGCAGAAGAAGCAAATGTGACATAAGTTACCTCTTCAATAAAGTCACTCAAAATATATATTTAGACTTTTATCTTCGTTCCCAATTTAAGATGAAAATTGTGTTAGTGTGACAAAAATATCTTTCTAAAAAGATACTTATTAAAGAATATAAAACTAAAATCCTGCTGACATTATTTTCTTAAACGTAATTCTGAATAGTTTATATGAAATATTTGTATTCAAATATTTCATTTCAAGTGGGGCACAAGTACTTTTTTTTTTAAAAAGTGTAATAAATGTTTACATTTGTGAATATAAGCTAAGAGAGAACAATTGCAAAGAATTCCTCATTATTTCTTTTGTTTCCTATTTTCTTTGATAATGACATATGAGTGCTTTCAAGTAACACTTATTAAGCAATTGATTGATTGATTGATTGATTATGTTCTATCAAGTTGTTGTTGACTTGCAGTGACCAAATAGATTGATTTTTCTCCATTATGATGTGTCCCCAACCTGCTCTTTCACTTGTTTTCTTGCCTTCCATGGTATTCTGGGAGTCTTCTCTAACACCAAGATTCAAAAGCATCAATACTGTCCTGCTTGTTCAAAGTCTATCTTACATTTCCACAGAGTAGTAGAGGAAATACTATGACTTCCATGATTCTGTTCTTTGTAAGTATAGGCACATCATAGTATTTAAGTATCTTTTCCATGCCCTACCCAATGCTTGTCTGCAGCACATTTCTTGACTGCTTGTTCCTTTACTGTTGATGGTTGAGCCTAAAAAGCAGAAATTATCCACCATTATTGGTGCATAAGCACACCAACAAGCCTACCATCTCTGTCCTAATGTCCTTTTTATTGGTACTTGTTTATACTTATATGTTTATATGTTATGTTCATATCTGTACTTGCTTTTCTCATCTATGCTTGACAAATAAATAAACAAATAAACAAACAAATAAGAAATAAATAATAATTATGCTATCTTCACTTCCACTTCTGCCTGTTCTACCTGTTGTCATTAATTTTGTCTTCTTGATATTTAATTTTATTCTTATTTTTTCATAGTACTATTTGACTTTAAATCTAAGGCTTGCAGATCCTTTGCATCAGAACAGTGTCATCAGCATAGTGCAGATAATAGGGTGTTTTAAAAGTGTGATCACCTTTTTCTAATCCAGCTTCCCTTATTGTTGAATAAATCAGTCTTGTTTTACTACTTTGCTAACCTAGAGCCAGTCTGTTTCATTGCACTGTGGTTTCCTGATCTTTATATGAGATATTTTGGGATTCCTATTATCCTGGGCACTTTCCAGCTTGACATGATCAACACGATCAAAAATCTTTCTCTAATCAATGAAGTCCATCCTGCTTTTTTTAAAAAAAAAATCTGCATCAGCAATAATGTCTTGTGTTCCTCAAGTTTTCCTAATGTCCACTTGAACATCTGGCATCTCTTTTTCCATGTAGGTCTCTAATCCCTGTTGAATGACCCTAAGCATTATTTTGCTAGCATGGGAATTTAAGGATATTGTATGTACTGTTAAGCCTCCTTTTTGGTTTTGGAATGTACTGTATATTGACCTCTTCCAATTAGTTGGCCACTGCTTATATTCTAGATTTGCTAACATAGCTTTTCAGAACCATAACTGATTCTTCTTCTGTTGCATAACATATTTCAATGGGTATTCATCAATTCTTGCAACATTCTGACTAATGACAAATGACCTATTCTAACTTCATTTTCTTATATTAGACATTCTTGTAAGTAGAAAATAGCTTCTGAGGCATCTTGAATGTTGCCCTCTTAGTGTACAGTGTTCAGTACATGCCTCCTATCTCTCTTTGATCTCCAATCTCTCCATTGGAAACCTTTAACATATGAATTTAAGGCTGGAACTTCCTTTCTGAGTTCAGAGATCTTTTGAAAGTCTTGCTTGCTTTTCTATAACTGTCTCCATCTTAAATGTCTTTATAGATATTGTAATCTGATCTCTTCTAACAGAATTTATCTTTTGGGGAGAGGATTTGGCTTTCTTTACTTGCTTCCACTCCAACTTTTGCTATATCCATGTTTAAAGGCATTGTTTTGATTGTTTGATGACAGCGTCTGCTATGAAACATCATTGAAGTGGCAAGAATGAATAAACCCTGCTTCATTTTGATTTCCTAAGCCATACAGTTCAACTACATTTTCCTCTTTCATATTTCCAACTTTGTATTCCAATTTCCAATCATAAGCAGTAAATCTCACTTAGATGCTGTCAATTTCAAATTCTATCTAATCATAAAACTCATCAGCCTCCTCTTATTCTGAATCAGTAGTTGGAACATAAACTGGAATGACCATTATATAAAGGACTGTCTATGAAGTCTGATTAACATTATTGGTTGATTGTTTTATAGCCAAGTACTGTTCTTGCTACTTTCTTCCTAACTACTGTATAAAAGCAACTTTGTTCCTTCCTTGTTTTTCATGTCCTGAAGAATAACATTCTGACCTTCTGACTGAAGGTTACTGATGTTTATTGTGGACGTTCTTTGCTCATAAATACTTTTGGTCATGTTGGAAAAAATTGCTTTATTGAGCAAATAGATAGATAGATAGATAGATAGATAGATAGATAGATAGATAGATAGATAGATAGATAGATAGATAGATCCAGTTTCAAAAAAAAACCCTGTGATCTGTGATTTTTTGGGTACTATTTTTATTTTTCTATCTATCTAGCTAGCTAGCTAGCTATCATCTAAATCTATCTATGTTATTTATTAGTATCCCACCTTTATTATTTTTACAAATAAATCAAGGTGGCAAACATATCCAATACAACTTCCTTCTCCTATTTTCTCCACAACAGAGTGAGTTCCACTAACAGAGAATGACTGGCCCCAAAGTTATCCAGCTGGCTTTCATGGCAAAGGAGGGATGTGAACTCATGGTTTCTTGCTTTCTAGCCTGGTGCCCTAACCACTAGACCAAACTGGCTTGCTCACTCACTCACTCACTCACTCACTCACTCACTCACTCACTCACTCTATCTTTCTATTCATTCATCCATCCACCCAACCCATTTATTAATTAGTTTTATAAGGCTATCATTTTACAAAACTAAGAAAACTTTAGCCTATATTTTTTTTAAAAAAGACCATACAATGTGGTAGAATATATGTAGCTTGAATAGTATCTGTACCCTTATTAATAGACAGAAAGAAAGGAATTGTTGGAATAAGGAATATGAGTCCTAAGTGATAAAAAATCTCTGTGACTAGCACTAAAAGGAATTTGAGGCAATTAGCTCATGTTAAACAGGAAATATAAAGAAATCAAAAAGAGAATCTACCTTAATCTATATTTCTATTGTCCTTAGAGACCAATAGTTGAAAAAGTGCAATGAGACAATACATAGAGAAGCAGACCTTCCAACATGATGTCATCTTTTCTTTGAGCATGCCATAAGGCATGTACACATTTATTATTCATAATTGCATCTTATTTTCTCTTAAATAATTCAAAATGTCATTATTCCGTGATACCATAAAAACAATTTTAGCCTCTATTTGTCTATATTAACTAATATAATTGATTGCTCTATCATAGGACATTTGTAGCTAAGTGAAAGTTTTAGCTTCTGCCTTATAATTGTCTATATTCATTTCTTTGAAATACAGTCAGGTAATCCTTAGTTTTCTATATTCTTTACTAATTTTTAATCACAGATACATGTTACCATCTTAAACTAGGCATTGGGTTAAATCAAATATGTACACTTCTGAATAGCCTATCTACATTCTACATTAACCTCCCTAGAAACCATGTCAGGATTTAGATGTATTGCAGAAAGTTAAAGAAATAATGTTTTTACTTATTTCAAATTCAATTCTGTTTCAAAACTAAATCAATCAAACATTCCTACAAATCTGAGCAGAATAAAGATCCTGGAGATCATGTCTGTCATTGCTACACTAAATGCATCTTTATATAGTATACTTAATATGCTTATTTAACTTTTGCTTTATGTTTTAACTCTCAGTTTATTGGGTGAAAATAGACTGACCATATTAATATATGCCATGATCCCAGATGGAGTTTATTTAAATTTCAGATTGAAAGCTCACTAAGAACAGATAAGATTGATTGCCCTTTCCATCTAACCATAATTGTATTTCAGGTGAACATCAATTTATTTTAAAGGACACCTCTAAGTAACAGAGTGCATCATGCATAATTCATCAATCACAGCTGTCTGTTATATGATTTACTTAAACACATTTCAAAGGAACAAAGTTGCATTGTTTTGTTGTTGTTGTTGTTGTTGTTGTTGTTATTATTTTTGCTTGGCTTCTTTGCTTTTAAATTATTTTAGAAACATGAATTTATTTGGAATTATTGCTGAAGTGTTTATCTTGACACAGAAAAAAAAAATTATTCTGCATTCACATTTTCTTACTTTTCAACAGGTGTGCCAGTTATGCTGGTTATTAATTTTTAAAACATAATACAAATGAATCATATGAATAAAGCATTAAGTACTATTATATCAATTTTATGACACTTTTCAAAGTGTGGGTTCTGTATTGATTCTTTTGAGAAGGTTAAGTTTTAGATTTGGCTTTTTGCAATAGTGTATTCCATTTTTGCTTTATTTTGGAAAATAAAAATCCACATTCAAACTCTGCTTCCATAATTTTTAAAAAATGTTTTTACTGTTAGATGTGAGAGTAATCTACACTTAGACTCATAATCTAAGACTGATGGGAATATAATAATTTAAGGCCTAACAAGGGCCTAAGAATTATTAAGGTAGTGTCTAAGAATATAGGTGTTGTTATAGCAATAGCACTTAGACTTATATACTACTTCACAGTGCTTTTACAGCCCTCTCTAAGCAGTTTACAGAGTCAGCATATTGCCCCCAACAATCTGGGTCCTTATTTTACTGACCTCAGAAGGATGGAAGGCTGAGTCAACCTTGAGCCTGATGAGATTTGAATCGCTAAATTGCAGGCAGCTGGCAGTCAGCAGAAGTAGTCTACAGTACTGCATTCTAACCACTGTAAGATGTAAATGTGTATATAAACTTAAATAGAAATGAATATGTAACCAGCACTAAACCAACAATGTAGGATAAAGGAAAGATCAATTGTTATATGTATTTTATGTTATAATATGCATGCCAAAAATATTTGCCAGGAAAGTCACTGTATTCAACTGTTTTTAATGTTTACTTAATAAAACTTTTGTAAAAAAAAAAAAAGAAGTAGCCTGCAGTACTTCATTCTAACCACTGTGCCACCGTGGCTCATAGTTATTATTTGCTTTAAATTATTTTACAAAACCATACCTGCATGCAGACTTCATTAAATTCACCAACTGAACGTTGTGCATGTCCCAATAGGAATCACTTCAGATGAGTAAGTTAGTTTAAAATCTATTAGTATTTATGCAATTGTGGACCTACAGCAAAAGTTCTAGGACTGCACAATACAGTCTTATTTACTATCACAAAATCCTGCACTTTGCTTTACAAATGCATGCCAATTCTTTATTTAAAAAAACATTTAAATGAAGTATATTATGATTTCTAATCTTAACATTATACTTTCCCTATCAGGAAGATTATCACTTTCCTAATAAGATGGTGTCTGCCCTACTTTCAACAGAAGTACCTTCTACTGATGTGTTGGAAAAACTCCAAGTGTAATTGGATAGGTCAGAAATCATAGGATCCTTCAACCTGATATACTGTATTCACAGAATAAGACTAAACTATATTAAACCGATGACATATAATAAATTTTCTCACTATAGACAATATAATCACCATAAAATTCAAAATGGGAAACATATAATAACACCCCCATCCCACTCACCACCAAAGCTCTCCTGGCTACAGAGAACTGGAAGAACTTTGGATGTAGTAGCTGTTCCAGCAGAAAATCAGTACACATCAAAATATCCACTTGCTGGATAATAGCAATAGCACTTAGACTTATATACCACTTTATAGTACTTTTTATAGCACTCTCTAAGAAGTTTACAGAATCAGCATATTGCCCCCACAATTTGGGTCCTCATTTTACCCATCTCAGAAGGATGGAAGGCTGAGTCAATCTTGAGCCTGGTGAGATTTGATCTGCCAAATTGCAGGCAGTTGGCTATAACCAGAAGTAGCCTGCAATTACTGAACTCTATCCTCTGCGCCATTGAGGCTCCAAGGATAAGCAGGTATCTTTGTCAAATTTGAGTAATTCTAACATTTGCGTTAAAAATATACCAATCTATACTTTGCCTTTTTACAGGTATTAATCTTAAATAAATATTAAAATGTAAAGTAATAATTTCTGTGCAATGTGAAACAAAACTGTAATTATCTACATATTGTCAGGGTTCCAAGTAATATGCCCATAGCAAACAGGACTCCAAGGCAAGCAAGCTCCTCAAATATCAGTTTTATTGGACGTATCATATTGGCAACGGCTGGCAAAAACCAACTCTAAATGTCCCCGTGGTTTTCACTCAATTAAAAGTAAAAGTTTCCCCCCCTTTTCCAAACAGTCACATGGTCCAATCAAGGTCCCATCCAGTTGCCTGGTAACTTTACTCCTCCTCTCTCCGGCCATCGGTGGGAATGTCCTTGGTTCCCATGAGAAAGTATTTTGTTTTGGCTACAAAACCCCAGCTATCTCTATTCCCCCCTCCCTATCCCTCAACTTCAGTGTGGCAACACTGAAGCATCAAAATGGCTTCGCTCAGGTCAGCTTCAGGATTGGCACATATCGTCTATAGCTTCTTACCACATCATGCCAAGTAATATATGGGTGTATACAACAACCTATCTCCCTGAATTTATCTTTGTTTTGTTCTATTTTATTTTCCAAACAGTAATGAGCCACTATAATGCATTTTAAAACAATTTTCTTAAAATTAATTGCTACAGAACACAGAATGTTTTAAAGGACAATAGATGCCATAGACCTTCTATAATGTTTTATCTATTTCTTTCTTTTCTTGTTTATTTTTTTTCTTCCTACTCTTGTAATAATACTCTGAATTAAAACATATAATTTGAATAATAATTTCTTTTTAATGGTAAACAAATTTTTGGAATCTCTTCAGTTATGCCTAAACCATATCATTTATCTTTGCTTAATAATTTTATGTGAGATTGCTATTACTAATAGGAAATTCTGCATTTTTTATATACATTCTTCTGTTAAGATAGAAATGTCACTGAACAAATCCTTTAAGTTTATCCATTCCCCTAAACTGACAACCTGCAAAAATGCTCACTTAAATTAAATAGTCATACAAATTAGATGCCACAAAATGTGCTTAAAAGATGGAAAATACCACACCCATTTGAAACTTGGAAAATGATACATAAACCTTCATTTTCTACAATGATACATTTATGTAACACAACTTTGTTTTTCCCCATTAATCAAGTCTTTAAAATTGACAGAAACACAGACAATAAAAATACATTGGCATAAATGCAAAGATAAGCAAATAAGGAATGAAAAATAAATGTTTCTACGTACTTGTAAGCCCATCTGAAATACTGAGTGACCCATAAAATTAGCCAGCATTCGAATTAAAGCTGCACCCTGCAAACACAATTTTTAAAAAATTGAGTTGTTATCCAAGCAGTTTCATGGTAATACATGAAATTTACAATTATTCTAGTATTTATTTCAGAATAATTATAGGTTTATTATTAATTACATGTAGAATTATCCCCCCAAAGTATTTTTGTTTAACTTAAACATTTTAGAAGCTACATGCTTCATTATAAACTTTGTTGGAGAAAAAACAGAAACAAAAATGAAGTTAGGAACATACAGAAATGGGGTTATTTTTAAACAGAGCTACTAAACTTATCCTTTATTGATATGAGTGTAACAACATAAAAAAGTATGTTATGAAAGCACAATATTTCTCTTCCTCACTATTGATTGTTCACAAGCATATCTTTGAATGAAGTAATTTAAGTATAACACATTGAGATTTAATGCACAAGAAAGGCAACTAGTTCTACAAGAGTAATCAATATAAATGAAATACTATTGACTAGCAGTTCAGATTTAAAACACCATAAGCCCAGGTTTTTTTTTTAATGGTTGAACAACAAGCACCCAGAAATTTAATTTTAGACATACAGATATGTGTTTGGGCAAAATATATGTCCTCTTTTAGTGCATCCTCAAGATTGCCAGCGATTCTAATTTAACAGGACGCATACATACCTACAGCTTAGTTGGAGTTATGGTTAAAGATATGGGTGAATAACCTTTGCTCTGGGTAGAATGAAGTTTCAAAATGGGTGAAGCAATTTCAGGTAAGGTCTGTGTCAAGTTATTTTCTCTGGATTTTAAGATAAGATTTTTAAACAAAAAAAAAGACATGCTAAATCTATTTTGTGGCTTATATTATAGTTTTCATGTTTTTGCATTATAACCTTTTACTATGTTGATAAATACTACATTTGGCATTTACTCTCCATATTTAATATATACCTATAAATGTCAATATATATGCAAGACTACAATTCTAAGAACAGTATCTGATGAGGACCAGTGATGGGATTCAAAAATTTTACTACCAGTTCTGTGGGTGTGGCTTGGTAGGCGTGGCAGGGGAAGGATACTGTAAAATCTCCATTCCCACCCCACTCCTGGGGGAACATTACCGCCAGTTCTCTGGACTACTTAAAATTTCCACTACCGGTTCTCCAGAACTGGTCAAAACCTGCTTTACTGAAACTTCAGAATGTATCAATGCAATTTACATTAGACATAGGTAACCAGGAATCATCAAAATGTTTTGAAATATTGTACTTATATTACATAATTTTATCCTAGAGGATATTTTCTAGCATCTATGCTGTCATTTTAAATGGCATGTTTATACACTTGCATGTTTCTAGAGGCCCAATGGCTCTCAGATGACTAGGGGTCTTAAGATTGACTTGTAACATGCAATAGAGATCATGGTTTATGGATCCTTCCAATGATGATGATGGAATGTAGTAGATTCTAGGTCAGAATGAGAGAGACGCAAATAATGAAGAATCTGAAGTAATGAATGAAATTAATATGTATATGTAAAGATAGGAAGGGGGAAGGATATCTCAGATCTGGAGAAGACAGGTCTAATCTTTTGAAATAATTTTGATTAATAGATACAGAGAATTGAATATTTAGGCTTAATTGTTTAATTAAAGAGCTCAAATATGTATCAAAAAGTATAAATTGGTGTCACCTAAGCTATTAGGAGCTCATTTGACAACAGGAATACATAGATGTGACAGTGACACAATTTTAACTCAAAGTATACAAGAGGTTATAAAAACCAAAAATCTGATAAATGCAATGTGATATTATGCTGGGGACAAAATACACAGGCCCTTTCTCCTTAGTTATGAGAAATGTTTCAGCCATGTTTCCTTTCCTTTTTTTTCTTGCACCTTTAATTTCTTTATCCTACTATTTCCTACTGCTCTTCTGCAGTCTGCATTTCAATGCTTTATTCCCAAAGGGAATAGCATGATGAATGCATTATATATCAAACATGTTGAAATTCTAAATATTTTTTCCATATCAAACCCACTAAATTGTAAACTTAATATCCTATAAATATCCTATATGTTTTATCACATTAAAACAATATCTGCCTTATTTCATATCACAAAGCATCCCCCAAGTCCTGAAGATGGGTTGAATTTCTCTCCATAAAGTTTGGTGAAGTCACAATAGACACTCAGGCTACCATTTTATGGATCACAGGATAATACAGTCTGGAGTTGCTGAGCCATAGGTATAGTCAGGGGTGGGATTCTACCGGTTTGGACCAGTTCACATGAATCGGTAGCTCTAACGATCAGCTGTGAGTGAACCGGTTCCCTCTGATGATCAGATGTTGGACCACCCACCCACTTTTCTCTTGTTTATCATCTAAGCTGATTGGCGTGGCAGAGTGGATTGCCATGCTAATCAGCTGAGGCGCCTTAGCTGGTTTTTGAATAGCTGTGTACGCGATCACCAAACCGGTAGTCAAACTAGTAGAATACCACTCCTGGGTACAGTATATGTATAAATATAGTTTTCTCTTTCTTCTCTAATCATAGCACTCTCTTACAGTTTGTATTTTTCAACCTAGAGCAAAAGAACACCAAAGCAATATGTGACTTTGTACAATAATTATATAAATAAATTGTTAAGTAAAATTGGATAATTGTATAGTTTGGAATAAAAATAATTTAATTATTGGAAACTTATACTGCCCTATGGTTGAAACCCATTTTAAAAAGGGGACAATACTTGCCAAAGACACATACAAGAACCTTTATGTTATGTTTGCTCTTCAAATAACAAGCAACAAACAATAGTCAAATCTCTTTTACAAAGCAATCATTTTGTTGACATAGCCAGACACAGCTGGATGCCAATATGAAATTTAGCTTATTAGGAAATTCACAGCATGAATTAACATTGAGAACAAACTATGTCAAGCTTGGATCATAAAATGACACTTAAAATACGCTCATAAAATGAGGAAAATAAATTTGAAGTGCTCTTATGAATTGCCTTAAGATGTATTCTGGCTTATTTTAATTTTAAACAAATACACCAGGAAGCTTCAATAGTGTCAATGTGAATTCAATGTAATATGTTTGAATTTAAAGTGATAGCAGTTTGAACCCACAATATCAAATATAATACTGCTTACTGAAGTATGGACTTCAACTCCCAGAATTTCCAAGTTAGCATATATGAAAGTTGCTGAGGTTGAGAAACATTTTGCTAAAGCAAACTCCGATAAACTAGTGTTCTCTAGAAGTGCTAGACTACCTGCTAGAATTCTCAGCCAGTATGAATAGTAACTATAATAGAAAGAATCTCTGAGAATTATAGTCCCAGTTTATCTGAGATAATAATTAGGAAAAATAATTAGGAAAAGACGGAAAACCCTGTAAGTTTCCAATAGGACTTGTATAGATACAAATTAGCAGGGAAAATGAGAGTAGGAGCACATGCTGATATCCATGCAGCACATTACGAACATTTTAAAGTAGCAATATCTTTTCCTGGGCTTATGCAATTATTGTACAATGGTAGGAAATGGTTTTATAATACCGCTGAAAACTGCTTTTGCCTTTTTAATTCTAATCTTTGCACAGCCCCAGTATCCAACTAAAATAGTATGACTGAAGCAAAAAACAACAACAACGAACCCTAGGCTTTACCTATTAGTTTTGTGATTTTACAATAAGCACCTATGGTAAATTCCTGGATAAGAAAGCATTAGCAAGCAGATAGTTTTTCTTTTAAAGCAAGTACTTTATGTTTACTTCCCTCTGTCTACATTAGCTTTTTAACAAATGGAAATTTGGGCAATCGTTGAAAACAAAAAGGGGAGAGTATCTCAAGTGCCAGTAGAATATTTCATTATATATAACAGCTTTTTGTAAGATTCCTTTATCAAGAGCACTGTGCTTATTAGCTAAAATATTTTAGTTCAGAGTCTATACAGTAATTTCCTACTGGCACTTAGTGTATATTAGCTCTTTAATAATCATACTTTATTGTAACCCTAGGAGTTGAGTTACAAAGTCATTGATTTGATCTCCTATCTGCCTTAGCCACATGCTAAAGATTTTAAGGAGTTTAAAAGAAGTCTGTAAAAAATTATTCCTTAGGCACATGCCATAAATCTGAATTTCTCATATGTAGAATGAATTTGAAGAATATTATGCAGCTTCTTCTGACTCTGGGGAGAATGGAAATGCTTGTCAATACAGTCTCCTAATCTGAAGAAGGCATTTACAAAGATAACTGAGTTTGTGGTCTTCCAGATATGTTTACTGCTAACAAAAAGGCTCATATCCTCACAATAGAGTACACTGATGAATTTATTATTACAGTAAATAAAATGTTTGCATGGTTTTCCTGAAATGTATACTTACGACACTAGGAACTCTGCCAATATTTCACAAAATGATAGAAGCTTCCTTTGCTGGAATAGTTAAAGAGAATGGTTTGTGATTTATCTGAGAAAATGTTGAGAAATCCATCATATAGAGAATGAAAAAATGCAACTTTGCCTCCTGGTACAGTTTACAGTACTAAACAATTTTTCTCTGGGATAGATGTTGACATGCTAAAGAGAGAATAAATCTTTGAGGAAATGATCAGATGAGGAAACTTCATGAATACAATCTGACAGTATATCTGGAGGAAACAAGTCCATATTTTATATTCATATATCATGCTTGTAAAAGATAAACTCCTCTAGGACAGTACAATTATTAAAGATACAAGCAATGAGTTCAGCAATATATATATTTGTAAGGCCTTAGGCAATCCAAAATTTCATAGTTCTCATTTGTAACATGGTGTTACTTAAGTTGACCATATCAGGAAAATATCTTATCTCTTTTAAGCTTATGGACAGTCTACATAGTCTTCACTACTAATTGCCCTTTTTCTAGACCTCAAACTCGTAATGTCACGCTGTCATCATGTGACATATTGTGACTTTTTCCCCTTCATTAAATGAGGGTGGTCGCGCATGACACAGCTGGACTGTAGGCTGCA
Organism: Psammodynastes pulverulentus; assembly: GCA_025802295.1. NCBI lineage: Eukaryota > Metazoa > Chordata > Lepidosauria > Squamata > Psammodynastidae > Psammodynastes > Psammodynastes pulverulentus. The sequence continues at coordinate 37,833,283 of JAOYMU010000283.1, forward strand.
ATTTTGACACCCCTGCTTCAGAATAATGAGGCTGGAGAAGGGCATGAGCCCATCAGTGCTGCACTGTAGCCAACCAATAGGAGAATCAAAAACTGTCAATTCCTCACCCCTGAATTATAGTACCTTACTTAGTAATAAAATTCCTTTGCACCACCGCAATACAAAAAGGGTAAATATGTAGTGCTATTCTCCCCCACTTCCCCTCCCCACTATGTTTTCAGTTCATTCAATGTGCTATTTTATAACAAATGTGTTGGTATGAGGGAAAACTACCTACTTATCAAGACATAATTCATCCTGCTGATAAATTCCCACTGAAAACCGTGGAAAACATGATGCAATAAATTTCCAGGCATTTCCCCCAAGCATTGCTGCAATGGGAAAGTGAGAGCCACTATATGTGGGGAGTCAGTGGGAGGAAAATGACTCATTTGAGTCCAGGGTAGGAGTTATATAAGTTTGGTATATGATACATATAAGTAGGAAAATTCCGAGGTAGAAGATGGGAGGTAAAGTGAGGAAAAGAGCTTTTGAGAATAAGAAAATAATCCATTCCTAAATCCTGGTGAGCTCCAGCACTGTAGATTGCAAAATTGAACATTTTTCAATGGGATGTGCTGCGTCCAAAAGAGAAGGAGATTGGCTCAATTGTCCAGGAGAATGACAATCTGTGAACATAGTAATGTAGCACCAATGCCAGAATAGTGTAAATGCCATGCATGAAGGGCATAAAAAGCTGAAAATTGCAGGGCATAAAATATTTCATATGTCAAATACTATTTTCAGAGGTGACAAATTACACATTAACATATCTTTAACTATATTTTAATATTATTAGCATTAATTGTATTATCTACAATAATAAAGTTTGTGATGGGAAATACCATGACATTATAAAGATAAATGTTCCCTCAGGCATTTCCTCCTCCATCCTTAATTACTAAAGTTCTGAAAGAAAAAAATTGACAAATGAGAGAAATATACATATCCTGTATCTCCACATTCATGTGGACAAAAGAGATTCATATAAATACCAGAGATTTATTTGAAGATTACTTATAGCAGTGTTTCCCAACCTTGGCAACTTTAAGCTTCATGGACTTCAACTCCCAGAATTCCCCAGCCAGCATGGCTGGTT
>JAOYMU010000283.1:37843141-37854862 GCA_025802295.1 Psammodynastes pulverulentus
TCACTGCGCGCCAGAACCTGGCTTCCTGCTTCTTCTCATCTTGAAAGGAATTTACTTCTGCATTCCTCAGTTGCGAAACTCCTCCCCCCTCCCTCCTGTCATGACAAATTATAATGTGAACAAGCTTGCTTGCTTTAGAATTTGACATTCGGCTCCCCTCACTTCCTGAAGGTGACCTGTGCAAAACAAAACGAACTTCAGCTCCCAGAATTCCTCAACCAGCCACGGACTTGCCAAGTGTGATAAACACTGAACCAGATTGACTGAGTCCAACTGAAGAAAAAAAACAGAATGAACCCAGTTTCTGGGACCTGTGCTGAACACGAATCAAATGGATTGAGATTATACAAAATGGCGGACCACTGAGTAAGAAGGCTAAGTACTCAAGAATAACGTTGAATTTACAGGTCGCTGGTTGCATGCCACGAAGGTCAGACTTACAGATAATGTCTAAGCGATAGGGTTCGCTCTTGTTGTGAGAGATGGTGTTGGACCCATGGCAAATATAATCCCCAGTGTCGCTTCGGTACCCTGGATTCAATTCAAGGGTCTGGTTGTTGTCTTTCAAAGAGATGCGGCCACCAGGATGCACCTCCTCGCTCCCTTTGGTCCAGGAATACGAAACGTTGTCACCTTTGGATTCACAGCGCAAAGAGATTAGCTTGCCCTCGATGGCCTCAAATGGACCACTGATGTTGACCTCGCTTACACGACCTGCAGGAAGGGAAAAAGGCAGTTGACAATGTTGAAGGTCTCACCAGGAGAGGAAGGCCTGGAGCAGGGGTCGGCAACCTTAAACACTCAAAGAGCCACAAAGGCCCTAACCGGAAGCCCCCCATTCAATTCTGGAGGCGAACAGAAGTCTGGTTCCCCCATCATAGAGTCTCCACCTAGCGCAGCATCCTATCAATTGTGGAGCCGACTGGAGAAAGGCAAAAAGTTTCTCTCTCACCGCAGGCTAACAAGTCTGTCCTCTAGGGAGAAGAATAGTTGTCGGCCATATCTATTCATCTCTGCCCCCTGCCTTTAATTCCCAGAGCTAGGGGGGGCCTTCACTAGAAGCGGTGGCTCTTCCTTCCCAAGGACCAGCCCATAGATTTCCACTGCTCTCCTCTCCTCTGCTTTCTGTGCATCTGCTCTGTGGTCATAAGTCAAGGACTACCTATAGTGGCTATGGATAATTACTTTCAATTTACACCTTGGTTACTCACTTTTTTCCAAGTAAATCTCCAGGCTGCTGCTGTTTCTTTTCTTCTGAAGGAAACCATTTTCAGCCTGGCAGATGTAGCTCCCCGTTTTGTTTTCCGTGAAATCTTCAAGGACTAATTTTGGCTCCGTGTGTACTTCCTTTCCATTATGAAACCAAACGTATTGTGGATGGGGAAATGAATCGGCATTGCAGGTGAGCACAACATTGGTGTGTTCGTCATAATATCGTTGGGTTGGCTGGATTTCAGGTGCATCTGGACCATCTTGGGAAAATATATTGTTGGAATTTATTGTTGGGATGTATTTTTTATGCAACAACTACAGTAGTATTCAGCCAGTAGATTGGCAGTGTTTACAAATTTGGATCTATGATATATACTCATAGTTTCCTGTTGCAGTTGAACAGTTCAGCAGTAAAGCACATGGTGACTGTGTTCTTTGTTTGCTCTATGCTGCTATATATCAGCAGAATTTCTAACATATATATATAGATATGAATTGCAAACCTTCCCTCCGCTATTTCAATCTGAAAGACCCTTTCACAGATTAGAATAGTGTTTGGCAACTTGAAAATATGTGGACTTCCAACTCCCAGAATTCCCCGGCTAGGGAATTCTGGGAGTTGAAGTCCACTCATCCAGTTGCCATAGTTGGAAAATACTGGATTAGATAGAATACAGGGATAATTATTTGAAATTAAAAAAACCAGAAACAGCAATCCAGTGGGAGTGAAATGGTGTGTCCCATAAAATCTAGACACGTTATACTGAGCTCTGGATGACCCTTCACATTCTTAATTTTCACCACTAGGTCAGCCGGTCATTTCTACCCACTATCATTTTGGAATCCATACATGGACGTTTGGGCATGTATGACTGGTCTGTAATGCCCATAGAAACAATTGAAGTTAAAGAAACCACGAGAAATTGTTAACTCCGGGAATACAGAACAGCACCTGGTCCTTGGCCCAAAGTCACCTGGTCGGCTTTCATTCTTAAGGCGATACTAGAACTCTCCTGGTGATTAGCTCAAAATCATCCACCTGGTTTTCATGGCTAAAGTGGAACTAGAATTCACTGTCTCCTGGTGATTGGTCCCAAAATCACCCAGCTGTCTTTCATGCAAAAGGTGAGACTAGAATTCACAATCTCCCAGTTTTTAGCCTGTTGCTTTAATGCTACACCAAACTGAATTTTTAACTCAACACACCTGATTTAGTTGTAACTCAAATACAGAGAATAAACTCCATTGGGAATTGTATCTAAGTCCTCACTGGGGCCAGGTTTAGGGAATGACTACTAGGCAGCACAGCCTCTCTTTATAGGATAGGGATGGGCTCCATTTGGACAGGGAGTTCTAGTGGATCGCCCAGCCCTGTTCCCCACTTTTTCCAAGTGGCTGGGTGTTGCCCGCTCTTCTCTGCTTTTACCAACCTCATAAATTCCCTCCTTTGTGACTTTCAAAGCCCTTTTTGAGACAAGGCTGGGCCAAATTACCCGCATGCAATAAGGAAACAAATCCGCATTAAAGCACATAAAAACCCTTGACGAGAATCTTCACCCACCCATTTTAAAGAGAATTTAAATTCTCCCTCTCTCCCCCTCCCCCGCACAGAATTGTGTGACTCTTATTAAGAAAAATACTTTTGTTTTCTGATGTAACACCAAAGTGTCCTGCCTGTGGCAACGGCCATACTTGGCGTCCTACTTGAGAACGGCCCCCATCTCAAGGACTTCCTGAGGCAGCGGAGAGCAACTAACAGCCACTTTCTGATCTGTGGACTTCAGCTCCCAGAATTCCATGTTGGCCATGGACGTCTACTCCCAGAATTCCATGCTGTCTATGGACTTCTGCAGAGGTGGTATTCAGCCGGTTCTGACCGGTTCTGGAGAACCGGTAGCGGAAATTTTGAGTAGTTCAGAGAACTGGCAAATCCCACCTCTGACTGGCCCCTCCCTCATCTCTTCTCTGCCTCCCCAGTCCCAGTTGATCGGCTGCGTCTTCTTTGGTTGCCCTGAACAGGAGAACAGAACTGGAAAGTGGGTCAGTGGGGTGAAGAAGGAATGGGGATTTTGCAGTATCCTTCCCCCCCTGCCACACCCACCAAGGGGAAGGATAGTGCAAAACCCCCCACCAAACCACACCATGCCCACCAAGCCACGCCCACAGAACCAGTAGTAAAAAAAATTGAATCCCACCACTGGACTTCCATAATTCCATGGTGGCCGTGGACTTCAGCTCCGAGAATTACATGCTGTCTACCGACTTCAACTCCCAGAATTCCATGCTTTCTACGGACTTCAACTCCCAGAATTCCATACTGCCTATGGACTTCAACTCCCAGAATTCCATGCTGTCTACGGACTTCAACTATCAGAATTCCATATTGGCTGTGGACGTCTACTCCCTGAATTCCATACTGGCTTAGGAATTCTGGGAGTTGAAGTCCACAGATTGTATCGTTTCCATAATCCTAACCCACCTGAGGGATGAGGTTAGGAGAACATCTCAGAGCTGGTGAAGGTGACAGCTAAGACCAAGTTAGACATCTTGAAATCCAAATACTTACAGATGACATTGAGGTTGAGAGGGTCACTGATTCTTGTGCTGGTGTGGTTGGTAATTTGGCACTGATACCCCCCAGCATCGCTCCTGGTTACAGATGGAATTAAAAGCGTCTCATTATTGTCCAAGAAATGTTCTCCATCTTTAAACCACTCAATCATTAGGTCTTTTGATGCATTGCAGAAGAGATGAACTGTATCCAATTCCAAAACGAAGTTGCTTGGCTTCGCAGTCACGCTTGGCTTGGGCAAAAAATCTGCAGGCAGGAGAGAGAACTTTTTTTAAATTTATAAGTATATATTTAATTATTTGTATCCCACCTTTATGATTTTTGCAAACAACTCAAGGGGAGGCGAACATATCCGACACCACTTCCTCCACTTGTAATCTCCATGACAACGACCCTGTGAGATAAGTTGGGCGGAGCGATTGGCTCAAAGTCACCCAACTGGCTTTCATGCCTAAGTGGGGACTAGAACTCACTGACGCCTGGTGATTGGTCCTAAATCACCCGGACAACTTTCATGACTAAGGCAGGATTAGAATTCACTGTCTCCTGCCCAAAGTCACCCAGATAGCTGTTATGACTAAGTCGGGACTAGAACTCACTGTCTCCTGGTGATTGGTCCTAAGTCACCCAGATAGCTTTCATGCCTAAGGCAGGACTACAACTCACAGTATCCTGGTCAATGGCCCAAAGTCACCCAGATAGCTTTCATGACTAAGTTGGGATTAGAACTCCCAGTCTCCTGGTTTCAAAACCAGCACCTTCACCTTTCTAGCGGGAAATCCTTGTGCGCGACCCGAAGCCCCATGGCCTTGCTTCAATTTTGTCTTCTGGAAACTAGTGACCAGTGCTAGAATAGAATGGGGTTTATAAACAGAGAACAAAATCCTACTCTTGTCTAGCACTGATGGCTTTACGTAGTTGGGTAATGAAATGTCTGCAAGAAAACAACCAAGCTCAGAAAGTTTGTTATCGATTAATTTACTGTCCAAAACCAAATCATCAAAAGTGAAAAACTGTACAGCACAAATCACATTTGAGGAAACTATTGTGGAGGTAATTTATCCAGTGTTTCTGTTGGGATATGGAATCAAACTTGAGTAAAACTGGAGTAAGTCAAATAATCCAGATGCTGCAACAGTCATAAGTGTGAAAAAGGATCATAAATCTTTCCTTCCCCCACTGCGGTTCTAACTTCCAATGGTCACTAAATGAATGGCTGTGAATCAGATTTAACAGATTAACAGAGTTGGAAGGGGCCTTGTAGGTCATCTAGTCCAACCATCCGCCCAAGCAGGAGACCCTACACCATTGCTGACAGATGGCAGTCTAGTCTCTTCTTGAAAGTCTCAAGTAATGACGCTTCCACAACTTCCAAAGCAACTTCTGTTCCGTGGGTTGACTGTTCTGACGGTCAAAAAAATTCTCCTTATTTCTAGATTGAATTTCTCCTTGATCAGTTTCCATCCATTATTCCTTGTCTGCCCTTCAGGTGCTTTGGAAAATAGCTTGACCCCTTCCTCTCTGTGGTGGCCCCTCAAATATTGGAAGATGCTCTCCTGTCTCCCCTGGTCCTTCTCTTCCCTAGACTAGCCAGGCCCAGTTCCTGCAACCGTTCATCGTATATTTTAGCCTCCAGTCCCCTCATCATCCTGGTTGCTCTTCTCTGCAATTTTTCTAGTCCTTAATTTTTTTTTTAGTGTGGTGACCAAAACTGCTTGTAGTATTCTAGATGTGGTCTTACTCAGGCTTTATAGAACCAAGGACTACCTACCTGTGTAATTATGCCAGAGCACAAATGGGCCCAGCTCAGAGGTGGTATCCTACCGGTTTGCAGTGGTTTGGGTGAACTGGTAGCGAAAAAAATGGCTATCAGTTCAGCTGAACCGGTAGCTAAAAAACCTCTGATGATCAGCTGAGAGGATCAAAGAGTCCTCTCAGCTGATTGGCACGTGCATGCGCAGTAGGTGCGCATGGTAAGTGAGTGCATGTGCGGAAGGGGGGGGGAGTATGTACGCACGCATTCACGCACTCAGCGAAAACAATGGTAACACCTGTAGCAACCCACCACTGGCCCAGCCCTCTCAACGTGTTATTTGCACGAGATCTCAGAAAACAACAATAAATCAAAGATATGAAGCATACCTACAACAGTTAGGTTCGCATAACCTACAATAGAAAGCCCGGGTCCTCCTTCTATCAACAGATAGTTTACCGAATCTTGGAAGGTTAAATTGCGGATGGAAAGGGAACAATTTGGGTAAATGTCCTCCCGCCCAGTGTACTGCGGTCCTTGCATGGACCCATTTATTGGGGGCTGGAATCTTATTCCAATTTCCTGCATGGTTTCTGGAGACCAGCCCCTGGACCAGCTGCAGTAAACGATCCCATCTCCCAGTGGTGGCGGATCCAACATAACGGCGAGTTTTTCCATAGGAACTAAAGGATTTAACTCGATACGGACTGTCTGTTCAGCTCTGGCCAGATGGAAGACAGCAGCTGCAGTAGAAGAAGAAAGATAAATTAATGTTGATTTGTTGATATATAATAATAATATGAATGGGTATTGTTCATTGGGAGAGGGAGGAAGGGAAGGAGCAAGGAGAGGACTTAGATTTATTTAGTACCTAAACTGAGGTTGAATGCTCTTAGAATTTTAAATGTTTAATCTTATCATTGTTTGTCTTTATCTTTTATCTTTTTCTATAATTATATGAATTGAGATTTTAGTTAATATAAATGTTGAGAATACAAATTTATTATGTTTCTATTTGATTACGTAACTTAGATGTAAGGGGATTTTATGAGGCTGTGTTTTATTTTTATATAGGATAGAATTAGAATTTATTATTAATTAATTAAACTAGATTTAGTTGATAATTGTTTAGGTCTTTATTTTCTTTCCTTTTTTTCCTTACATTGATATATTCATATACTGTTTAACCTTTAAATTGGAAATAGAAGAAATTATATTGTAGTTATTACAAATGTCTAGAATAGGTTTGGTTTTGTTGATTGCAACGTCTTTTTACTTACCCTCTACCGGTTCTGGGAAGTGGGGAGAAAGGGGTGAGTGTGGGTTAGGGGGGGTGAAAATTTGTTAAAAATTTGTAAAACTGTTTTAATAAAAAAAAAGAAACAGAGAGTATTTTGGTTATTTAAAAAAAATACATGCAAAAGAGTTTTACATGAAAGTGTTTTATTTCTTGGGAAAAGCAGAAAGAAACCAGTTTAGTTATGAACGTAATATACCTGTCAATTATTCAGAGCAATTGGATTTTAATAAAAAGAAAGAAAGAAATGTGCTAAGAGAAGACACTAACGAAAGATCAATACAAAAGTAAAACAGCAGCAATTAAAATTTATGCGGGCATGAGTTGTTCATTTATAACTAGCAATTAAATTAAAGGAGCTATATATGAATAAAATGTACAAATGAAGAGTTCACTCAACTTATGTTCCAGTTTTCAAAAATATATAATTTATCTTTTTTCCTTCTGATAGTTCATAAGTTTATTATATACATATGAGGAAAAGGAAGTCACTTTCCTGGATTTATAATACTGGTTGACATAAAAACAACTACTTAAGATAATTAGTATGACAATAATACAATATTGAGGCTGATATAACAAATAGTTGTTCCAAAGTCTAATACTATCACATAAGCAATCTACCATCTCTGTATGTGATCTGAGCTACTCTTCGTGCAGGCCATAGAATCCTAAGGACGCCTCCCCAAGTTTTCTTTTTTCCTTTTTTTGTCACTATCCAACCAATCAGCAATTAGCTAGTGTGTTTTCTCACTAACAGTTGAAGTGATTTTGAGGAATTGTCATGAAATGTCTGCCTAAAAAAAAGCTGAGAGGATAGTTTTCAATACAGGTAATCCTTGACTTACAACCACAATTGAGCTCAAAATTTATTTTTTTATAAGTGAGACATTTGTTTTGCCCCATTTTACAGCCTTTTTTGCCACAGTTGTTAAGTGAATCACTGAAGTTGTTAAGTTAGTAACATGGTTACGTGAATCTGGCTTCCCCATTTACATTTCTTTCAGAAGGTCGCAAAAGGGGATCACATGACACCGGGATACTGCAACCATCACTGCAACCATATCACTCACTTGCCAAGTGTCTGAATTTTGATCACATGACTATGGGGATGTGTAATGGTCATAAGTGTGAAAATGTTCATGTGTCACTTTTTCCAGTGCCACTGTAATTTCAAGCAGTCACTAAATTAACTATTGTAAGTCAAGGACTACCTATATCTTAAATGATGACACATAAAAGTTCTTAAAATTAATCTTTATTGCTGCAGAAAAAAGGACCAAGGACAGTGGGTTAAAACTAAAGGGCTCAAATTAGAAGTCAGGCTCTTAACCAGTAGAACAGTTGCTGTATGAAGTGGTGAGTTTTTCCCTGGAGGTCTTTGATCAGAGGCTGGATGGTCAACTATCAAAGACACTCTAGTGGGTGCTGCACTCACGGAGGTTAGATTTGATGAAATCTAAGTTTTTTTCTTCTATGAATAATGAAGCACTATATGTATCACATATTCAGAACAGGTTACTAAATATCATATTCTGCCTATCAGGCTAAATTATATATTTACCTACTGCCTATTCTGCTGTGAAAGGATTTCTTCCCAAGAACATCATATGAATGATCAGTGGGAAATGAGAGAAAAATAATACCAAAATTTTCATGTTATTGTCTGTTATTAATTAAAACTCTTTATCTAGATCTTTGAACAAGAATAGTTACATAAAGAATATTTCCTTTAAAGGATTGAAAATAAAGTATATTACTTGAAAGCATGAAAATTATGTTGAAGTAAAACAAGTATTTCCAAAATAATTCATTGAAATAATGAAATCAGTTGAGACAATCTTCAGTATTATTTGCAAACTTTCATGCACTTTTATGATTTGAATTGCAAGTCTCACAAAATGTTATAGCATTTTAATGAAGATGATAAATATTTCAGTAGATAGTTTAAGGCAAGTAAAATCCACTTATAGTTGTATTCATCTTTGTTTAAAATCCTATTCAGGAAGGAGAACAAAAGTGATCATCCTCCAGGGTTCTATGTTGTGTATGATAAGATACTTTAGTTAGCTAAAACCACTTTACCTTAATGATGCTCAATTAATATTTATTTTTGTGTTTATTAAATCTGCTCATCTCTGATTTTATAAAAAGAAAATTATTATATGCAGTTATTTCAATTTTAAACTAGTTTCAGTTTTCCAGGAGAAATGATAGAATCAACTAGAGAATGGAGTATTATTCTGTGATGGATTGCTTCAATTCATTCCAGGGAAGATGAAAGGGATTGCATAATTGCTGGAATTCAGAACTTAATCTTTGATTAAAAGTTTGGTTTTTCCAGCAATTTTATTGGATAAGGCAGGATATTTCAAGGTGCTTGTTATGCTGAAATGTTTCCTCTTGATTCAGGTTTATTTTCCCCTTCTTTTTCCTGAGAGAAGGCTACGCTGTCAATCTATATTGACAATTTTAGGACGTAAGCATGTTAGACACATTTTATTAAAATATATTATCTCCATAAACTATGAATATTTTTAAAGTGACACAGTTAAGGGAAAGTCACAGTAGCCTTCTTTAAAAAGAAGATTAAGGGAGCAACAGAAGAATTCAATGCAACTGTCATCACTGATGTATTCTGTCTTGACTCATCCAATAAAGTTGTTAACAAAGCAAAACTTTTATGAGGGAAAGGGAGAAGGCCATTGAGTCCGTTTAAATGCTTTATCAGCACTGAGTGTGGTAGTGCTTACTAAAGCATTTGACACTTGGTATTTTATGGATAAAAAGGGAAATCATTCACTAGCAATTCCCTTTGTCATAGTCTTCTCCACTGCATTCTACTAACACAGACATTCAAGGACAAAAATAATGTCACCTCCCTCTAAGTGGAAGCAGAAAAAATAAAGAGCTACGGATACTATCCAGATAGAACTGCATCCTATACTTCTATTAAAGCAATTTAAAAGACTCTAAAACAAAATATTCTGATTAAAAACAATGAAAAGAAGGAAACTCTTTATATATTATTTTTCAGACTGAGAAAAAAAATACCACAATTTATTGGTAGCAGCAGGAGTTTCAATTTAGAAGTGCAAAACAGTGGTTTATTGAAATATTATGCATGTCTCCTAAAAATATATTCATTACTGCATATGAACATGTTTATCTACACACTAATCACTGTTTAGAACAACTCTCCACTTAGTAATTTAGGATAACATACATTTAAATTTGCAACTAAAGCTAACATTATCAGGATTAGTACACTGAACAAACACAAAAGAAACGTTATCACAAGTTTGTTATGTATTTGATTCACCTGTCTACAAATAAATCATTTGGGACAATCATACATGAGGAAAATGTGTTAGTTTCCCAGTGCATGCCAAAAACATCAATAATCAGTTGAACCAAGACTAGGCAAGCAAAATGCAAAAGAGTTTATGTCATGTGAAAGGCAATAGAAAGCTTTAAACTTAAGAGAATGTAAAAACAAATTAACTATTTGAAGCGGTTTTAATCTTAGTGTGGAATAAAGGCTCCCTACAAGCTGTCCCACACTGAATGGTTGGAAAACTTCAATCCTTGAAGCAACTCAGTTAGTGGTTTGTTTGTTTTTTTTAAAAAACCCTGATGATATGAAAAAGGAGAGATTGGGAGCCATACAACTAGTTCAAGTTTCTGTTCTAGCTCAATTCTCATGTAAAGGTAAGCAAAATTCTTGATTGCAAAACTGGCTGCCTGTTATACCCAAAACTGCCCTTGCAATAAAGCAAAGGTAAATTCTCTGGAGTATCATTTATCTTGCACAGTCAGATACTGACTTCAAAATATGGCAGAAGTAATTTTAACATGCATATATTCATTGCAAATCTTATATTTTCAAAGATCAATGGCAATAATAAATAACAGCTATTTCATTTTTAGATGTCAAAATATTCTTTTAACAACAGAAACTTTCACCCCCCCACTGAAGTATTTCTAATCATAAAAATACACATAGATGATGCTATCAATTGTATGATGTAAAACACAAAAAAGTAGTAGTAATCAGAAGAAAATGAAAGCCAACTTTGAAGGCCAGTTCATACCTTGACTTTTGTTCTTTAATCTTCCTACCTTCTTTGAACTTCTCATCATTTTTATCCAATTACAATGTTCTCGATTTTTTACTTCCTCACAACATATCCTTCACTTTTAATGGCTTTTGTTTCTTCATGCTTAGTTCTGAAATGTGAACTAGTCACTCCTTAACTATCTTTCTTAACAGTGTAAGAAATAAATGCTTTATTAATCATATATTATTCTTACTGCACTTGCATTCATAGTGGGCAAAATAATCCCATAGCCAAACCCTATTCCTATAACCTGGATATCTGAAGGGCCACTTGTCTCCAAGAATTTCTGCCCACCCACTATGTTCCAACAGAAGAGGTGTGTTCCATCGCCCCATTAAATATTGTCATCTTGTGGCACCAAGGAAATGTGCTTCTCTATTGCAGTTCCCACCCTCTGGAACAGCATCCTTCAGAGATAAAAATGTCTAAATTTCTTAGAGTTCCAGAACTCTAAGGCTTTAGAGTTTAGCTTTAGCCTCAAGCCTGCAGTTGATGTTTGTTTTATCTACAGCTCTTGTTTTGTTTTGTTGATTTTGTTATTTTAATCTGGGTTATCAGTCTGATTTAACATTTTAACTTTTTATGTGTTTTCTACTTCTGTATGCTTCCCAGAGTCCATTGGAATGTGATGGCTAATAAATTGAATTACCGTATTTTCCGGACTATAGAGCGCACCGGTATATAAGCCACACCCATTGAATTTTACGAGAAAACCGTATTTATCGATATATAAGCCGCACCGGACTACAAGCCGCAGAAAGTACGT
>JAOYMU010000283.1:37949735-37966269 GCA_025802295.1 Psammodynastes pulverulentus
TATGCTGGCTGGGGAATTCTGGGAGTTGAAGTCCACAAGTCTTAAAGTTGACAAGTTTGGACATCCCTGCCCTATACTATTCCAGACAAGTGGTTGTCCAGTCTCCAAAACCTCCTTAAAAACCTCCAATGATGGAGCCTCCATAGCTTCTAAAGGCATGTCATTCTACTGGTTAATTGTTCAGTCAGGAAATTTCTCTTTAGTTCTAGATTGGTTCTCTCCTTGATTAGTTTCTATCCATTGCTTCTTGTCCTGTGTTCAGGTCCTTTGGAAAATACCGTAGGTTGACCCCTTCTAGCAGCCCCTCAAATATATGAACACTGCTATCATGTCATCCCTAGTCCTTCTTTTCATCAAACTAGATACACCCAGTTCCATCAACCGTTCTTCAAATGTTCTAGCCTCCAATCCCATAATTTTCTTTGTTACTCTTCTCTGCATTCTTTCTAGAGTCTCAACATCTTTTTTATATCAAAACTAGATGTTCCAAGTGTGCTCTTACCAAGGCATTATAAAGTGGTACTAGTGACAAATTAGCATTTCTTCCAGCTAAAATATAATAGTCAAGAAATGTATAACAAAAAGTGCCAGAAAGACATCAACATTTAAAGAGAAAATTCACTTAGGGGGAGATTTAAAAAAATAGTTTGGATCTCTGGAAAGAATTTGGGATAGGTTTTGGTGATGTGAAGCTGCAGGTAATGCTAGGAAACGAAAATATCCTAGATGTTTTGTTTGTTCAAGACTATCATTCAATCAAAGGAAAGGGACTCTTCTTTGCAAATTTCTTGAAAAAAAGAATCATATTTATTCATAATTAAGAAAAAAATCTCACACACCCCTGTTCCCTCCTCCCCATCTGTTAAGTGCAACTTCACTTAGATCAGTGATGGCTAACCTTTTTCTCGTGGTGTGCTAGCACCCACAATGCAATGTGCGTGCAACATACCCCACGTGCCCCCCATGCATGCATGCACGACCTCCCCTGCTCCCCCATGCATGCACTTGCGACCCACCCTCACCCCCTTCAGAGTGCTTCTGGAGCCCAGGGGAGGCCGTTTTTGCCCTCCCAGACCCTCGAGGGAGGGCAAAAAATGGGCCTCCCAGAAGTACCAGAAGTCTAGAAACGAGACTGTTTCCAGCCTCCAGAGAGCTTCCGGAGCCTGGGAAGGCCATTTTCGCCCTCCCAGAGGACAAAAACAGGCTCCTGGAAGTCTGGAAATCGGCCGAAAGTCAGCTGACAGGTGGGAGGCACACGCGCATGTGCAGTGCAGGTGAGCTGGGTGATGGCTCACATGCCCACAGAGAGGGCTCTGCGTGCCACCTGTGGCATACGTGCCATAGGTTTGCCATCACAGACTTAGATCATAATTCTATTTTTATTCTTTTCAGAAATGTTTATCATTTATGGTTTTATTGCTTTTAATGTTGTAGGACATCCAGAATCACTTTGAAGCAAGATGAGCGGCAAACAAATTTAAGAAATAAATAATGCTTATGAACTATTTTTATAATATTGTCTGATTTGTGTTTTATATTAGAACAGTTCTAGTGCTGTGCTCTCACTATAATGCAACTTCCCAGTAAACAGTAACATACTAACGGAGGACTTCAACATATCTACTATCAAAGAAAAAAAGATTTTTCACTGAGCAACAGTCTCATGAAACAGTCATACTTTCATCATCAACAAGTGTAAGATTGTTGCCCTCCATGACAGTAGTGTAGGATCTAGTTGTCTGTGAGCATTTCCCTTATATAGGGCAAAACAATAATACCATCACATAAAAAACTGAAAGACGGATGTTATTCAAAATGCTACCAACAAATTTCCACAAATGCACTGATTTTAAGCTAAACTTGAGGAATCCTTGGGGACATAAGACATCCAGACAGAAACTGAGCAACCTGGTATATGCAGTAGAATGCAGTGAGCCAAGTGAAGATCTGAACATTGGGGAAACAAAACAACCACTTCATAAAAACATGGCACAACATAGGAGAACAAACATATTGGGACTAGATTTAGTAGAATCAGAATCCGAATTTTTTAGTTATAGACCAAAGACCAGAACAAATAAAACTACTCAATAAATATACAATTAAAAATTCTAGAATAAAATAATAAATAACAGATTATGATAAAATCCAGTCTGTCAATTACAATGGTCTAACTATTAAAATTGCAATCCATAAACTGTGTGGCCCGTAGTCACTTTATTACTAAAGGGGAAAGGAAAAAGCAGTGCAAAGGATTTGCCACATTTGTTGTCTAAAATAGCTATGATGGGTTTGACACGTGTTTCCGACGAATCCCCAGTGCTATTGCACAGAATCTATCCATCTGCACTGTAGTTATAGTTCGCCCTTAAGCAGCCACTGGAGATAAGCAGTGTTGGAACGGCCAGAACACCTAGTAATTGTTGGAAAGATACTTTTTTTCCAAATCTCTCTGTAAAAGGAACATCAAAGGAATATGTAACCCACAGTCTCCACCTCTCCTGAGCCACAGGAACATACCGGTAGTCTTTCAGTCAGTGGTATCTTTTATACTTGCCGTACAAGATGGCCAATAGAAATGCATGGCAACATGCGAGCAAAAATGCTTTCCAATGGTTTGCCAATTCCAACTGGCTAAGATAGCTGGCAGGAGTAACAACATATCTAATGGCGCCTGAAGCCAGAAACAATGGAGCTTTCCCTAAGTTCATTTGTCTTTCAATGTTTACAGATTCCCCCCTAAACAGGAAAACCCTAAGGATATAATCCATCTTCCACCTTCATTTGAGTCAGAAGTGTCCGCAACATCTTCTCACAAGATGAATCCCCAGCTGTATGCCCCTAAAAATGGACATAAATCTTCATGGGTTCTGGATGGGGATTTTACTGAGAAACTACTAAAGGTGAAGTCACTCTGATGACAACAGGACCCAGCATAATTATCTTTCAACAAGTGTCCCTACTGGGAACTCATACTGACAATACAAAGACCAGTGTACGAAAAATATCTTAAGCATTATGTCATGGAACGTAGCTAGGTAGCACCATTTTAGAGGCCTAAATTACTCTGATCCTCTGATCGATTCAGCAGTCCATCTGCATTTAAAAGAAATAGACCACTCTTTTGAAGACAACAAAGTCCATATTTTGGATAGAGATGATCACTGGTTCAAAAGAGAGGTTAAAGAGGCCATCTATGTCAAAATTAAACAGCCTTCTCTCAACAGAGGGAGAGGGATACGATATCATCTATCTCCAATCTACAACACACTCCTTTCAACAGTTCTAAGAAGGCTCCACACCAATTTGCACCACTCAGGTGACCCTGATGACACAGATAAACCTTCAGGTGACCTTAATAACCCACTTAAATAGGGTTGTCAAACTCGCAGCATCACGTTGTCATGTGACATATTAAACTTTTTCCCCTTCTCTAAAATGGGGGTGGGCACGGCCAGCACATGACGTATCCAATCTACAAGCCGCAAGTTTCATACCCCTGCCCTAAAAGAATGCAAATGACCAGCTGTCTGCAAGGAGTATAAATCCTTCCATTCCCCATCATCCAGTCAGAGCTGAAGAAGGTCTTGGATAAGAAGTGAAATATCTTCAAAGAAAAAACAGAAAGTCCAGTTGCCTATTGAAAAAAGCACTTTTGGGACAACCATGACCTGGATGACTGAGAATCTCCATAGACATTTAACCATGCTATACCACTAAATCTGAAGGTCTATACTTGTTTGTCAGTCTGGAGCCAGTCTGTTTCACTAAGTTCTGTGGGAATCTGTATTTTGCATGAGGACAAAGAGATGCCCTGGGATTCCCATTTATCTAAAACCGTTCTACATCTTGACATGAACAACCAAATCAAAGGCCTTTCTATAAACAATGAATTACATATTGACTTATTTTTGGTATTCTTTCACTTTTTCAATTATCCAGCATGCACTGATAAAGCTTTTGGTCTCTTCTTTACAATGTAGGGTTCTGACTGTGCTAAATAATCCTAAAGTTTATTTCCTTACCATATGAAATTAAGAATACTGTATGATAGTTTCCATGCTCTGATAGTTTGCTTTTTTTGGTCAGCTTACTGACCTTACCCTTACTGACTTGAGACAAGACATACATACTTTCCCCTTATTTATTCAACCTATGTGCTGAATATATTAAGAGAAGAGAATTGGAAGAACATCTGGAGGAAGAAACATCAATAACCTGTGCTATGCTGGTGACAGTATCTGATGGCCAATCTACAAGAACCACAGTAAAAACATAAGATTAAAATTAAATTTAAAGACCAAACTAATGAGAACACTTAGAGAAACACTTTTTTAACTGATAGTAGAGATATAGCAGTAGTAGGCAGCTTCTTAAGATCAACCATCAACAGCAAAGGAGCAAACAATCAAGAAATTTTCCAAAGACTACAACTTGGCAGAGAACTTGTAAAGGCCTTTGAAAAGATATTAAGATGCATGATGCCATACTACAAAGATCATAATAGTGTACGTAATAGTAGTGTATTTCCTGTAATACTGTATAGAATCAAATACAAGTACATGACTTTGATGATGCAGGAGAGAAAAATTGACACTTGTTCAAATTATCATCTTTTGGACATGTTAGACAAAGACCAGCTCTTTGGAAAAGCATAAATGCTGGGAAAGGTGAAAGGAAAAAGAAAAGAGGATGACCAGCAGATAGATAGATTCTATTATAGTAATGGTGGGTGCACCTGACCCACAGACTGGGAAGCCCTAATCATTAGGAGAACCATGCCAAAATGAGAAGATCATTCATTATGACAGAAATAATCCATCTATTATACGATTTCTTTTGATTTTCAAGTGCAATCAGAGTTATTTCTATGTTCCATCTTAATAACCAGATGTTAGCCCTCCCAGGTAAAACAGGAAACACAACCAGATGAGTTAATGCTACTTTATTATAAAACTACATTAACAGAATCTTGCATATCTGAAAGTACAAATCTCCTACCGTGAATTTTAATTGCCTGATCCACTAGGGTGAGTCTTTATCTGATCATTAAACATATATGGGCTCCCCACTCTCTTCTCTGATTGTTTACTAGATGCCGTCATCTCTTACCCTCATCCCTCAAGGTCACTCTTACATGCCATTACATCAGTGCAGCAATTTATATCGGCCACATCATTTCACTCATGCTATGTGCTCAGAATCAATAAGAAGAATTTTATCCACAAGAAAGTAGTGGATTACAATGGTTTACCAAGGTTGAATAAGCAAGTAATTGACTTGTGGTAGAAATGTGGTAGATTAATAAAAGAATGCTTATTTTATTCATTTTGTTTTATTTTATTTAACATTAACAACTGTGTAAACAAAGATACATGATCTACTTTAGGAGAGCATTTACTACCCACAACTGGGACCAGCAACTCTGCCACTAAGCAATGCAATCGTAAAGTGAAACATCTCATGACAACACTCATGTTTCAACAACTGCTTCAACTGCTGTTGTTAAGCAAACTGCTGCAGTCACTGAGGGCAATGTTGTTCGACCATGGTTTGCAACTTCCTACTGGCTTCCCCATTAACTTGGCTTGTCAGATGCGGGCTATGAAAGTTGCAAATGGGGATCACATATCACAGGATGCTGCAACTGTTATAAATGCACAATGGTTGCAAAGCACCCAATTCACAATCATGTCACTGCAGGGATGCTATGTACCAAGCTTGAGGATTAGTCATGAATCTCTTTTTTTAGCACTTTTGCAACTTTAATGAGCATTTGGTAAGTTAAGCACTACCTATAACTAGAATTTATATAGAATGATGGAGCTGTGTTGCTGTATTTAATGCTTCTTATAATATTTTCCCCTGGATTCTTGGATCCAGTTCAATAGCTAGGACTTAGGGGATAGACAGTTCATAAAGGAATGGATAAAATGTCCTGTCAGCACTAAGGGGAGAAATATAGCATGCATGCCAACATAATTGACCAAACTAGTCTACCAAATAATTGAACTAATGATAAGCCCTGGGGTCCAATTTCAGATCCCTTAATAATACTTAGCATTTATATAGTTCACATATATTACCTCACTAATTCTTAAAAGCATCATCAGATAGCCAAAACTATTATCTTCAAATAACAGTGGAGAAGCTAAGGAATAACTTGGATAGTCACAGAATGACTATCATGAGTATGCTTTCATTTTCTCCAGGCCCTGAAGGTCACCTTTGACATGCAGCAAAAGAAGCATGATACTCCAAATACTATTCTGAATAAAGCTACATCTTTCTGAAGAACCTGATAGATTTCACATCATAATTCCATCTGGAAATTAAGTCCTGTTGTTTTCTAGAATGTATTTTAACTACTAATTAATAGTTGGTTCCAATATGCTAAAAAATAAAATAGCTCATTCTGTCATTGTTCTGCTTAAAATAAGCAAAGTTCTTGGACTATCGGCTGGATGCCAGAGGATATCCTGGAAGAACAGTTAAAGAATATAATAAGAAATAATTTACTTCAATTACAAACTAAATAAAAGTTAATCCAACATTACTTTAATTTATAATAGCTTTGCTATATAACATTGTTATTAGAGAATATATTTAGTTGTAGGAATATACTTCTAATCATATATAGATAAAGAAACCTTATTAATAAACCCCTGAGGCATATAAACCTATAGCAATATAGGTTTCCAGGCAAAACAGTGGCAGACCACTGCTGCCTTTGCTAAGCAGCAGAAATGACACTAAGGAGGTTGCTGGTAGCTGAGCTCTATGCTCAAATGAATAGAACTTCCCCAGACAAGGAGGAAGCTATGTAATTGCCCATCTATGCTCCAGGTAGTTGCTTCTCAAGAAAAGACTGGCCACATCTGAAGATATTGTCCGATATTCTCAAGTAAAGTGTCAGGAGCCAGGGAAGGCACCACCAAAGCTCAAAACCTCATTCAGAAATCATTAATGGGCACCATGTTCAATGAATCTAGTTTCTAATGTACATTTTTAGGAACAAGGATTTACAATAAATAAAGTCCTTTGATAGAACAGATAAATTGATAAAAGACAAGTGAATGGATGTTCCATTCATGGAAAGAAGTAAAAGAGACAGAAAATAAATACAATATAAAAGTAAAAAGCTTCTGGAGTTGTATTGCCAAGTGTCAGGCAGTGACTAGATGCTAAATAATTGGCTCTTTGAGGATCCAGAGACAATGAACATACCAGTAAAAAAGGAGATTTTAAACTTTATTATTAACTTTAGCAGACAGATTTAAACAGATAAACAAAAATACCACATAGCAAGCAAGTTGATGACAAATCTCCATTTAGTTGTTGGATGCTCCAGTGGAACCACGGGCAAACATACAACAAAACAGCCAAAGTTACATAGCATTCAGCACTAAAATCTATAAAGTTCAAAGCAAAAAGGACAATACCAGGTTTTATCAAAAATAGGTACTAAAACCTTTAAGACCTTGTTTCCATGGTAGTAAGATTGTAGGACCTGACCTTGACTGGATGGTCATTCTATTTATCATGAAAACTGACAGAATTCTGGGATGAGCAGGAGAAACTGGAAACTATACAGGTATGCCACTGCTAACCCAAATCTTCAGGATTTTCTATAACTGTGTGAAGATTCTTCCCATTCTTCCTATTTTCATCAAGCAACATTATTATAACTAAGAATGAACTCTAAGTTCTAAAGAAAAGCATGCCCCATTGATCATGGCAAGGAGAGTTATGATTATTGCAATGTAATAGTTGTAAAGTAATTTTAGCACTGCAACCTGTAACCATCATGACAGAATCAATACTATTCATCAAACTATCTTGGAAAGCTATTTTTGACTAAAGATCTTTGGAGAACAATCTGAAAACAAAATTGTTTTCTAATTGTATTATAACGGTGGGGTGTAAATACATGGCTATTTCAGCACATGGAAGCCGTAATAATTTACTAAAGCATTAAAAATGAACTATGTCTAGGTTGATTGGAATTCCTTTGTTATTCCTACAGTAACTTTGGCATTCCATTCTCTTTGAAACTATTTACCTATTACTATTTACTATTTAGTTGCCTACAGACTTGATCTAATGCCAAATTATATGGGCTTTAAAAACTACTATGAAAAAAAACCACAAAGACAGATTTATTAAAAAAAACACAATAACAGATTTATTATTACATTGCAATACATTTGTGTATAGACTGGGCTGGCATCTTATTCTGAATGGATACGTCATTGAGGATAGTCCATGTTAATAGAAGCAGAGAGACTGGCTTCTTGAGGCTAGAATCTGTCAGGCACACAATCATGACAGGAAAAAAAGCAAAGTCCATTTACAATGAAATATGGGGGAGGGAACCAAAAGGAGAGAAAATGCCAATTTTATTCAGGCTCCAACAAAAGGAAATCCATTATAGGAGGAAGCATACTAATAGAACTGATTGCATGGCTGTGAATTTCCTCTCTTAAATTCACTTCAGAAGTGATCAACATTTTAAAAATTATATAATTGAATGAAGAACATCACAGCAGGAAGGAAGATAACAAAAATGATGCCTTGCACTCATACCCAAAGTTTTTGCTTGCCTAAGGAAATCTAAAGTCTCTAGGCAATGAATCATTTCAACCAAGAAAAAAAAGACTGCCAGGCACTTGTAGAAAGACTTCTAAAAAGAAACTTCACAAAGGCAAATTAAGACTCTAAGATTATAAATATGAAGGGGAAATGAGAAGACTGAATCAATTAGAGAATTATTCATATCTTAGGATTCCCTTCTGACAAGAGATCAAGGCCTGAATTAGGGATCAAAATGATTAATTGACTAACCAGCAGCCAAAAGAGATACAGATAAGAAGTGGCAGATTTATACACACAGTGAATCCAAACTGACAACACAGAGACTCAGCACTGTAAAAAAGGAAAACATTACAGCCCAAACAACACAGCAAAACACATGTAGAAACACAAAATCTCCCTCTATGGGGGAGATGCGTGGTTTTTAAACATGATATATAAATAAAAATATAAAAAGACAATATTTATAAGCCAGCTTCTAAACATTTTTGCATAATGTTTAAAGAAAACAGTTTAAATTGGAAGATGTTGCATACTTCCTTTCCAAAATACGAAATGTTTAAAAATTGAAATGTTTAAATGGTGGAATACAATTAAAGCATGCTTTATTATTTAATTTATATTTCCAATCAGAAAACCTTCACTACTTGTAATATATTTCCTATTAGGATTTTTTTTTAATTCATCAATTCTCTATTAGAGTTGCTAATACCAAGCAAAGATATTTCAGATCCAGTATGGGTTCCCTCTGTTGGCTGATATTTAATGAAACAACACCTTTTTCAAAGCTCTATATCTGTGATGGTGAACCTATGGCACACAGAGCCATCTCTCCGGACATGCCAGCCGTTGCCCATTGCACTTCTATGTTCTGGTGCGCGCATGGCCAGGTGGTCTTCGTGAGCACGGGAGTGCCAGAAACCGTAAGAGCAGCTCCCCGGCATGCATACACGTGCCGGGAAGCTAAGCTTCCAGTCTCCAGCGCGTACATTCACACCAGTCAGCTGATCTTTGCACGTGCATGTATGCCTGAAACCGGAAGACCAGGTGGCTGGTATGCATGTGCACACTGGAAACTGGAAGCTCAGCTTCCCAGCGCACACATGAACACTGGGGAACTGCTCTTTCAATTTCCAGCACTCCCATGTGCATGCACCAGGGAGCTGCTCTTCTGGTTTCCGGTACTCCCCCTGCCCGCCAAGGACATTCCCTTTTCGGCACTTAGTACTGAAAAGGTTTGCCAACATTGCCCTATATGTTAGCCAACTAAATGTAAGAAAAGGGCCATTAAGTCCATTATGAACATAGCAGGGTGAAATGAAAGAAATATGCACTGGAATTTTGTCAGTGCTTCTAAGCATTCTTAACTCAAGGATCTGTTTTCTGAGCCCGTAAATTTCCACTGAATCTAGGAAATAATGCTATTTCTTTAAGACAGCATTTCTCATCCTTAGCAACCTGAGGTTGTTTGGACTTCAGCTTCCAGAATTATCTGCCTACTATGCAAATTGCCAAGATTGGGAAACACTGCTTTAAGAAGCAGCCAATAGGCACAGGGAGGGTGCCTTCATTAGACGTGAAGCTCCTAGGCTCACATGAATCCAAATATTTTACAGATCTAAGGATAGCCTAAAAATAGGCTTTATTGTTTTTAAACAGTTCAGAACATTTAAAAAAATTAAAACACCCCATTTTAAATATATTCAAACCAGTTTGTGCATAGAACAGTTGGGTTTTGATGGTCTGCATCTGAATGGAGCATGTTTCAGATGTTCAAACTGTTTAGAATTGTTTTGTTGTAGATTCAGACTTAAATTCAGTTGTTCCAGAAATTGGGAGGGAGGGTCAGAAGTGGTATTCAGCAGGTTCTGACCAGTTCTGGAGAACCGGTAGTGTAAATTTTGAGTAGTTCAGAGAACCGGCAAATACCATCTCTGACTGGCCCTACCCCCATCTATTCTCTGCCTCCTGAGTCCCAGCTGATCAGCTGGGTCTCCTTTTGTTGCCCTACACAGGAGAACAGAGCTGGAAAGCAGGTTAGTGGGGTGAGGAGGGAATGGGGATTTTACAGTGTCCTTCCCCTGCCACACCCACCAAGCCATGCCCGTCAAGCCAAACCATGCCCACCAAGCCACAGCCACAGAACCGGTAGTAAAAAAAATTTGAATCCCACCACTGGGGAGAGTGTAATAGTGGGAGGAAAGGAAAGCTGGGATTCATGGGATAAGCAAGGCAGTGGAGATGATGGGATAGAAGCCTAGTTTTTTATTGCAGATATCTTCTGATACGAAGCAAGTATACAGGCCAGTATATCAGGAGTGGCATCTGAGACTGAAGCAAGGGAAGGCAATGGGAAGATTGGGGGGGGGGAGGTGAATGGGTTGATGGATTACATCATGCTAAGAAATAATGAAATCTGAAAGAAGGCAGAAAGGCAAGGAAAGAAAGGGCAGAAGAAAAGAAGGATGCTAGGAAAATAGGTGAGAGACAAGCCAGTACAGAAGCAAGGAGAGAAAAGAAGGGATGGAGGGGGTGATGTGCGCCAGCCTTAGCATATTTGTTTCATACAATCACTCCAGGATTCCCAAAGCTAAAAGCAAGAACAATCAGAGCATTCTGGCTTATGCTTCTATTAAACTGTGACTAATTTGAAGCCATTCATCAGAATTTATGGAACATGATTGCTCATTTCAGATTTGAAATAACGCTTATCTTTCATTTTATGCACACCTATACTTCTTTTTCGCACTCTAAGCAAATAAAAAAATTCTTTTGCTTTTTATTCATTATAATCATCATTATTAAATATGATACATCTCTAAATACCAGAATTTCTCAGTACTATACAATAAAAAGATCTTTAAAATTGAAATAACCACAAAGAATTTTCAATCATAGATTATCATCACGGCAGCTACCAGCCTGTGAATCTCCACAAAAGCTCTCAGTAAAAGTGGATCTTCATTTTTTAAATAGTCTGGACCTTAGTAATGTAGGACTTTATTAATGATAAAGTCATTAATAAATGCATTTTGCATTTCATCCATTGCACTGTGCAGTGCAATGCTATAAGAAAAGATGTAACATGCTCTTCCTTAGACCAACATGGATGGCACATTTTGTACAGTGGAAGTTTTCAAATTAGACACAAAGATAGTCTCAGTACAAATTTGAAGTTTACTAACATGTCCATCAAAGTTTTACACTGATTATCTTATAAAAAGGATACAATTACATACCAACCTTTATTGGTTGGTATGTAATTTTATAAAAGACACTTCTGCTACTTTTCTCAATCTAAGAAAATTAACGATAGATTTAAGTCTAAAATCACTAACAAGTCATGTACCCATGAATGAAAAATGTTATCCCATTCAAAACTAGCAAAACTTCCACCTCCTCAGAATTATAGTCACTCACAATGAGATATCCATATTGTGTAGATCCATTTTCAATTTGTTGACCCTCTACAAGCCAATACTAAATTGTATTCAGGAAAGTCATAACATTTCCTGAAAAAGTTATATAAAATAGACTGGGTGCCTCAAGTATACAAAATACCCAACTCCAGACTTCTATTATCTTCCATTTGGAAGAGTAACCATCTTGATGCCACCTGAAATCTGAGATAGAAACAAAACCATAGCACAGAGTCATTCTACCTATTTCTAAAATCTTGAAAATAAAACAAATAAATACATTTTAAAATCTCTCAGGCAATCTAGAAGGATACTGTTGACAATGGTATAAAAAGCCATTGAGAAGTCAAGAAGAATCAGCAAATTCTTACCACTATTCTTTCAGTCCCTACACAAATACCAGTAATAAGGCTAATTAACCCTTTAAACTGCTCTGAAATCATTTTGAAATATGTGAAAATCTTTCCTCTACACTGTCAGAAGCTGAGCAGCCACTACTCAGTCATTTAATCAATTCTGGTGAACTATAACTATCCATGTCCTAGAGATTCATTCATTTATTTCATTATTTATTTATATTCCACCTTTACTTTCATAAATAATTCAAGGCAGCAAACATATCCAACACACTTTTCTCCTCTTATTTTCTCCACAACGACTCTGTGAAATCTCTTTGGCTGAGAGAGAGTGACCAGTCCAAAATTACCAAGCTGGCTTTCTTAGCTAAGGCAGGACTTGAACTTATGGTCTCTTGCTTTCTAGCCTGGTGCCATAACAACTAGACCAAACTGGCTCCAGTTTCAGATGCAGGGCAGTCTTCCTAAGAAGAGGGCTATTTGCCTTTTTTATCCAGGAAGGCATTCTCCTCTCCTTTAGAGATGCATTTTATAATGTCAACTAAAGCATCTCTAACAACTTGTCAGCTAGAAGTTACAAATCAAGTTGGACAAGGATCCAGACAACAAGCAATAAAATAAATTTCTCTAAGCCAATGGCCCCCAACCTTTTTGACACCAGGGACCAGTTCCATGGGAGATTTTTCCACAGACCGAAGGGGCATGGTTTTGCATGCTGCCTGCATCCCGTTGATAGGCTTCACTTGTTTGCATGGACCAATTGCTGCCATGCTGCGGACTGGTGCCAGTCCACAGACCAGAGGTTGGGCATCCCTGCTCTAAGCGTTTGGCCACACTCTTGACTCCCTCTCTTTTCAGAATGAGGAGTCAGACAATTTGTCTAAATTAAGTCCAAAACAAAAAGAGGAAGGGCTAGAAAAGAAGGAGCCCTCAGCACCAGCACTTCAAATAAGGTAAAATATCCCCATCCCAGGAAGGGAGTAAGACAGACGTCTTTTCTAAGCAATGTTCAGTTCTGATAGTATAGGAGAGGGGGGAGGGGGAGAACGCTCATGTACAAATACTGGAAGGGTATTTTATGTCAAAGTCACATCCTCCACATCACATCAGAGGATTCTTTATGCTCCTGACAGTTGCAGAGGGCTGGTTTATTAGGATATCAAAGATGAAAGTGATGGAAAAGCTTGAGTGAATGAACATAATCAACAATTTCTCAAGACCTCTCTCAGTAGAACTAACTTTGCAATGAATTAAGTATTCCAATCTGTACTTTCTGTGTCTAAAAAATATTCTACTTTAAATTCTAATAGCAATTTGGGGTAGGTGGGAGGGGTCAGCAATGCACAGAAAGTGTGAATAGCATTCAAGAAAAAGCAAGGTGTGTTGTAATGATAAGTGAATATTCATCAAAAAATGCAACTATAAACCAGTGACTGGTCTAATCCAATTTGCTACTGAGGAGGCCCCATCAGTCTGAACCTAGGTGGGGTGTGCTCTGTGATGCAAGTGAACAAGCTCCGGTGATCTCTGGGTCTTTACATATTAATTGTGAGAAATAGAATGACTACAAAACGTCTTGTTTAATAGCATTTTAATCATGTAATTGACAAAACAGAATCTTGCATTCCATCTAATTTGGATCACCAAACTTTTGACAAATGTGGTAGTAATTGCTATTCATACTAAATTAGTATTATAACTTTCAAATAACAATTTCAAATAACTATGACAAGAACCAATCTAGCTCAAGTTTTCACTTATGTACTGTCCCGCCCCATCTGACATGGGCTCTAAGAGTAAAAGATTTTGTTTTTCATTTACTGTATTAAACTTAAAATACAGCTGATCTTAACTATTCTTTGTTAAAAAAAAGTCATCTTTAGAAGTCATTGCTTGAAATTGTGTCCTTTCAAATAAAGTACAGTTAAATCTATAAAGAGTTAATCAGGTTTGATGAATTGAAAAGTGATAAGTGAAAAGTGGGAGAGAAAATCTTAAAGCTTGCTTGGACACACAGCTATAATGTTAAATCTTCTCTTATCATGATATAGGAACACAGCCATCATAGAAGCTGAAAACTATAATCATTTATTTCTTTTAAAGTAAAGTGTTCATCTAAACCATGCAAATGTTCAATTATTTTGATACTGTATTAGTGTTTTTCTCTGTTCAAGACTTCTCTTTGTGTATATTTATCATAATTTGAAAAAACTGTCCAACTGTGCAATTCTGAAAATATGGTTGTTGATACATTATACTGCACCAAAAACTGCAGCAATTCTCAATGTTTCTATCTCGATGACCTTGAATTTCTAAAAACTAGATATATACAGCAATGAAGCAAAATATAGGGTTAAATCTAAGTATTTTTTCCAGAAGAAATAACATATAGAAAATCGCATACTCAGCAATTCCAAATAAGGAGCTCAAATGTTCGAAACTGTTTCTTCTTGTCTTGAATGTAACTATTAGTTGTATACCTAACCTACATACTATTCCTTTACCCAGCCTGTAAGATTGTAGTAGTACTACCTACATTGAGAGGAAAACCAACCAATTTGTTTTTGTAAATTGGCTGTTTTTGACTAAAATTACAGCCAAATCTGAACTACAGTTTTTCCTATGTCTTATTAAGAGTGTTCTTACTAGAACATAGTAATACATTTGCACAGTAACTTTATATTACAGTTTTTCATATGGAATGAATACTGATCTATCCTGTTTAATCCTGTTTAATTTTGCCCTTTACAGGATTCTGTACTTCTGATAAAATTTATTTTTAATATAGCAAATTATGTACATATGTTTGTCTGAATAATTAACAAAAAAGATCAAAGCAACCTAGTTAATATTTCCAGTGTTCAGAATGTTCAGGTCTGATCTGCCCAACAGAATTCTTAAAATACATCAACAATGTTAACATGCTTTTTTAAAAAAACTTTTTTTGTTTTAAAGACTCCTGAGACCTGGCTAACAGCAGAGATTAACATATAGCACTGAAAAGTAATGAACGCTCTGTATAAGAGGTTGGTGGGGAGTCTACAGAGATATTAAAAATATTTTGCTACTGTCAATAATATTTGTAGAGATTAGAATTAGATTTAATATTAGAAACTGCATAAAGTACAGTCAGGCAACCTTCAAAAACCAGGGGAGAGGCATGAAAAGAGAAAGGTTTTCACATTTTATTCAAACTTAGGCACAGTCTTAATATGGTGCAGTTAAGTATTCAGGCGCCACCACTGAAAATGTTCTGCTTCTAATGCTTAAAGAATTACTTGCAATGGGACTAATATGCAGGTTTCCAAATCTAATCCTCATATGAAAAAAAAATGATTTTTTTTCAGGCAATTTAAATCACATATACTTCAATACAGCCTGGGGTGAGCATGTCATATTTTATTAGGTTTCAAAGCTTCAAAAAACTTTAAAATTACAACACTATTTTTTTAGATTGTACCTCAAAGTCAAGTATTAGCATTTGGAGAAGTATTTGTTCAAAAGCTCATAAACTTTATAGTTATATCTACTGATTAGTAATTGAATTGGTCATCATCTATTTATTTCTGGGGGCAAGTCAAGGTAGCTTCACGGCATTAAAATTGTGTTAGAGAAGAGCTAGATAAACTTTTAAATCATTGCAAAATGCCTTTTGCTGTGAGTAGCCAATGTGAGCCAATGTTTTCATCCCTCAAACATTCATTCGTTAGAAGGATAAATATGACAGCTGATTTTTGTAAGGAAAATGAAAGAAGAAAAACCTTCTGCAGATATTTTACTGCTTTCAAAATTTGACTGAATTGTGCTGCATATAAATGGGGAAAATAGCAGCTGCTGGCCTTTTTATATTTGCAGTTTAAATAGTGAGATTGTAATTATTGTATATAACATATAAGATATATTTATGTCATTTACAAAATGCTAGATTACAAAATCTAGCATTTTGTAAATTACCTTACAAATATTTTCTTTAAACAGAACAAAATTATATTAAAATATTTAAACAAACTTTAACTCCATTTATAATGAAAGCAAGTTGTTACCATATTTACTTCCATCATTTGCAGATAATATTTAAACAGAAGTGTTATTTTTTTTTTTTTAAGAATTTTTTTATTGTTTTAAAACATAAACAAAAACAATATTTAAAAATAAAACAATACATAA
>JAOYMU010000283.1:37975889-37995694 GCA_025802295.1 Psammodynastes pulverulentus
TTGCCCTGAGCAGGAGAACGAAGCTGGAAAGCAGGTCAGTGGGGTGGGGAGGGAATGGGGATTTTGCAGTAACCTTCTCCTGCCATGTCCAGCAAGCCACACCCACCAAGCCATGTCCACAGTAGCAGTAGTAAAAAAATCCCACCAGTGGCGGGTACTACCATCTGTAGGGATGTGTAATGCTCAGCATTATCTGTCTCCCATGGAAGCCAACCATCAAAGACGACGCTTGCAATAACATAAGCAAATTGTTATTCAGTGCTGGGATCAATGGAGGAGGAAGGAACATGATAAAACATCGGATAAATCTGTAAAAATACCTAAGGAGTCTTTTAATAGTCATCCTTGCAAGTCAGTTGGCTATTTACAATATTTCCCAGAAGTGGGACGTTTAAATTCTTCTTGGATGCATAAGACAAATTTGAATTCTGTTATATAAACAATTCTGCCTGGACAAAGTTGGGTGCAAAAGCCAAGCTCAGTTTCACGATTGCTGGATAAGTGAAATGAATCGATGTCCAGTGTCTGCATTGCACAAGGATTCTTACCCACTGAAAACTGAAGGAAATTGTTGTTTGATTAGTGAAAGTGATACGCAGTGGGCTTGTGAACCCGAATCAGATTTTTCTCAGTGTTTGTTTCTGATGCACAATTCTAAAAAAACAACCAACAAAAAACCCCACCGCTTTTGTGGGCTGTGGATAATAGTTTGCTTTTATGGAAATGTCGACAGAACCAGCGATTATAGGAGGCAGCACGAAGTCAAACGATTATGTGAGTCCGTGGTGTAAGGATCCCGTGGGATTCAAAAGAAAGTCAATCCAGTTGAAACAAAGGCAACAGGTTTTGCACACTTGAGTTTGTCTTCTGAATTACTGTACTTTTCGGAGTATAAGACGTACTTTTTCCACCCCCAAAAGCAGGTAAAAATTTGGGTGCGTCTTATACTCCGAATGTTGCAGAAGCCCCGCCCACCTGCCATTTGCTTCCTTGCAGCAAGCGACAAAAAGGTTGTTTTAGCTTCAGCACAGCCTAATTAGCACAAGCAGCTGATGGCCCTTTGGATCGGGCTCCGACCACCAGGTGTTTCAGAGTGCAGGGATTGCCATTAGGCTATAGCAGTGATTCCCAAACTGTGCGCCGTGGCTCCCTGGGGAGCCGCGCTATCGTCATAAGGGCACCGCGTAATCATTTCTGAATGATTCCCCGCCCGCAAACGCCGCCCCGGCCGGACTGTGCTCAGCCGCGCTCCCTATTAAGGGAGCCGCGGAAAAAATCCAAAGTGGTAGGGGAGCCGCGAACCGGAAAAGATTGGGAACCACTGCTCTACCATCTTCTGGAGTCCATTTAAGCTCATGCCGACTGCTTCAGAGACTCCATTCAGCGACCTCATTCTCTGTTGTCCCCTTCTTTTATTGCCCTCAGTCTTTCCCAGCATTAGGCTCTTCTCCAGTGAATCCTTCCTTCTCATTAGGTGGCCAAAGTATTTAAGTTTCATCTTCAAGATCTGGTCTTCTAAAGAGCAGTCAGGGTTAAACTCCTCTAGGACTGACCGGTTTGATTGCTTTGCAGTCCAAAGGACTTGCAGGACTCTTCTCCAGCACCATAGTTCAAAGGCCTCAAACCTTTGGTGCCCAGCCTTTCTTATGGTCCAACTTTCACAGCCACATTGCAACTGGGAAAACCATCGCCTTGACTATATGCACTTTTGTTGGCAGGATGATGTCTCTGCTTTTTAGTATGCTGTCTAGATTTGCTATAGCTTTCCTCCCCAGGAGCAAGCATCTTTTAATTTCTTGGCTGCAGTCTCCATCTGTGGTGATCTTGAAGCCCAGGAAAATAAAATCTGTCACTATCTCCATTTCTTCCCCATCTATTTGCCAGGAATTGAGAGGGCCAAATGCCATGATCTTAGTTTTCTTATTGTTGAGTTTCAAGCCAACTTTTGCACTCTCCTCCTTCACCCGCAACAAGAGGCTCTTTAGTTCCTCTTCACTTTCTGCCATTTAGAGTAGTATCATCTGCATATCTGAGGTTGTTGATATTTCTCCTGGCAATCTTAATTCCAACTTCTGATTTATCTAGCCGTGCCTTTCTCATGATGTGCTCTGCATATAAGTTAAATAGGCAGGGCGACAGTATACAGCCTTGCTGGACTTCTCTCTGTACTTTGAACCAATCAGTGGTTCCATGTCCAGTTCTCACTGTTGCTTCTTGATCCTCATATAGGTTTCTTAAGAGACCAGTAAGATGGTCTGGTACTCCCATCTCTTTAAGAATTTGCCACAATTTGTTGTGAACCACGCTGTCAAAGACTTTAGCATAATCAATGAAGCAGAAGTAGATGTTTTTCTGGAACTCCCTAGATTTCTCCATGATCCAGCATATGTTGGCAATTTGCTCTCTAGTTCCTCTGCTGCTTCGAAATCCTGCCTGTACTTTTAGTAGTTCTTGATCCACATACTGCTGGAGCCTAGCTTGTAGGATTTTAAGCATAACTTTACTAGCATGTGAAATGAGTGCAATTATGCGATAGTTTGAACATTCTTTGGCATTGCCTTTCTTTGGATTTGGAATGTAAACTGACCTCTTCCAATCCTGTGGCCACTGTTGAGTTTTCCAAATTTGCTGGCAAATTGAGTGTAGCACTTTTACTGCATCTTTTAAGATTTTGAATAGCTCAGCTGGAATATTGTCACCTCCACTGGCTTTGTTGTGCTCAGATTTCCTAAGGCCCATTTCACTTCACATTCTAGGATGTCTGGCTTGAGGTCAGTGACCACCCCATCGTGGTTATCAGGGACGTTAAGTTCATTCTTGTATAGTTCTTCTGAGTAATTTTGCCACCTGTTCTTAATCTCTTATGCCTCCATTAGATCCCTGCCATTTTGGTCGTTTATCATGCCCATTTTGCATGAAATTATTTAGACCTGCACAAACATATGGCAGCAATCCTGAATATCAGAAAAAGGATGGGTACACACATAATTTTATCAAAAGCTTATATTGAGCTGACTGCCTGACCACTCAGCTCAATATAACATGACAAGCACACGCTGCAAAAAGGATAGCATTGCCATACAACAAAAAAATGTCTCAGAAACCACATAACATCACTGAAGTACACAAACCAAGTAACGCTCTCCAAAACATTCTAGGTAAATCCAAACATCCACCAGCCTTACAAGAAAAAAATAGGAGTCATCTACAACATATTATGTTGTCAACATAGTATAAGGACAGTAATAGCCACTATATAGGAAAAATATACAGAAGACTAGCAGGGTGCATTCCTGAACCCCATTAGCAATCAGAAGACATGATGAAAACTCCTTAATTTCACAACACATGGACAGACTTAACCATTGATTCAACTAGGAAACTGTGAGTATCCTAGACTAAGCCAAGTTCAAAAAAATCTCTAGTTCAATGATGCTGCCATGATGAAGCAAGTTTGATACTCCTGCTCTAGAGAATTTCTGAAAGCCTGGCAGAAGAGACAAACCGGTCATCAAGAAGCACACAGAGATAAACAACATCAACATACCATTCAAAAGAGACAGTCAAAAAGCCAAAAAGGAAACCAAAAGACCAAATCACATCTTTACTAGCAATCAACTCTCAGATGAAGAGAGATTAACACTAAGACTAACACTAGACCAACAATCTAGAAATAAACAATGCCCTAATCAAGGAACTACCAACTCAGACAAACAAATTTACAGTAAACAACAGGCTAATCAAGGGATCACCAAGACCACTTCCACCACACCTGCAGGGCAAGCCACTAGTATATGAAATGAGAGCAAACCCCATTCCCTTCTAGCACTAATGATATTACCTAGTTTGGTAATGAAACTTCTGCAAGAAAATAACCAAGCTCAGAAACCACCAAAGATCCCACAAGTACCTCTGTCTTGTGCAATTAGGATTAACTTCAGTTGTCTCCTCAGTTATGAATATCCTAAACATTCTGAATATCTTTAGGTTCTGAGTGGGGAGGTAAAAGCAGACAATAATTGCATATTCCTTTTAAGATGTTACAGATGTTGAAACATGGAGTTCAGATACTTGAAGCAAACTGGACACTAACATTTTTCAAAAACACAAATATTTCCAATATTAAATATTTTAGAAGATCCAAAATACTTTCCACCTGGAGTTATTTGTGCTTTTCTAAAATCATTCAAAACATTTTAAAGTCATACCACTGTCCAAAGGAAAATTAAACAAAGACTTCTTTTGCTTCTTTTTTATTCAGAGAACAACAAATAGGGAAGGGCTGGAACAAGCATACATCACACAGTCATTGCAGCAGTCAACTGAATCTAATCAGGCAGCAGTCATTGATAGGAATAACTTTTGTATGAAATATATCATGCACAATACTTCCATCAAAAAGTATAGGCATGGAAGAGTTTTCCAGTCAGGCATTCTCTCTGGTATCTAGGCATCATTACTCTTGACCTTCTAAATTCATGGAATAGGCAAATAAACATGATTGTACTAATTGACTGCAGCTTCATATGCCTTAACAGCCAGAAATACTGTTCTAAGCATGTTAGCAAGTATGCTATCAAGCCAAGCAATCCTTCATCTCCCAATCAGCTGAGCTTCTTAGCAGATTGGTTTCATGAATTTGGAAAGTCGGTTTATTACTATTGTTAGACTCAAATTTTTAACTTAATAGTCCAGACTCTGAAATGTCTATCATTTTCAGAAAGTCCTGCAGCAATAACTGTAATAACTGGTTCCTCCTCTCCCACTAACATCAACCCATTAACCACTACCTGTGCCCAAATCAACGTGGAGTCTGAAATCATGCCACTTAGCCCACAGGGCATGCAGGGGTCTAAAAACATAGCTTCTGCTACTATAACAATCATGTCTTATCCACCAAATTTTGCAAGACCTTTAAAGCTTCATCATATTGACATTTGATGCAACTACATTCTAGATACAGGATGCTTGTCAAATAATTATTCTCTTTTGACTTTAGTGGAATACAGAATCTAATCAGCATGAAAAGGGGGGATAGTGAACAATGGAACTTAGTGATAAGTATCTCTATCTGGTGCTCTTCCTTGGGAGGCAACATGAATGGTGGTAGGCCTAAGACAAGAGCCATGCAAGAAGCTAAACAACCCAAAGATAAGTAGATCAAGCATTCCAATTCATTCCCCACCACTTGTTCCTATAATCCAGGCAAACTGTGTTTATATTTTATTCTCTCTCTCACCTACCTGTCCAGCAACACCACACATACCAAGTTATATTTCTTCTTTTTATTTTATTATTTATCAAATTTATATGTATTTTTATCTGATAAAAATGACTCTGGGCAGAATACAGTAATTAATTATAATAATTTATAAAAGCATCTTTTAAAATATTTTAAAAACTCACAACACATAAGAGACAATTAATTTTAACCACAATAATAGAGCTATTGTGGAGCCAGTTCACTGGTCCCATGGATTGCCCAGAACGTTAGAAAGGATGTTAATGTTATAACTCACTTCAGGGGGAAGAATATTCTAGAACAGGGCTGTCAAACTCAATTTCATTGAGGGCTACATTAGCATTATAGTTGCCCTCAAAGGACCAGTTGCATGTAAGACTATGGGCATGGCTGGTGGGCATGGCCCACTCTAAAGCACCCAGGGCACCAGGACCCCGCAACCTCCTCTTCGAGGCTGCCGCTGCTGGTGCTGCCATGGGAAAAGGTGAAGTGAGGCTGGGCGGTGCGAGGCAGATTGAGGCAAGGCCCGCTGAGGAGAGATGTCGCAAGGCCAGGCAAAGCAGAGGTAAGGCCAAACAAGGAGAGGCGGAGAAAGTCCAGGTAGGGTGAGGCAAAGCAAGGCCATGCAAGGAGAGGCGGGACGAGCCTCTGATGCATGCGCCCAGGGAGAGCACCCGGCCAGGGCTGAGCCAGAAGAGGCGGGCCCCTCGCCATTTCCAGGGCAGCCCTGCGGAACAGATCTAGCCACATCGTGGGCTGAATCTCGTTGGTGGGCCTTGAATTTGACACACCTGTTCTAGAAATTGGGAGCTTCCAAAGAGAATTGTTACTATTTATTATTTCAAAACCTAAACCCACCATCATCAAGATTGTATATAACATACTAAAATACTAAATGTCTAGTATGGTCAACACTATTTCTTTATACTTATAAAATAACAATAAATATCTCTCTCCAAAATACAGTTACTGAAATTCTTAAGAGTTGATATTAATCTAGTCAAATAAGTTTTAACAAGATACGCATACAAAACATGTTCTTCTATTTATCTAAATTATTGTTGATTCAAGTAGACTTTTCAACTGAACATTTTTTGTCGTATTTTCTTTGTGATATCTTATTCCATAATGTATCACAAATTAAAATATTTGCAGCCAAAGCTTTTCCCAAGACATGGATTTCTGTTTATTTTTAGATCTTCTGCTCACATAAACTAAATCCAGCTGCCATAAATTCCAGTTGAGCCAAATTTCATTTTGCTCAGAGACTAAATGCTGCATATTTCTAGGCAAAACCAGTTATATTCCAGAAATTTTCAGTGTAATACAGTCTTGTTCTATAGAGATCACAGGTGACATATTTATTAATGATTAGCCATTAAAATGCCACAGATGAGTAAGATATTTTTATGACATGCAATTTTACATGAGTTTGTGTAAACTTTGTACTATGGAATTTATTAAAAAAAAGTCCTTCAAAAATTTGAATTAGTTATGATAAAGTTATTAACATAAATTCTTGTCAGCATCGTTGTATTCAAAAATGTATAGAATAGTATTTAAAAAATTAAGCATTTATTGAATCTTTCACTTTGTTCTAATTTGTTATTTCTAAAAACTGAACCTAATGAATTATGAATCGTCAGTTGTGTTCTGCTTTTTATTTTTATATTGCTAGATTAGTTCTGATTCATGTTTAATTTTCTAAACGACATTTAAAAAACATTACCCAGTTCTTTCATGTTTTTAGATTATTATGCAGAATGTTTTTACAGTTTTAATTTCTAACCCACTTACCTGACAATAACCTCCATTAGTTTATTTTTACCCTCCTTCTCAACAGGAGAATGCAGTCAGTATTTGCATGGAAAAATATATAAGCAAAATAAAAAATCAATAGAGCAGCACTTTATATTACCCTTTTTCCTGGCCGTAATACTTTTTAAATACTGTTTCAGGTATTTCAGGCAAGTCTTCGGGTGCTGACAAATTATCGGTGGCCAGACAATAATCCCACAGGAGGAGTTGCGTAATGACAATGCAACTCCTGAAGAGACACTTTGAAGTTTCATCAAAGTCTGCATTTAAAGCAAGCCTCTCCTTCTAACACACTTTAAACATTGAAATAGCATTTCAAATTGTATCTTGAAGCTGCTGACCAGCACAGATAAATAAGAATAGAAATAAACATGTTGTCTTCTGCTTAACTAAAAGGGGCTGCACCTTCCAACTGCATTTCAGGAATCTCCATGTATCACACATTAACGGCAATAATTTTTGAAAAAGTGGTTATTAAAGAGGGTTTATGGTAGTAAATCTGTGTTTTATAAAAATAAATGCTGCTGATATTCTTAGGGTAAAATGGAATTGAAAGTGGAAGATGGAATTACTCAGTAGTAAAGTTCTAATTATATAAGCTTCTGATAACACTGTTTCTCTATGCTAGCTTCTACTGTATTGCCTTGCATCTTGATTCTGTATTCCAGAACTCTTGGAATATCAAATTAAGTTTTGGAGGAATTTGGGGAGAATTATACTTTTAACTAGTTTTCCCTAAGTCTGAATGTGTGATTCTTCAACATCACTTGTGCTCTTGATTTCCCATTTGGCTCCTGATCCTATTGATGTATTGTTGTGAGACTTTGTTTTTGATTATGGACTGATTATGGGTTGCCATGTCTTTAGCCGTTACTTCATTCAGAAACATTATAAACTTGCTTGTCCCCACACAGGAATCTATCAAAATATGAGTTACAGTACTGTGGTAAGATTTGCATTAAAAAAAAAGCAATGGCAGATGCATTGGAAGGTGTAATTTCCCAGGGCAGGAATGCCATCTAGCATCAAGCTTGAAAAATGCAAGGCAAGGTGTTTGTTAAACTGTGGGGAAGGCATAACAAAGAAGCACTGAATTTAAACTGCAATAGGTATGAGGACTGTATCCTTACATTGGCAGAGAGAAGTCAAGTGCTTTAAGTACTGTAGTTTTATTTTAGCGTACAATAAAGATTCTTACCTAGCCATGCTCCGTGAACCATGTGAGTAGCTTCTGTTAGATTAGAGCCAGAAAGTCTGTCCTCAATGCAGCTCATAAGGCATATTCCTAACTATTTACACAACAGCAACCCTGCAAACCATATTTAAATCCTTTCTTAAATCTGTTTTATTCTAAGTTGAAAAGACATACATGACTAATCTTCTGGTTAATTGATTCTTGCCCATCAGGTTTTACATGAAAGTCATGAAAAGCTGAGTCCATCATCGTTAGGAATTATTAACATATCTTGAATGGAATACCTTATGCCCTTATTTCTAAACTTTGTCTTTATTCAATTAGTACTAAAAAAATAACACATTTTGATATGACTATAGGGCCAGGCTAGCAAGAAACCCTGAGATCACAAATACAACTAAGAGAAAAAAATGAACATGCACACATATTTAAAAATAAATCTATTTTATCCTTATTGAGCATGACAAGAAAATATACCCAGTTCCACTAGACAAATAGCACTTATATTTGAAAATTCAGTTTTGAGTGAAAGTTGTTTACAATATTCTGAACAATTTCTCTTAGATAAATATCTTTTCCAAGACACAGTTTTTCCACCCACTTTTCTTTATAGTGGCCAGCAAATAATTATAATAGTCACTATAATATACATTTTACAGTGTAATATAGAGCAGCCACTGATAGACTGTATTTGTATCTGTATTCAACTAAAGAGAGAATACTGAATTGGATTAATTTTGCTTAAAAATATAGATCTGACATTAAACAAGAAATATTTTTTCAAAGTATAAAATATGTTTTCTCCAGTGATGGTATGCTCCTGGTTCGCCCCTAATCGGGTGGCCGGTAGCGCTGGTGAGTGGTAGCTTCGACGATCTGTGTTTGGGTGGTTTTGTGGGCTCTCCCACCTGCCAATGCTCTTCTTTAGCTTTATCCGCTCAGCTAAATGACATGGCAGAACGGATTGCCACACTAAAACAGCTGAGAGGCACTTTAGCTGGGGCTTGTCTGAGCTGCACATGCATGCTCAGGGTTCTTAAGACTAAACTGCACATATCTTAAAAAATCAGGACATTACGTGAATTTATGA
The DNA here is from genome assembly GCA_025802295.1 of Psammodynastes pulverulentus. NCBI lineage: Eukaryota > Metazoa > Chordata > Lepidosauria > Squamata > Psammodynastidae > Psammodynastes > Psammodynastes pulverulentus. Next base: position 37,985,235 of record JAOYMU010000283.1, read on the forward strand.
TATAAAAAGAGTATGACTTGGACTTGGGTCCTGACATTCCTCTCTTTAATTTGTGCAGAAATACAATGCCTAACCCCACTTTCTTTGGCTCGCCATGATTATTAGCTTATCGTAAAATGAACCAGTACTGAGCTGAGTCAACATTACTCACCTATTAACCAATACTCAGATAATATAGGAATCAACATTAGAATAAAAGAAAAAGCAACACCTCACCAAAAAAGAAATTTTGAAAAAATAATACCAATAAAATCTGGCAGGACAAGCTGCCATATATAAACAGCCAACAAATTCCACTCCTTTATTTATTTACTGATATTATCTAGTATGGTGATGAATACTTGCAGGAAGAGAAGCAAGCTAAAATACCCAATAGTTCAACCTTCAGCTATGTATATTCTGTTCAATGGAAAATTTTACTATTTACTGGTGAAGACATATTAGATAAAAAGTCAACAGAAATTAATTCTTAGTGTGTGTCTTTTACGCTGTTTTAGTCATTTATTTGTGCCATAATAAATGTGATAAAATAAATAAAAAAAATATTAAGGAATTTAACCAATTAAAGTACATATGATCTCCATTTAATCATGTTCTGAACTGTTAATTTCAGTATTCTTAAAGATATACACAAAACTAGGACATAATATTAGAGTTTATTAAAAAAATGCAAAGAGCCAATAGTTTAATCATTGCCAAGCAGTAGAGGAAATCTTATGCAGGAAAATCACTTATTTTAAAATTAAGTTACAAAAAAGATGTGCTTGTCTAATGAATAGTGTATGCCAAAATAATAAGCTTTAAATACTGTTGGAACCATGCTTGCTACACTCCACAAAGAAAGAAACATTCCAAAGCATTAATTATGGATCAAAAAGGGACGAACATACATTTTTAGAATGTTTTTTATTTCAGAATAAACTTTTAGTCTGTAGCACAGAATATTGCAGTGAACCTCCACAGTTGCTATGGGGTAAAATGAAAGGTCCTTCAGAGAAGATATAAATCTAGTGAATAAATATACAAAAAGTCAAAGCATCACAGTTTAAAAAAACATACCTAGAGTAAGTGATTCAAATGGCATTTGCCTAGCATAACCAAATAAAGCTAGCAGCCGAAAGTGGCCTCAGTTAATATATGTTCAGATCTGTCCATCACCATAATCAAAGTCAAAGGCAACTCTGAAAATATGTCATACATAAATGGTGATCCTGTGAAATATCATAATAAATACTGCAAAACAAGACTGGGAACTGAAAAGGTAAAACCATTTCTCCTGGACTAGCACGCAATATGTATTATTTACTGAGTTTCTGATGGTATTTACTGAGAGATCAAAATAGAATTTCAAATGTTCATGACCATTATATTCTGCTGCATTTGTATGCTATGTAGAAAAACTGGAGAAGTTGTGCTAAAAATGGCCTCAACATGATAGTGACTTTATGCTACCTTACATGTTCTTAATGACAAAAAAGATTATTGTATTCTGCAGATGTGAGCCTCTCGTAGCAATTAGGCACAAATGTACAATTCTGTATAATGTACCTGGAAAATAAAAAGTCTTTAGTGCTTCTGTGGCTTCTAACCCAAATACCTGCCCATACTGTCAAAGATACACCCATTCCTATAGCTTTCAGAAATACCATTCTGAAAAAGAGGTGTGTGTGTGTGTGTGTGTGTGTGTGTGTGTGTGTGTGTGTGTGTGTACACCTTCAGGAGGATCATATTTTTGTTTTGTTTTTCTAAATATTTTCAGCAGCTTTCATTGGCAGAGTTTCAGAAGCAGGCCTAGTTTCTGATCCTGAGGACAAGACAAGCTAATTCCTTACAGGATTTGGACTTTAATTCAGGCTTCTGCCATCAGTGAACATACAATATATCACCCAAGTGTATACTTATCAACTAGACATGTGCAAGCTTTGTGTTTCTATTTTCCTTTCATATCCTTCAAAGTATCCATTATTTAAACAGAAAAAATGTCTAGCATTGCTATTTCTGCAATTATGCCTTCTCTTAAAGATGCTTTTATGCCAATGTGGAAACATCAGAACACAATTAAACATCTTTTATTCTCAATATCTTTATGTGACAGGGCTGACTGGCTTCCTCATGTGAAAATGCAGCTACCGTGAGTATATACATTACATCAAACAGTGGACTACTTTAGTCATTGATCTCATTTAATTTCAACCCTGACTATTCTGGTCAAAAAAATATTTTTTAATTGGCTGCAGAAGATTGTGTAAGGGGGGGGGGCAGAACAGTAAAAGAACAGACTTAAATTAATATTAAAGTGTTGGACATTCATTTAAAGATACACTAGTTTTACTGGTTTTCTTTGATGCAGGCACAGTCCCAAGAGAGGCTGTGTCTGGATTTAGTGAGAGTCGATTTATCACTTCTCAGCTGTGCTCCCAGTCACTTGTTTCTCATTAAGAGGGCCTACAAGCCTTTTCTCCAACCACCTTCAGCCATCCTGTTGAATGCCTTGTCAACAGGCGCAAAAGGAATTGGCTATTATTTATCAAATAAAACCCATCACTTTAAGGGAATGTGTCACTTTCACTTTCAGTTATTTTCTTTATTCTTGATAGCTTTTCTTTTTGGTTCCCAGTATTTAAGAAGCAGACTGGTAAGTTTAACTTGAAAGTTGCAGTAATACTGTTTAAAGTGTAATAACTGCCAAAGTCACTGTTCTCCTTTTACAAGGATTGGGAACAAAATTATAATGTATTTACCCTACCTTTGTAAAAACAGTGTTAACATTCATCCAACCCTTAACCTTAAAATCTGGCCTACAAATCAATCAATCAATCAATAAATAAAATGCACACTTTTTTCTGATAAATATTATATCTGTTATTCAAAGTCTTGCCAGCACATATAAGTTTGCCTGCCATGATAGCACATGCATAGGAGACACTGGCCCGATGATAGGTATTCACTCCAGTATGAGAATGTGTTCACCTTTCTATGAACCTGGCATATGATTTTTCCAAGTGTTTTCATTTAACTTTGTATTCCCTTTACAGAAAGTACTTTTAGCCTCATGCTTGTAAATTATCCCCAAGGCCATTCTGATCCAGTAAATAAAGATTTTTGGGAAACAAGTCACTTGCATCCAATACTGGGTTCAAAGATTACAAAAAAATATTCAAGCTTCAGACTTCAAAGCAAAATTTCCATAAACTGCATATTAGGTACTAATCATTATACACGAGAATCAGAATCATGGATGAAGGTAGGCAAAATATTATTGTAAAGTTTATGATTAAGAAATTACCTTCCATGAATTTATTAGATTATATCAGAACTTTTTGAAAATGACTTTTCTGACAAATTATATGTTGTAATTCACCCAACTAATTCTAGCAATAGCCAGAGACCCAGAGGTTTCTTCTAATTCCTTGCAGCTCAATAACGTAAGCGCATATATAAAGTTCACAGACATTTTAAAACATATACACACAAAAACATTCCCCAGAACACTCTGCTAATGGAAAAGATTTCAAGATTCAGCCACCACATTGGAGGATACTTCAAGCATGCGAACATACTGGGGGGTTTCCTGACTAAAAACAATTATTATATAAAGCAAAATCCATTGAGAGTAAGCAAAACAAATAGATCTCATTCTTTAGCTTCCAAATTACTTGTTGCCAATGGAAAATTAATCTTTAGAATTGGAGATGTTACTTCAAGATTTGATCTCCAAGCCTGGTTGCTCAGTGTTTTCCTGCTTTCCTGCAGTGATTCTTTGCCTTCCATGAAGACCCTCTCTTCTTTCATCCTTTCAGCAATTACTTTGCTGGTACAGTAGCTAATCTTACCTCTCCTCATCATTGCAGGTTGCTAACTCTCCAGTACCAACTTTCTAGAATAAGTCCACAATCAGTTCCACAGGTAACCATTCCCTGAAAATAATTCTTCCCTATCTGAAGTTATCCCACTATTGCAGAATTGCCTAAAATGAAAACAATAGAAACATTGTGAGTTTTGCACTCAAATTACCAGTAGTATAAAATTGCGATTACAGGTATCTCCAACCTCTGTCCAGTCAATTTATGACCGTTTCAAGCAGTGGTGGGATTCAAAAAAATTTACTACCGGTTCTGTGGGTGTGGTTTGGTGGGCATGGCAGGGGAAGGACACTGTAAAATCTCCATTCCCACCAGTTCTCCGAACTACTCAAAATTTCCACTACCAGTTCTCCAGAAACTGGTCAGAACCTGCTGAATACCACCTCTGGTTTCAAGTTAGGATGGCCACATGTCAAGACGATCAGCTTCACAACCTTTCACCATTTCCTACAGTCATGTGACTGCAATATATGATGGTTTTTGCTAGTTTCCAGCAAAAAAAAGCCCATTCGAATGAATTTAATGATTGTTGTATTCACTTAATGACTAAGGTGTTTGTTTAATCGCTTAACAACTGCAACAAAAAAGGCCAGGAAAAAATACTCCTGGGTGCCTCAACTTATCAATGTAATCATTTATAACTGGATTTCTGGCCTCAATTACAGTCGTAAGTTGAAGACAACCTGCATCAGTCACATGATTAATATATGTAAAATTATTATTGTGCAGCAGATTGAAGATTCAGCTACCATTTCTATGCATTTACCATACTTTCTATTTAAAACTATTTATAGGCAATGAGTTTATATGTGGCATCTAACATTTCCATTAAATGACATTCAATTCATGGAGTTGCAGAAAATTTATATTACATTTATTTGTTTAAATAATGTGACCATAACTGCTGACTGAGGATTTTTTACTTTATTTTTTGGGAAGTAAGCATTATACATGGACAGTATTTTCCTGATGCCTTCAGCTTCCAAATTCAAATTACTGATCAATAACTGCTGACTGTTTGCTTGCAATTCATGGGTTTAGCATACTCCATTTTCTGCAGATTCATTTGCAAAATTGAAGTTATCTATTGTTATATACACAGTCATTTGCTTACTAAAAGTAGTAAGAAAAGTTTAACTTGCTCTTGAGTAATAAGAGCAATGTTTCATGTAGAGTCAGGTAAAATATTTCAAAATCAATAAGATAGTATTGTAAAATTAAAGAAGAAAGATTTTAACAGATTAAAAATTAATAATCTTTTTTTAATTGTATTCCTTTGGTCTTCAACCATTGAAATCTATTCAAGATGTCAAAGAGCAAAGTGCTTATTACTTGTAAAATCATATTAAAATGCAACTATTTTCAACATTCATTTATTTTAAAAAGTACTTTTAAGAATTATGTATTTAAAGCAATAAAACATCAATCAACAAGAGTCCCAAATCTTTTCCCCAGTAGTTTCAAACCATACCTTCTCATATTCATGTTCAAGATACAAGCTTGTGGATAAATAGACATCAGGAATTTTATTGGACGAAAACATAATAAATTAAATGCAATCCCCAAAAGACATAGAATAAAATATATCCCTGCTTTCTGCCCATTCTAGACACCTCTCTCCATTAAAATTGTTCTACACATTAATATGTAAGTTGTAATTTGTAAAATACCAATTTAGATGCTTATGTGTTACATGATAACTCACTTCATTTAATCTTTTTAAAGTCTTCGTCATCTTAATTGGAATTTCAACAACATGTTACTATTACTTCATAAATAATATTTTCCCACTCTGTTTCAATTCAATTAAACAGATACAATCAATTTGGAACTAATTTAGTTTCAGACAATTATTAAAATTAAAGATTTTAATTGCTTTAAGCAAGCAATTAAATCTCTAAGATGTAATTTTATATTTATTGATCAAATTTATATTTTACTTTTGTGTCCAGATTTATATTTTGTTTTATAGAGTTATCCCTTTATCCAAAGATAGCCTTGGCTGAAAGAGACCAAATAGCCCAGCACAATGAATTGTATTCCAGGTCTTAGTCACCATTAATTTCTGCTACTATATCCTAGAATGCTTGCTGAAAAAAAAATACATTTTAAAAACAACCGTACTTGCTATTTAATCACTAATTTATAAAATTAACAGTGTTATTCCTCAGGGAGTTCTTTGTGACTTAAAGCTTTGACAGAAAAGTTAGCTTTGTAACAAAGTTCAAAATTAGTTGGTGATTTTTTAATGATCTTAGAATCCTCTTAAATACTAGGATAGTGTCACCATTATCTAGAATTCTTAGTGCATCTAAAGCAGGGGTGTAAAACTCGCATTGTCATGGTGGCATCATGTGACATATCGGGACTTTTTTTCCCCTTTGCTAAGCTGGGTGGGGGCGGGGCCAGCACATGATGCATCCGGGCCACGGACCGTGAGTTTGACACCCCTGATCTAAAGGAAGGCAATAATGAAATTCTGCAGAATAGACCATACCTACAATGAACTACAATTACATGCTGACCTGCTTAACTCATAGTAAATGTTTGTTCTACTGCCCAATAGCCAGTTGGTTGTAGGTTGTTTTAATGTTCAAGCAATAAACACAAAAAGCAAACAACCCAAAAGTGTATTGAAGTAATATAAATTACAAGAGAAGGTATACTAAATGTCTTTCTGCAACAAGAAATCTGAAAAAGACTCTGGACAGACCCCTTTATCGTGCTAGCTGGAATATTTCACCTTCCCATTTAAGTCTCTGCTAAAGTTTCCTATCATTCTAGCCTCCGTTGGCTTAAATATTTTTTTGTCATAAGTGAGAGGCGATGATCTAATTTAGCACCTAGAGATCCCTGCAAAGAATATTCCAGGGGAAATGCCTTTTTGTGACATCTAGAAATTCATCCTCCCTTTTGAAAAGCTGTACATCTGTTCATTACAGCAATAAAGTTGAGATGAACAACATATTGTAAGTCTGGGACAGCAAGTGCGTATGTATCAAGGTCAGTACAAAGTAAGGTTATTAGAGGGTAATCAAAATAAATACAGAGTGCAAAGACAAGCATAGAAGGTAATATGGAGTGATACAGGGTAATTCAGAGTTTTTAAAGTATCGGGAAAAGTGGATCACACCACTATCCCTCCTAGCTATTTCTTCTGCATTAATAGTACAATGTTCATTTGAATTTTAAATTAATTTATTATATCAATATATATAATAGCTAAAGACAGTTATTTTTTAAATCGGCAAAAATATCTACAGAAACTAAAAACTAGTATTGCATAAATATATGTTTTATTGGCACACAGTATTATACAATACAGAGCTGAAGTGCAGAATTATCTGCAATCAGCTCCAAAATACATAATGACAATTGTTCAGTAAATCTGAATAACAAATGAACTGGAAGCAAAATGTGAGCTGCTTATAGATACCCCAGGAATGGTAAAGAGGTTAAATAAACTGTTCGCTTGCAATTATTCCCTTGGAAATTCAAAGCAAGCCATTGATAAGGCAAGAAAATAAGGTTTATCCCCAAAGTTACCATGATATTTTAGTCAAAAATAAACTTAGACTGTGCCATAGCCTTAAGTCTTTTTATTATTTTACAATTTTAACTTCCATGTGGATTTTACTTTTTAACCTAAGAATTAAACACTGATTTCCAAGGCTGATTCTATTTTTCAAAGAACAGCTTATTACATTGATACCCCAGTCTATCCCTAAATAATATAGCAAAGTCAATATGCTATAATACTGGTAATTTTTGGGCAAAACATATTCTCAACCTATCCAACATATCTTTCAGGATTGTATGCCATCTTCATAATCTGAAGGAAAGGGAAGACAGAAAAATATATAAGGCAAGAAATGTGATAAGCAAATAGAAAAGACTGAACAGCTCCTCCATCAAGTCTTACATTTCAGAGAAGGTTCTTTAACTGATGGAAATCAACAGAGAACAGTTTTGCATACATGGATAGTTCACCTTGCAACTATTCATTTTGCACGTTTGTATTGTCAGCATGTAAGCTTCCTTGGGAAGAACACAATACCCATGTTGCATCATATCAAGGACCATTCAAACCAGCATTTTGTCCTCCATAGTAACCAAACAGATACGTAGGATAAGACTACAAGCAGAACATTAACATTTCCCACTGATGGTCCTCAAAAATAATACCAACAGGCATACTGTTTCTGATACTGTAGATAATATATAACTATTATGATATATACAGTAACCAGCTACTTTTCCAATCCAATCCATTCAAGAAACTCCCTGCAGAAAGAAGTTCTACAATGTAACTTTTCTTTTTATAAGCTAAAGAATCTTATGACAGTCTTCTCTGCCTACTCTGCATATAACAATCAAGCAATGAGTTTAAACCTCTCTAGTACTCGATGATACCCAGTCATATATCTCTGCCCCTGGTGAATAAAACAGTGCCATGAACATCTTGTCTCAGTACCTAAAGACTGTGATGGTCTGGTGGGGAAACAACAGGTTTCAGTTGAACCCTGGCAAGACTGAGTGGCTTTGGGCTTGGGAACTTTCCAATTCTAGCACTATACCATCTTTGGTGCTGGATGGGGTGGCACTGCCCCAGACACAACTGGGGAATCCCTCTTGGACTCATGACTCCTGCTTGAAGAGTATGTGGTAGTTGTTTCTTGGGAGGGCTTTTGCACAGCTTTGTATTTATGTGTCAGTTGTGGATGGGAGAAGTCTGTCCACTGTCATTCATTCCCTGGTAAACTCCTGCTTGGATTTCTATAATGCCATCTACATGGGGCTGCTTTTGAAGCATATCCAGAAGCTTCAGCCAATGCAAAATGCAGCAGTGCAGGCAGTTGTGTGTGACCTTTGTATGGCACATTACACCTCTGCTCTGTGGGCTACTTGCCAATTTGCTTCTGGATCCAAATCAAGATGCTGCTTTTAAATCTTTAAATCCCTTCATGACATGTGGCCATCTGTGGGACTATCTCCCATAGATAGGAGACCTGTCTCACCAGATCTGAACTACACAGTGGGTTCCAGAAGATAGGTCTTCTCTGCCATGGTGCCCACCTTATGGAACCTTATCTCACCAGAAGTGGTATTTATCCCTCTTAACATTCCACAGCCCACTCCGAACATTACTATGCCTTCAGGCCTGGAGATTCTAGGGGACCAGAGAATTCTGGTGATGGCTCCTTTACAGTGGCTATCATCTTCTCCTGTTTTTATGGTTTTTATACTCGACAATACTAAAATGTTGTATTTATTATTTTTATTAAATGTTTGTATTAGAGCCCAGTCACTTTCTTGTGAGACAGGCATCCATACAAATTTGACAAATAAATAATATTACAGATTCCAATTGAAGCATCACCAAATGGTATTCTTAAACATTAACATTCCTCTTTCCTTCCTGCTTAATGAATACATGCATTTAGAATGAAAACTGTGCTGGCAGTACACAGAATAGTTGCATATGGTATTGTAACAACTTCTCTCAGTGAAAGACCATTTAAATAAATGCTGTTAATCTATAGCATTATGCTAGTGTATCACTGCTCTTTACTTAATGGATTTGAGATTTATTCAGGTGCAAATCACTATATATTATTCTGATTCAGGGAAAGCACAGTCCAATCAAGCTATATGCTCAATCTTTGAAGAAAAGTATTCTTTTCTCTCATTTGAAAGACCTCTAGCAGCCAGAAATACCAGTATGAAATGTAATTATCCACATATCTTTTGAAGAAAGATATCAGGTACAATAAGATCGCCAAATTTGCTGTACTATAACCACTAAATATATTCTCAACTGATAATTCATTCTTCAAGTCAATGCAATGAAGAAAGTAAGTAAATTATACAGCTCCGAAGTCATGTATCAAAGTGTTGCAGTCAGTTACTTTTCAAATGAAAACAGTAAACAAAATTGTGATTTAGCTTTGGGGAACTTCAAATGAAACCTAACTAATATAATTCAGAAACTGCAGTATACCTTTCTGAGAATTACGTCAGGAAACAATTCCTACTTTCACAATATTTGCTGTGATGAGAGGGGAAATATATATTATAGTTTTGCAATCCAGTTGATTTTAAGATAACTGTCAGTGGGCTGGCCTTCAGTCAAACAAACAAATTAAGCCTGAAATCTCAAACAAGGTTACTACAGGGCAGATCCCACTGAACAAAATGAAATAAATAGTATGCATTACATCTGCAGGAGATCCCTCCTATATATGTTAACAACTTACTTTTAAATAGAATTTATACCATCGAAATCAAAGGACAAGACAGTGTATATGCCATTGCTTAAAAGTAAAGTGTTTTTCCCAAGAGCATGTGATCTTACAATTGGAATCTCAGTACAGATTTGGAAAGACCTTAAAACAGTCATAAACTTCCAATCTAATTTAATCTCTTTGTTGCAGATTCATCGTTGTCTCATTCGAGACAACGATGAATCTGCATACAGATGAGAAGTTGAACAACTGGCCTTCTGGTGCAACCAGAACACTCTTGAACTAAATACACTCAAAACCATAGAAATGGTGGTAGATTTTAGGAGAAACCCTCCTATACAACCACCTCTTA
>JAOYMU010000283.1:37995794-38012936 GCA_025802295.1 Psammodynastes pulverulentus
TCTTATGATTCTTGATGAATGTATTTTATTTTTTCTTTATGTACACTGAGAGCATATGCACCAAAGACAAATTCCTTTTGAGTCCAATCACACTTGGCCAATAAAGAATTCTATTCTATTCTACTCTATTCCATTCTATTTTATATCTGAACCATTGCATATGCAAAGTTGAACTCTTTAGATGAGACATGACAGAACAAATGTAAAAATTAAGAGTATGTAGGAAACTGAAAAAATGTTTTGTTTTCAAACTAGAATACAATATCCTAAGTTGGCCAAGCTATTTCAATTGTTTGATTGTTGTGGAGTTCAGGTGAAATCAAATCTGAGTGGGTCAAGTGATGAAAGGTTGATATGCATTGCCCCACTCACCCCCCTTTCCCTTAGTAGCTTCCACTGTGACTTACCCCAATGGCCCAACCACTACTCCACACCTTTCAGTGCCTCCTCTTCCCTACTTCCCTTTAGCTGCCACCCAGATATCCCAGCACAGCATATTCCTCACACCCCTATCTACATTCAACGTGTAGAATGCAGGCCAAGCCCGTTGAGTTTTCTTGAACTCTGAAATAAATGGAGAGTATACTGTGGAATGTAGCCAACATTCCCTTGTAGCCATGCAGGAGGGAAGGGAGGTGCTAGAATCAGTAGAGAGTGGACAGGTCAGCCAGTGAGATATGTTATGCTATAATACTAGTGATGGCAACTGAGGAAGAAGGTAAAGAATGATTTGAAGAAGATTTGGTAATGAAGCACATGGATTAATGTCCATATCAACAGTAATAGTTGATGAGAGAACATTGGATGAATAGGAAAAATCAATGAAATATGCTTTTCTCGGTGCATGGATTAAAATATGTGCTTTGATTCAGTACAGATCATATGAAAACAGCCGTATAATGCAAATAATTGTTTGTACACATATTTTACATATCCTAGTAAAAATGTAAACAGATGAGAAACCCCTCTGACGTAGTCTTTAATTTGCAATTTTATTACTACCACAATTTGGACTAAACAAAATAACGTTTTTTCTCGTTAGACTTTCAACAGGAATGTGAATTGGCAGGAAGTTTTGTTTTAAATCATCTATTTAGCAGGCAAATGTTTGTATGTATTTTGGTTTATTACATAGTTATGTATATGATATTTTTACACAAAAGAAAACTGACATCAGTAGACTTCCATTAATACATTAAGTATGTAGCTTTCTGCCAATTACCATAAACCATAAGTGAATATCTCCTTCAATTGGAATACCAAGTGAAGGCTATGATATAAAAGTCAAATGGATGAGGTACAATATAAATTTAAATGAAATACTTCCCCACAAACATGTGTATGCATTATAATTATAAAATACATTATAAACCCTACTCATGTAAAAATATGGCTGAAAATCCAATCAGAAATCTTGTATTCTTGCTAAGTGTATGTCTATAGACATAATAGAATGGAGCCATAGAAAGGTTTGGTGGCAAAATTATTACAAATCTCATCCTGGGACAGAAATGCTAATTATGTTAATAGTAGAACTTTTCAAGAAAATAGGTGGCCTTAAGTAGACTGATATGTGAATTCTAAACCTTACAATAATTCAAGCATGGTCAGAAATATATTTAAAATCACTGTTTACACTGGTACCTTGGTACTCAACTGCTTTAAAACTGAATTTTGATGTGAAAATTTTGTCCCAGTACTCGTTTGTTTGGTACTCGATACACAAGCTAAAACTTGTTGACTTGCTACATTATTCCTTATGGGGAAAAATTGTTCGGTACTTGTCATTTTTGCTACTCATCACATCTTCCAGAACCAATTAATCACAAGTACCAAGGTATCACTGTACTTAAAGGGGGGGGAACCCTTCCTTACTAACTAAACATCCATGAGAAAACATGATTTTGAAAGATGGCATACAACATTTGAAAATAAACAAAGTAAGCAAAGAAGGATGAAGTTCAATACCTAAGCTCTTAATAATAACAGTTCCTTTGACTAATTTCTATAAATTACATAAATACAAATAAATAATCTTCTATCTATATTAAAAGATGCAACAAATCTTTAAAGCTGATTCAACAGCTCAATCCTATACTCTCTTTTCTGACTCTAAAAGATTAAGCAGGTATTCCAGACTGTCGGTATAAGGTGCTAATTGAATGTCTATAAATTAAACAGAAATGGTCATTAGCCAGAGACATTGCTGAATAACTAAACACTTTTATCTGAACATGTCATGTTCATTCCCAAAACGTTTCCCAATGAAATTATGTAGACTGAGCAATACTTACTACAACACCATTGTTTGTGGTAGTCTCACGGTATGTAAAATTGCAAACAGCCCAAGCTAAATAATATGTGGACATGAGTGGAGTCTGTGAGAAGTGATCCGTAACCCATCCATCTTCTTCAGAAACAGAAGTTTCCACTGGCATATTGGACAAAGATGAATAAGTTGCTTGATGTTTGATGCTGATTTTAAATGTGGCCTTGTAGATAGGCTCATCAAAGCAAGGAAAGGCTTTTCTGGCATGTGTAGGAGAAAACTGTGTAACTGCAAGAAACCTGGAAGGGAAAAAAATGTTTTTATTCAGAACCGGATGCAAAAAACAAAATATTGCAATGCAAAAGCAGGCTAGCTTGCACTAATGGCTAAGACACTAGGCTAGAAACCAGAAGCCTGTGAATTCTAATCCTGCCTTAGATCAGCTGAGTGACTTTGGGCCAGTCATTCACACACTCTGCTCACAATATCAGACTAAGGAAATAATCAGTCAATTCCTGTCAGTCAACTCCCTGTCGCACCCATTGGAGCAACACTTGGTGATCAAAAAAAAAAAAAGGGATCAACTTGCAGAAAATTTGCAATTGGGGAAAAAAAAGCAACAGTCGTTGTGAAGCTTTGTCAACATTTTTTTTCCTATTGGACTAAAATATTTGGTTTTGAATGACCTTTCATTGTGTATAACTAGAATTATTATAGCCATATAGATTTTTTATAAAAAACATGTCTTGCTGAACTTGAAAAGTGTTTGAAAGAGCAGTAATATGCAACATAAAACTAAAATTACAGTTAACACTAGAGAAAATATTTATCTGATAGTTCTATCAATATGGTTTTTAAAAGCCCTTGGAGTAGCTTACAAAGTGCTGCAACCTATAGCAGAAACTTAGACAGGAATAAATCCAGGAAAAATAAAACCAAGTTAACTATAGTTTCCAATTACCTCTCAGGGACTCTGTAAGAAAGTAATAATGCACTCTGACTTCACATTGCTATACAGTGTTTTCTCACCTAAGAATACTTGGCGCCTTCAATTCAGTGTTGACTTCTGGCAACTGTCTGGACAAGCCCCTGCAGTTTACCTGGCAAGATTTCATTAATGGTTTGCCATTGCCTGCTTTCTAGAACTGAGAGTTTGTGATTGGCCCAAGGTCACCCAGTTGGCTTTGTGGTTAAGACGGGACTAGAACTCACGGTCTTCTGGTTTCTAGCCTGATGCCATAACCACTACCAAACTGGTTCTCATAAGAATACTGTGGAAACTGTTGCAATTATAAGCAAAGTGTCAGTAATATTACAAATTTAAGGTATTTGCTAGATGCCTATCTTGCTCCATCGGTAATAATTCCCTGATACTTTACTATGTATAGCATTTATCAAATAGAAATACTAAGAAAAACTGTATCAAATATATATAATCATTGGCTTAGTTCAAAGAGCATTATGTTCAGCAAATATTGGGCTACCTTTTCCCTCTTTATTTGCACAGAATTTGCTAGATTTGTTGTAATGGGATATTGCAAATTAGTCAACACTGGAAGTAAAAGTAATTTCATTTTCAGACTTGCAGAGAAAAAGAGAAGGGACAACATGGAATCCCATGGCCATGCTATTGATATAGCATTTTGTTTGTACTTGGCTTTATCTAATTCCAATGGAAAAATACTTACTTAATGATGGAAGGATGGTGAATGTTCAAAAACTATTGAAAATTAATCCACATTCTATATGTTGACATGCCCACACACATACATTAATTACTCATATTGTAACAACAGCTAAGACACTGACTGCTTGTTTTACTGAGTTGAAGGATTTTAAACCTCCATTTTATTTCTGTATAATTTCTGTATTTCTTTTTCATCCAGAAAAAAACTAACGAAACTCTGTATAATAGAACTGCAAAGCTGATGGAATTCTTAAAATTTTGTTCAGATTTATGATTTTATAATTTAGGCAGAACATGATTTTAATTTATATCATGGTAGATGTCTGACGATATTTTCTATAGTCTTCAAAGACCAAATATTACTATACTACTATTCAAACAAATGCATGTAACTTTGACACTGAAACAGCCCTTTATTAAAATGACACTTTTAAAAGTGTGATCATTTCTACAATATTTAGATTTCTTTAATTTCACTGAAAATTCAAATTATTAGATGTTTAAATAAATACTAAATCCCACTTGTTTTCTTATTAATGCCTCCTCATGTTCCCAGACTACTTTCAAAAAAAATTTCAACTTTCTTATATTTTAATTAATATTTTCAAGTAGTACTTAGTTTTTGAACTTGGCATCTTAAAACCCTCATTAAAAAGAATTATTAAAATTCCTATAAAAAAAGATAGAATCATTACATTGACTTTAAAAAATTCATTGTGATAAGTTGAAACATGTATGATAGTTGAAAATATACATTCTAAAAATGGTTAATGATATAATTATTTCAAATAAAAACATGCCCAAAGCTCACCCACCAGGTTTGTGACGATTGTTCTGTCATTCCAAACCACTAATGCCAGAATACCTGTAGCAAAATTAATTGCAGGACTAAATTTTCAGTCAAAGTGGATGAACTGATGTGGGCATTCTTTAGATTGATAATAAGTATCAGAAGGACCAAATTGAAAAGTTGTTTTTTAAAAAATTATATATAGATGAAACGGATGTTGACCTGGTGATAATTTCTGCCTCATGAAAGACTTACAAATGCCATTCTTAGCCCTCAAATACTAAATAATATGTATGAGAGATCAATCATATCTTTGTATTAACTTCATCAAGCATAAATAATTACGTTCTAACACATTGGGCTCTATGTGCTGAATATAAATGAAAGGCAGTAAAAGCTTATTTATATATTCTGATACTTGTTGAAAGTAAAGATGAATTAGAGGATTAAAATGTATTCATAGCTAGTGGGCCTTGTGGTTTACTTAATAACATGGTGGTTTTAAAACATTAGAAAACATATCTTGATTATCAAGTCATTGATTAGAACAATGCAAGTAGAAGTTGTGATCCTGCATATGCTTTGCTTAAACTTCAGAATTTACACACATATGGTAGTTGATGACAGGATTATATCTCAAATGTGTAATTATGGGAATGAAAAATTTATAGGATGGCATCCTTGAATACAGATGAGAGTAATTTGTATTTTAATTCTACTTTTTCTATTAAAAAGGCAGACATGTTTCCTAAAAACATCCCATCTAGAAATTAGTTTAGAAAAGTAACAAAGCTATTAGGATTGAAGAAATTGTTATATTCTAATATATATAAAATCATATATCTAATTAATTTGTATATGATCTCCTTTAAAATGCTGTTATGTCACCAATATAGTACAATGGCAACTAAAACTTTTATTGTAGCATTTTGATTGTACTTTAGACGATCAAAGATTAAATTACCTCAGTAGAAAAATTTGTATTTCTTAGAGTCTCAGCAATATTTTAGAAATATTTATGGTATTTGCTGATATAGTCAAGAGATTAGCCCTATCTTCCTTTATCTATATCACTTTTACAGAAGACTTATTATTACAAAACTATCGGATTATATGAACAAATAAAGGAAATATAGGTCTGCTAAAGTCACTGAAATATAAATAAGTCAAAGGACATAACTGCTTGGGAATAGTTATTTATCATTAAGCTATTTTGCAAAGAATGTTGACCGATATTTTGTATGATTACTAATTTTTTTAACTGCTACATAATCTCATGAAAAATCTGAAATCATTTTAATTATAGGTCATCCTGTTTCCAATAGTTATAGGGTTGCCAAGCTTTCAGGCATATTTTTCCACAGAAATGTGTTCTAGATCATGATTGCCAAATAATTTTTTTTCATATTTTGAAAAAGAAACCATTAAACAATTCAATGTGGTCTATATTTCAAAAATACTTTACTTCTCTCTCAGAAAAGTACAACCTGCTTGATCTTCTTTATGTGCGATTAGGTATTGATCTGTTGACTTAAATACAGCTGGACCAATTTACAGCAATTTAAAATTTTGTTTTGTGCAATCTTTTGATAACTGAACAATTCTATGGCACTCTACTCAGAAGAAAATGCCACAGCATTCACTGAAGATTATTTGCAGATAAGTGGGTACCAGACTGCAACATAAATGTATAATCAGTAAATAACTATGTGAATAGATATCAAAAACTATTGGTATTATTTATTCTATGTGTACATACACTAAGACTTCTTTGTAATTGTTATATTATTGCCTGTGCATTGATCACTTATAATTTTGCCACAGCCTTTCAATTACTTCTTTGCACTTGCCATATTTTTTTTTATTGTAATTTCTTGTATTCATAGTTGTATCTTCCAGAGTCCACTTCCAGAGAGTTTGGTGGCAAGCAAGTTTAAGAAATTAGTATTATATAGCTTAGAAAAGAAATTTGCCTCAAACTACATTTCTCTGTGGAGATGCATAAGAAAGCATATCTTCAGTAAAGAGTCATTTATTAAAGCAATAAAAATAGAAGTCTGTGATCCTGCATATACTTGCTGCATGGAGTTTGGAGGTAATATGTCTGTAATGGACCATTAGGCTGCAAAATCATTTCACACATTTTGAGGAAAGTTATACTACTATCAGGTACAGAATGTTTGCATAATTAAGGTGAAGGCACTCTCACTTTTTGGATGGCAATGACTTAAGTAAACTAGTTGTTCAAGAGAAACTCTCAAATAAATTATGAGGTGTACAGTTATAAGATTAAAGTTGGATTTTCAATAATGTTCAGTATGAAAATAAATTCATTCATATTTCTGATAACAAAGTTATCATAAATTTAATTTTGCTTTCTTTAACCTAAAGCTTTAAGGAATTAAGGCTGGGCTTTGATCTTTAACTTGCTGAATAAAAAGCCTAAACCTGTTCTTAACAGACTTGGTCTATAATATGATTAAAAAGGGAAGTGAATTATTTAAGAGTTGTCAGTAAACAAGCCCACGGCTTTCTTCTCAACTGCAGAGTATCCTTGGATTGGATGGTCTAAAATCATAACAAGGAAAGGAGCGCTTTTCTCTATTTGAAATTCTACTTCTGAAACTTCCCCTTCATTGTTTCTGCTCTCTCAGCAAATCTATGTTTACTCTCAATCAGATCTAAACCACCATCCCTAATTGTAAAATATGTTCACAAACTTGCTTCAAAATTCTTAACTAGTTTAGTAGTAAAGTCCTTTGCAACTCACTTGAATATACAACAAAATATTTCCTCAATATACTGTAGCTAGGTAGACCCATGTACTGGTGGTACTCTTTAAAACTTGCTCAGTAAGAGAAGCTTCTTTAAGTTCTATAGAACTAAGTTCCTTTTATCTCAATTGTTATGCTTATTGATGTAAACAAATGCATATGGAACAGTGCCAAGTTAAAAAGAATTTCTCTTACAGCAACAGTAACCAATTTACTGCCTTCAGATACTTTTTATTGGCAATTCAATCAGTGAGCTGAAAAGACACAACATTGGGAAGACACCAGGTTGCCTATCCTGTCTTGGACCTTATGTTGAGAGGTAGGAAATAGTGGCTAGTCAAATACAGCTCTCTTACAGACTTGAATAACAATTACAAATTATTCTGTTAACATCTCAGGGTCAATTACTGTTACAAGCTATGAGTAGTAAAATCCACTTCCCTATCAAGGACACAGTTGGAAAAAAACTAATGAAGTACAATGAATTGTTCCCCTTTTTCCTAGGATTGCCACACAGGTTTGCTTTTTTGTGAAATGAAACCAAGAATAAATGCAGGGAGACCCCATTGTGCAGACACAGGTATAGCAGAATAAAATTACTTTGCTGTTAGTATTGCTATAGTAAGAAGAGATCTCACTTAACTGCATTTCAGAATTTAAACCATCATAAAATAAATGTTGTTCTAAGATCTTCAGCCTTAAAATACTCTATCATATACTTACAGTATACTACTTCTGGTAATCTTTGAACAGGAAAGTTTATACACACTTTAAGCCAGTAAATAAGTTGAAAATGGAAGGACATTTAAATTCCAAATTTAATTGATCAGATCTGCCTAAGTAAAATGTGAATTTTGCTGGAGGTATAGGATAAAGTTTAAGCAAGGTCACATGAAAACTTTTGCAGGAGTTTAATCAAGTGGATTTAACTCCAAGCATATCAGTTTCTGACATATAGGAGTTGTATTAAAGATGCTTATAAAACCTTTTTATGTTAGAAGATAAACTGTTAAATTTAAAAAAAATAGTTTGGGGAGCTGCTGTGAAGTTAAACTTTTTGATTAACACGACTCTATATTAATAGAAATGGTGCTCATGTGTAGGAATTTTCAGGAAGAACTTGTTATTCCGACTTCACACAATAAAGAAAGGAAAGAGAGGATAACGGAAGGGCAAGAATGGAAAGGGGATCGATACCTTCTTTCCCCATAGAGGACGTAAGAGCTGCGGAAAAATCCCAAAAGCTCGTTTTCGATCGGAGCGTTGTAAAGGATCTTAAGGTTGTAACTTCTCTGTTCCTCTAAGCTCCGATTGAGGACTATCACGAAGACCTGGGTCTGTGGGTAAAGGAAGAAGCCGGAGACATTCAAGGCACCGGCCAGCCGGTCCTCAGCCACGCGGACTGCTTCGATGTGCATGCGGTGGGCGTGGAGAACGATGTAACGGGTGGCGTTGAGACACTCGACTTGCACGTTGACCTCGCCGCTGAAGGTGAAGTTCTCCATGAAGACGCCCAGCATCAGGTTGTAGTGGAGGGGGCGCAGGTGTCCGGGAAGGCGCAGCTGGGTCCAGGGCTGCTGCTCCCGCCGCCTCGGCCACTCCTCCTCCGCCTCCTCCTCTTCCCCTCTAGCAGCTTCCAACGCCACTGTCTCTTCCACTGCGCTTCCAGGGATTTCCCCGGCGCTGTTCTGGTTTAGGCGGGCACTTCCTGCGGGGGCTGCGGCGGCAGCTGCCGCCGGGACACTCCGGTTGCCCACCTTGCCTCCTGGGCCGTCAGAAGCGGTGCCGCTGCTGCACTCCTCGATACGGACGCTGAGCAGCACAGCGATCATGGTGACCACCAGCAGTGCCAGGATGGAGACGGCGAAGCCCATCACCAGGCGCTTGTGCACCGTTATGTGTCGCTCGGTGGAGCGGGGTCGAGCGGCCGCCGCGTCTGCCCACTGGCCGGAGAGCCCCCTGCCGCCGTTCCTCAGAGCAGCGTCCTCCTCGATCATCCTGAGCACGAAGGATCAGCTCTTCTGACGCTTCTCGGCCAGGAACATCAAAGTAGCGCCACCCTTGGCTCCTCCCGCAGGGTTGCCGCCGTCCCCCGCCGGGGCCAGGAACGCATTAGAGACCGCCGGGAGGAAGGGAAGGAAAGACCGGGAAAGCACTTAGCAGAGAAAAAGCCCTCCGCTTCTCTTCTTGCCGCCTCCTTCTGCCGCAGCCGCTGCGGATGTCACTTTGCGAGGAACCCTTCGTACTCCCTAAGAGCAGCCCCGGCGGCCGAAGGAAAGATCCCCGCGCCCCATGTGGGAGGAAGGCGGGAGGAGGAGCCACCGAGAGCGGATTGGGCAGTGAGGGCTTCAGGCGCCGGGCGTTCTCTTCTAGGCAAGCCTGGGCGCCGTTTCCTGGTCGGCGCTGGAAGGAGAGGATCTTGTGCGGGTCCAGCGAAAAAAGCCAAGAGCTCCAGTTGGCCGCCTCCTCGCTCTCCACAGGCTACTTATGCGCTCCCTCAAACTCGCCGCGCCACAAACTCTCCTCCCACTCAGTTCCTCTTGACTTAAAGGGTCCGCTCTTTGCTTCGCCGGCGTCCATTTTTGCCTCGACGGGTCAGGCGCTCCCGAGAGAAAGAAGAATCCGAGGCGAAAGGGATCTTGGCACAGACGAACCGGGTGCTGACTTTTCAGCTCCGCGCAGCTTCGGCTTCCAGGCGCCTGCAGGCAGCGTTGTGTATACCCCGGCGGCGGCTCTGTAAGCAGAGAGTCTGTAACCTGCGCGTCTCTGGGAGCGCCTGAAGCTTGGCGGGGCTGCCTGGGCACTTGGTGGTCCCGCGCCCTGTCGCGAGCTCGGAGTCCGTGGGCTGGAAAACAACCCCCGGACTCCCGAATAGAACTCGTCGAGGGAAGAAGTCGGAGCAGGTCGGTCGTGGCCGCCGCACCTGAACAGCGCAACTACATTCTTTTTGGGAAAGGTCTGGATGAGGGACTTGGGAAAGTCCCAGGAGGCACAACAAGCAGGTTAGGGAGGGTAGAACGAAATCGGCGCGCGACCGGCCGACTGGTGTTCAGCTTCTCTCGCACGTTACAGAAGAAACGCGCGCGCGCACATCGTAAAGCAGCCACCAATAAGGTCTATGGAACCATCCGCGGCACTGACTCTTTTTGAGGGGGGCGGAGTGGGGAGGGGGGGACACATACACTACAATGGTGTACTTGAAAATGCATTCGTCCGGGGAAGTGCAGAGGGCGAGCAATGCTTGACACTGATGGGACGGGTGGCCTCTTAAGGACAAACCTTGAGCTAATTTTCTGGCGAGCGCCACATCATAAATTTGCTCCGTCTCGAGATTCCCCCCCACCTTCACACACACACACACACACACACACACACACACACACACACACACACACACACACGTTCACCATGCATAAACACGCATGGATACATGTTCGGCATGAATACATACATGCCTACATGTTCGGCATGAATACATACATGCCTACATGTTTGGCATAAATACATGCACACATTCGGCATGAATACATATGCATACATATTTGGCATGCATATACACACATACATGTTCAGTGTGTGTTTGTGTGTGCGCGTGCATACATACATTAGAATGACAGCCTATTTTATAGATTAAATCTATAAGATCCATTCAAAGCAATGCCTTTATCCAGGAATTAAATCTTTCCTATGGTCCCTGAGGATTTGTTCACAAGTTTTGTTCTGAAAAATAAGCATCATGCAATAAGAAATTAGCTCCCATCCCAAGAGATGAAGAATTCTTCCTTGTATTTACCTTTTAACACCTGAATGTGCTGTTCAGTGCGAACTGACTCAGAAGCAGGCATGCCATGAAATGTAACTTCCAATATCTTTATGCTGCCAGAAACATAATTAGTACTGAGCCAGAATATGTATTTTTATTACTACATCTAGAATGGGCAAAGTTAAACATTTGTAGAATATATTAGTCCTCAAATATCACTCTAATTCATAACATGGTTTGTTTGCTGTTGGCTTAACATGTTTAGTGAACAGAACACATTAGCAGTGTGGTTTATAAACCCAACTTCATGCTTAGCACATTGTGTGAATGGATATTGAAGTCTATTCACCAAAGCTTGAAACAATAGTTTAATATGATATTGTGAACCAGCCTATAAATTTAATGTTTACAGGATATCTGAAGCATGCCAGACAAGTGGCTTAATGACAGTAATGATCCTCAATTGACAGATATGTTCCTGTCCCTCATGGTAGAGTTATTTTCAGTGAGTACTTCAAGACTAGCACAAAGAACAATCTTGCATGCCCTTCTGGAAATCATGATATCCCAAGCCTATTGTCTTTAATGCTATTTGTAAATGAATAAGCACGATATAAAATAAATATTATTTGCAATCATTACATCTAGCATTGGAATCCACAAATATAAAAGCTTAATAACAAAGAACAATATTTGAGGGAACTAGTACTATACCAATGAAATTTTGATGGTAAAAAGGCAATCAAATTACTTCATATCCCTTGATTCTTTTTGGAAGTATTAGTCCGCTTGAACTGGTTATTTAATTTATATGCAGGAGCTAGCTAAGTGTTTTTAAAGGTGAAAGTGAAATCTTCAAATTGACCTGTCAGATATGTTTTTTATTTCGATATCTATAACTGAGCAGCTGTCGGTGAAATGTGTAAGCAATTCACTACAGCAACCCCTGCAAATCTGAAATTATGACAGATAATTTGTGTCAGAAAGTACTTGTGCTTCTAGACAAATTCACGCTTCAGTAGTGCCCTATTAAGCAACCGAATGCAGAATCAATCTTATAACAATAAATGCTGTTATATTGTGATGAGAAAGAGCTTACATAGTAAATGCCAGTGGTCAGTTATTTTGCTCTAATAATGTGCATTTAGCTGAACTGAAAAAATGTTTATAAAAGTTTGCAAACCCAAAAGTAAAACTTTCTTCAGTCATGATAAGCTAATATAGGCACTACACATACTTCCAAGTCCTTAATAACAGCTGCCAAAAAGCAAAACTAAAAATGAAAGGGTAGGGGAAAAGACAAGGGAAGAAAAGTTCAGAATCTGAGTCTGCAGAAGGATTTGTTAATGTTTTAAAATGCCTCTGTGGAAAACTGAACCAAAACTGAACCAAGAATGTATGAAGAAAATGCCTCTATTTTAGTAAATGAAGAAAATGCTTCTTCATAAAACAAAGCTACGCCTTGTGTTCTCTTTCGACACAAGATTTGTTTCGAAACTGTTTCATCATTCCTAAATCTATATTTTAACACTAGTTTTATTCCAGTTTCATATTTAGTAAAGACATTGTTTTTTTATTAATTTTGTTACTATCCCGTCAATGTACATTATATTTTCAAAGATGTGATGTTATGCTTTCCTATCTGGAGGACCATTTACAATCTAAAATAGATGCAGAAACAACAGAGATGTCCTCATACGACATAAATATAAATACATACAGTATATATAAGCAAGGGCAAAACAAATTATTTTACTTATTGTATGTTCGTTGGGATACAATAAGGAAAATAGAACAATACTCCAAGGGTGGTCAGGAAATATTCATTTTGAAAGGTGTTAAAGATAAAATCTGAATTGTGACATTTTGGAGGGAGGTCTACACACAGGGATCAGCAAAGGGAATAGTTTTATAGAGCAGACAAACCTTGTATGACTCAGGATTTGAACTTGGATGGGGCAGGATGAAAGTACATACAGGTAATGTGTAGAGAGCCATGAAGCTTTGAAGATAAGGACAGAAAGCTTAATGAGGATGGATTGAAAGAGGAATGGTTTGAGAGATATGGTCAAGAATTGTAAGTAAAGTTAGGTTATAAGAATATAGATGAGTCAATACAAGTACAAAGAGAAGGATACTTCAAAGGATATTCATCGTTAGAGTTATTTGGGATAAATGTATATTTTTTAGTGAAAAAGCAACTCTTCAAAAACAAGGGGTGGGCAAAGAAACAAATGTAATTTCATGTGGTATACACTTAATTAGTAAATACAGATAATGTAAGTTACTCCTCAGTCATGTACTAAACATTTTTTTCTTTTTTAGTACTTGAACAGTTATAATTGGAGTTTTCTGGGACTTATACCCCAAATTTCCAGGAGCTGAATGGAATCCTGATGGTTCAAATTATGCATCAATGATTTGATTTATAGATTTTTCTTTATCTTATATCTATAGGAATTTTATGAATTTTTATCCTTGTTTTATGGTCCAAACTTAGCCTAAAGGGTAAGCTAAATATATATTTATGTATTGAAGTAACATTCAATATTTTACACAAGCTACAAAATTATACAATATATGGAAAAGAATACTCTGTAGTTATTGTTGTTTTGCAACTGTGGCATTTTGCTGTTCAAGTAATTAGTGGAGATCCATGGCCAGAATGGAAATTTCTATGAAATTTGTTATGTTTGTTGGATGCTTTCAAACATTTTGTGACAGGTTTTTCAAGTATGCATTCTGGAAATAACCATCTGTGCAATATTTATAAACTACAGAAATTCATATACAAAATTCCACAAAATATGCTTCAAGAACAGTTCAGTGTTAAGCTTCCATATTCTAACTATGCATATGTCTTGATAACTCTGTAATCTAGACCCATTTGAAACATTTCTATTCAGGTTTTCTGTAGAAACTCTGCAAGAGAATTGCCACCTATGTTATGCAATTGGGTGGGGCGGGGGGAACCTTTTCCAATTTTGGCATTATTGTTTAAAATGCCAAATGACCTATACATCTTATTTCTATGCCAGTATAGAAGACGGGTATTATTTTCTCCCAAAAGCTTAGATCTATTGATTTCATCTGGTCAAAGTCATCCTAGGAATTCAGAGTCAGGAACACAAACAGTCTTATGATTCACCGCTTTACTTTGACATTTTATCATTTTTGATAGAGGCAATAGTAACTATAGAGTAATTGAGAGAAATCTGCTGCATCCAATTAGTATGCCTTTTAACCACATTAATTAAATATTATCCGGAAACTATTTCCTAGGAAGTGTACTAGTACGATTAATGTAAATAAATATGATTAGAATACTTCTGTTATAATTATGCCTTTCTTATGGGACCTGGGTTGGGCATTTTAAGAAAGTATCTGGGGAAGTTCAATCATAATCTGATCCAACTGTTCTTCCTTGTTAAGGAGGTTTCAACATATACCATTAGAAATATTCTTTTTTGAATTTAGGATTGCAGCATGCATGGGAGAGAGTCGAACACTATGGGATGATTGTTTTATATTCTGCAAGTCTTGGAGTATTTTATTTACTGAGATAAGTTCATAATTAAATTACTGAAAATGTTGACCTCTGTGATGCTGCTGGAACTTAAAAGTCTGTCACTTTATTATAGTTTAAAATTCTGAGCCCTTCAGTACATATGTGTGTAATTATTTTTCGGAGTTGATTTTATTTTTGTTAAGATTCTGGAAAAATTGTTTGCCATTTATCTTTTAAAAAAAACCCAATCAAGTAGAGTTTTTAACTATATATCATATAGATGGGACAATTCATTTATGGGGATGAACTTCTCAATTAAGAATTATAATATATATTCAGGGGATAGATAATTTTAATATTTATGATCCTTTTTTCTGTTTTATGAAAAAAATTCCTTGAGTGACTTTGGACATTTTAGTATAATTCAGTGCCTTTTTCTATGTTAGTTGTGGGGTTATTTAAATTTGATGATGAAGTAGTTCTCCGTGTAGTTGTAGGAAAAGAAGGAGAAAGAGTCCCAACTCTTACAACATTTAAAGATTCATAAAATGCTGATTACTGCCCATTTCATTTATCTAATAGCTGCTACCATTTTTAAAATAATAGTGTAGATCTTTTTACTTAATACACACACATAAACACATGCATATTTTTAAATTCTCTTTTAAATTCTGGACAATTTTGGACAGCCACCTGTCTGAAATGATATAGGCTCTCCTGCTTGAGCAGGGAGTTGGTCTAGAAGACCTCCCAGGTCCCTTCTAGCTCTATTCTGATTGATTGAAATAACATACAGTTATGGCACAATGGAAAACTGATTTAGTGGACAGAAATGTTAGATTAGAAAATAATGTTGTGAAATTTATAGTGCTTCAATCGTAACATCATTACACTGAAGTCAATGTTTTTAATCTTGCAGGGGAGCTGTATAATCCTCCGAGTCCACTTTATTTATTGTAGGCTGCAGTCCTATCATCAGTTGGAAATAAGCCACATTAAATTCAATGGGATTTATGTCTAAGCAACCATGTGTAATATTATTCAGACAATCAAAGGTCCCTTATATTCTGTTTAAGATAGCTTAGTTGTGTCAACCTGAGTAAATTTAAAATATATTCAGTAAAAGACCAGTAGGTGAAGGCTGAATTGTGGATTTGATTTAAGCCAATCATAAAAGGATTGCAATACTAGTAATTACTATTTTAAAGAAAATCAGTTTTATAATTCTTATTTCATATTTTACATTGTGCCTTGCACCAGGAAAACAATTAGGAATTTCATTTTGATCACAATAAGATCAAGATTCTGATCAACTGTATTATTGATGATACAAATTTCTTATTTTTAAAAAGTATTTCAGTTAAAGCAAAAATTCACTGTGTTTTCATCTTTTAGCTATATGAATTGTTACAAAATATAATGTGTTTGACACATAAAAGAAGACGCTTGAAATTAACAATTGATTCATAATATTGTCTTTCTTTTTTTTTTAAATTAGGAAAATTGTCTCTTTTCTCTTTAGTGCCATCTTGTGGGTCAGCTAGCAAAAAGAAAGCATGAAGATTTCTTAATGCAATAGATAAAGTGAGTATATGATATATTACCGTAATCACTGTAAAAAAATTAGAATGATATTACAGTATTCACTGAATTTCTTTTTTATATAACTATTGAGTTTTAGAAAAGTAGAAAGTTAAAAGATAAATAGAAAAAAAGAATTTGGAAAAAAAGTTAAAAAGGCACAAGAAAGTAAAGAATGAAAAATAGAAAAAGAATGACTTCAACTTTCTTTTGTACAGATATAAGTAAAAATGTATCAAATTCTTACTCAAAGAGTACTCTAAGATTGACATTTGTCTACATTATCCCATATAATTCCAATAAATAAATCCCAAAATCATTTTTTCATTTCTTTTCATTTTTCAAAAAAAGTCCAGAAATGGTTTCTAAGTAGAAATAAAATTTGTCAGAGGCTTTTCTTTTATTAAGGCCCATCTCCGCCAATTCCACCAGCTTTACTGATTTCATAGAAAAACTCAGGAGGAAAACATTCATGCCTACCAATAAGCATGATTTTTTAATCATAGCTATTATATCTTAGTACCAGTTGATTAAATTAGAAAAGATAATAAGCTATCTTTATATATTACTTAAAAGCAAAATACTACTGTTGGAAAGCTAGTTTTCCTCAGATAATTTATCTTAAATGCAATGGTCATCTTAGGACAGGCATGTCCAAAGTCCGGCCCGCGGGCCATTTGCGGCCTGCGGGTCGGTTTAATACGGCCCTCCAACAGCCCTCCCTGCTTTGTGTAAATGTGGCCCTCCCAGGCAGAGAGAGGAACGAGGAG
>JAOYMU010000283.1:38015752-38028436 GCA_025802295.1 Psammodynastes pulverulentus
ATAAATAGTAGTTAGATCCTGAGCACGTAAAACGTTTGGATTTGCTTATGCTAAATAGGAGAGATGAGCTGGTGCTCCATGTAGGCAGTCAGATTTCCTGCTGGCTCTGAACCTTCCCAGTTGTGCCTGTTTATGAGGCGAATCTGGGGAAGGGAGGGGGCCTTCATTAACACTGCAGGAAGAGTTGCTCACCTTTCTTTCTAAGGTGAAGCCAGCTTGCTCTCGTGCAGTGCACTTGAGAAGCACGCGAATAGAGCTGCTAAATTGACAGCCAAACTACTACTCTGTAATAATATTGTGGTCTCCTGGCTAATGTAACAATGCCATATGCTAATAATAATATACTAACTAAACTCCATTTGGAATGAGCAGCATATGCATACATATGTACATACATACATACATATATACACACATCAAATAAGCAAGCAGCTAGGATGATTTCCAGTACCATGTCTGATGAATGTATATGCCTTTTTGTCAAGTATGTAGGTAATAAAGTTAGTACACCAATGTGCTTTACAGAATGCTTGGGGAAACTCGATTGACTGTAGAAATAATTTTTGTGAATTACCTTGTCACAAAGAATAAATAACATAAAATAAAGATTATTTTACAAGGTATTATGATGTGTTTTATTGTCCATGCTTTTTGCTATCTCTTCCTTTTAGAGTTTCTACATATTTTGTAAACAATTTCAAAACAAGCTTGATTAAGGTAGGATCTCAGGGCTATTCTGCATATATCAAATATTATTGTACTGAAAAAGGTTTCTGGGCAACCATTAATAGTGCACAAAAGAAGAGAGGGAGAGATTATGCAAGACTATTCAAATATTCTAAAATAGTTGGAACAGGTTCTCTCCAGAATGCAATCTTAAGTGTCTATGTTTCCCACATGGAAATAAGTAGCAATGTCATACATATCTGGATGGTTTTTACATTCACTGGAAACTAAAGTGAGAGGGTAGCATTGAAACAAAGGAGTATGGTTAAGAGGTGTCAAAAAGTCCAGATGGCCAATAGACTGTGATACAAAAACCCCATTCTTCCTTTTTTGACACACATTACCCTAAGGGTGTCTGCTTCACCACCCACAATTTCTTTTCCTGACTTTCTTCCAGTCCAATCCAGAACTTTTTCATTTGTTCCATAGGATGCATGCTTGTGTGGTCACATTCATACATACATATACACACACATTCTAGCCTAGTATCAATATATTGAATGAACAAATATCTGATTAAAAAAGGAGGGCACTTCAATTGCATGGCTGTGGTTCCTATATCTGCTTCCTTCTTCCCCTTCTTCCTGCAAACACCCTTGGATTGAAATATTAATGATCCATAACTTTTTTTTCTAAATCTAATTTATGCCATGTTTTCCATTCATTTTCTATGGTTATGCTCCTATAAACCATTTGGAACAAAAATGGCTAGGGAACAAGTAAATGGATCTTTAAAGATAATATAATGGAATGTATAATATAAGTTATTTCTGAGGGGACATAATAAGTCTTAAGACTTTCTGAGAATTTTAGAAATTTTGGAGCATGATTCTGTTTACTGAAATTGATTTAAAGTAATCCAGTTACGTGATAAATCATGGTATTTGCTCTGTCTTATTTTGCAAGTGTACGTGCCTAGATTTTCAATTGCTTTCCATATATATCTTAAGAAGCATATACAGAGAAATATATTCAGCTGTAAAGTTATAATCACAGAACACACTTGTTCCAAAGTAGGATTAGACAACCTAGTACACTTTACCTATTGCCATCAGCCCTTCTCAGTTTTATAGCAAACGTGGGCTTTTGTGTTAGTTGAACTGTCAGGTAGATCAAACTATCAAATCAACTCCATCAAAAGGCTAAAACTACTGTGCTTTTATAGAGATTGTATAATTATAGAATTTTGCAAATCTGCAAGATTTCTGCCTCCTCCTTTTACAGTTTAGTAAATTAGGGAGATTCTGATCCACTTCGGAATGTTTTCCAGACCTTCTGGACATACAAAAATGACTAAGCAACATTTTCTGCATGTTTTCACCAATGTCATTTTCCTTACTCGTTACATAAACCTTGCTTATCCAATAAGACCTGTGTCTATATTTTTTAAAAAGCCTTATCTCTTGTGGCCAACTACCAAGCCTCATTTTGCAGTGGCAGCTGGAAAAGGTGTGTGAAATGAAGATCTTAGGATCCATGTAGGTAAATATGAGAAAAGATGTTTTAGGTAATCTGGCTGTATGCCACTTAAAAAACCTTTAAAAATAAAACCAGCTCTTTGAATTGAGCTCAAAACAGTCAGCCAGTACAGATTGCAAAGTGCTGCATAGTACAATTGTAACCACTATTCTCTGTAGTACAGCTGTTCTCCTTGGAACTAACTGCACTTTCTAAAAACATTTTCAGAGGCAGTTGTAAAGCATTGCAAAAATGCCAGAGTGTAAATAATAACTGCAAGATTCTGCTGTCCTTTCCACTGGTCTGTCAATTTTACTCTACAGACTGACTAGTTTATTTCATGGTTTTGCTTTCATCCCAATTCCTTGGCTGAAACACAGCTTTGACAATTACCAGACTTTTCTAAGCATACAAGATATATATTAAAGTAGCATATATACTATATATGTGTGAAAGCAGTCACAATAATATTAAGTTTCCACTTCACACAATTGCACTACTGAAAGCTGAGCCAGACTGAAACCATAGTCAATAACCTACAGTGTTTAGAGCTAAATTCTTAATAATATCAGTTGTATGATGCAGTAAAACAGAAAGTGCCTCAAAGTTAGATAAGATAGTATTGATACTCCAAAGATCTTGATATACTTGATGTACAATCTATATATGTGGATAGCTTAATGACAGAACTATGCTTGATTAGGAATAATGCAGTGAAGCTAATGTAGGTTGCATAAAGCTTTCTATAAAGCTGGAGAGCTTGGTGAAGTTGAGCTTTATCATGAAAGAGTTTTTGTTCCATGTATAAGAAGTAAAAGAAGTGAAGCTTCAGCTATTCTCACTCTGGCTGCCTTATTTTACCACTGTGGAAGGATCAATCCATGTCAGTCGCCACTTCCATACAAATGATCCAATACCCTGTTGGTAATGCAATTAACATGGCTACCTCTCAAGTCAATATTACCCTGTGAATAAACAGAAAAATAAATCCTTTCAACAGTAGGCAAGCATACAATTCTATGAATTCAGTAACCGATCGCTACTAATTTTCTTTTTTGTCTTCTAGGCAGAAAATCAAAAGCATTTAAACAAAAGAATGTGTTTTAAATCAATGTAAATTGATAAGGTGCAAACAGTCTTGGTAGTAGCATGTGGATATATAGAAAACATCTCTTCTTATTGTATAGATATCATGGAATTTAATGGATCAGTATATGACCTGGTTGTTTCTTCCCATCATTATGCAAAGCGAGCTCTCCAAGTTGATAGGAATTTTTTTTAAAACCCACCACTGATTATACACTAGCTTTATAGATCTCAAGGCAGCCTTTGATACGGTTACCAGGACTATACTATGGGAGTAGCTGGAACCTGCTCAATTGACCACAGGCTTCTTCATCTACTACGTACCTTACATGCTTAAACTTCCCTCAAGGTGAGCTGTAATATGCAAGAGTCCTTCTCAAAGTCAGTCAAAACTCAAAAAGGGGGCTAAACAGAGTGCATTTTGAACCCCTTGTTTTTCAACTTCTATATAAACAACATGGAACAATGGTTAAATTAACCAAATTATCACTCCCAAAAATAAGTGATCAAAGAATTGCCTTACTGCTCTATGCAGATGACACTGTAATCCTCTCCACGACATCAATAAGCCTTAAACGAGCCTTGCGAGCCCTCGTCCAGTATTGTAATTACAATACACTGGACATAAATTATGACAAATGGCCATAATATAGTGTAGTAAGGTGCAAATTGGTGCAGTGGGCTTAGTTATTGGCGAGAGAAGCTGTTGCCTCACCCGCGCCTTCTCATCCAAGCTGCCGGGTGTTGCTCCAGTTCTTTCCACCACATCTGCGCAGCCTTTTCTTCCAATTCTAGCTATGCCTTTGCACTTGCTGCCACAGGAGCCCAGCATTGTGGTTCCCCTCACATCAAACCAGCGGCCAGGCGGGAGGAGGCCAAGTACAGGCACAAGGTGACACACTGCTTCTGGGACAGTTTGGGCAGGGACTGAAGAGCTATGCAGAGATGGCTTGCCTGAAAGAGCTATGGCAGGACCTTGCAGCTCTTATTTGCTGGCTGGCCTCCAGATAAGGCCCCTCCTCCTTCTCCTCTCCCCTTTCCCTTGCCACAGTGTCCTGTTTTTCCAAACACCCAGGCAAAAATTCCCAGGGAGGATCCCCTACCTAGGAGGCTCAGGCTGTATCCCACGGCTTGCATAAACTGCTACCAAAGGAGCAGCTCCTTGCATTGTGGCTGCTACAATGAATATGAAAAGCCCAGCTGATGTTTTGAGCATGGTTAGCATCTCCAACCCAATGAGTTCTCCATTAATACTCACCACACCGGTCAATTTACTAACTCCAGTTACTGCACCAGTGAATATCGCACATCCAGTCACTATCACCTCACCAATGAATCTCCCAACACCAATAACATTAGCTGGCCCTTTAAATATAGCCATAAGACCTGTGGAAAGCCTGCCTTTCCTTCCCCAAGCATTGGCAACCTCTCCCCCCTAGTAAAAAAAAAACTTAGAGCAAAAACTTCATGCAGAAGAAGAATAGAAAAGGGGGCTGCTGTATATTGTTTAATGGACTACTAAATTGGCAAAATGGACTGCTAAATTGGCCATGCCCACCCAGTCATATGACAACCTGGCCACATTGACCCAATCACATGATCAGCTAGCCATGTCCATCTAGCCGTGCCCACAGAACCTCTTGTTAAATTATTTTAATCCCATCACTGGCAAGGGCAGTGATCGCTAACCTTTTTGGCACCAAGTGCCCAAAACACGTGCAATCCTCCAAAGTTCAATGCGTGTGTGTCCCCTGTTGCATGTGCCATGCCCTCCTGCATCCACGCATGTCCCATCCTCAGAGACCCAAAGACCAGGCAGAAGGCACATGCACAAGTACACCATCCAACACACATGTGTGCCATCCATTGCAGAAACCCAAAGACCAGCTGGCCAGTGGGAGGCATGCACATGCCCAGCAGAGTTGAGCTGTGGCAACAGCTCATGTGCCCATAGAGAGGGCTCTGTGTGCCACCTCTGGCACGCGTTCCATAGGTTCGCCATCACAGGCCTATACTAGAACTCACAGTTTCCTGCTTTCTAGTCTGATGCCTTAACTACAATATCAAACTGACTCTCTCCAGACTTGCAGTAACCTTCACAGATTTCAGAAGGTAATAGCCTCTCCCAGTGCCAGCAGGGAATTTTGTGTATGCAAAGACTTTGTTCCAGTGCTGAACAGCCATTCAATATTCTGTGAACTAATTTCTCAAGTGAATTGCAATATTATCAAGAATCCAATGGGTACTCTGCTCACTTTTCTTCAATAGAGTAGGAGTAAAAGAAACTGAGACAATTGTCATTTATTTTACTCTCCCCTTAATTGAAATTTTTTCCACTTATTTTTCTTCCAAATGAGTCTTTTATGATTTGGGGAACACGATAAGCTAGTTTTTCAACCTTCTTAAAATGAAGGGAACCAATTTGGCATTCTCTTCATAACCTATATACAAAAGCAATGTGCATCAGAGAGTAATAGGCAGTGTTTTGTTTCTGTTTTTTCACTATGTTAAAGAATGATATACATTTCCAATTTATCTGTGGTGAATGTCAGAAAATGACCGCAATATTTATTTTTTGCCTCATGTAAAGTGAACAATTATGGCTCACTGGGTGATTTATTCCTTTTTCCTCTATTGACTCTGATCTTGCTGTGCTAGTATAGTTTTAAAATATAGCTATAGAGAAATCAGCTATTTAACTTTTGGGAAATATTAATTTAATTTTGAGCCAAGTTGGAAACCCTGTTTTATATTTTCAGAAAGCGGTTAAGTGACAAATCTGTGGTCTTGGGTGTAGCATGATAGTGTAGCATTTAATATATTGACCTCCTGATGGGAGGTCTGAATAGTCAGAATTCTCTTATTTTTCTAAAATGCTTCTCCCACATAATTTTTAAAGGATGAGGGAAGCCTAGATTCCATGGTATCTTCCACCATGGAAGCTCACTTGGTGACTTTAGGCCAGGGGTGTCAAACTCAATTTCATTGAGGGTTGCATTAGGGTTGCTTTTGACCTCAAGCATGGGAAGCATGGCCAGCATGATGTCACTCATGTCGAGTGCACCTGTGGCAGACCGAGTGCTCTGCCTGTGAAAACAGGCTCCCGAGCTCCATTTTCAGCTGAGACAGCCTCCTGCAACCCTCTGCCAGCAAAAATGGAGCTGGGGGGGCTGCACATGGCCCTCGCAAGCTCCATTTTTGGCTGGGATGGCATCCTGCAATCCTCTGTCAGAAAAAAATGGCCCTCGTGAGCTCTGTTTTTGCTGGCAGAGGCACTCCAGGCCAGTCCTTCATTGTTTCTAGGGTGGACCAGATCCCATGGGCCAGATCTGGTCCCCAGGTCTTGAGTTTGACACCCTTGCTTAAGGCCAATCATTTTCTATTAGCCCAATCTATCTCCAAATGTTGTCTTTATGAAAAAAAAATTGCAGATGGGAGATGTTTCCCGTGAAGAATGACAAACTGATGCCCCACACACAGCAGAAGACTTTGTGTCCAAAAGGCAGCTGGATAGACTGCCAAAATCTCACTCAGGCACAAGGAGAGATCTTCAGATCACACATATCATATGTACTGAGTTGTTTTGTGTGTGAGAGAGTAGATGGCAGAAGCTGCCTTTTTTGATCATTTGCAAACAACTGGAATTCCACTGTGCTCAGAAGCATTAATGCAGCCTTTTATGGACTTAAGGTTCGACCAAACCTAGTCTTTTTAATCAGTTTGGAATTCATTTTTTTTCTTTTAATGCTTGCTAAAGATTGAAAATGAAAGCTAGTTTGGTGAAAGGGTTAAGGCATCAGGGTAGAAACAGGGAGACCATGATTTCTAGTCCTGTTTTAGGCACAAAGCCAGCCACCTGACTTGGCAAATCCTTTTCTCTCAGCTCTAGAAAGCAGACAATGGCAAACTACTTCTGAAAAACCTTGCCAAGAAAATTACAGGCTCTTGTCCAAGAAGTCCAAGAATTGAATGTGGGTGAATGGAAGGAAAAGAAAAGATTGAAAGCCTTCAGAATTGAAAGTCTTGTTTGCTGGGTGAATTCTTCTGCAATCCAATAAGAAAGAAAATTATAAGTTTAAAACTTTCTAAGGTTTTTTGCAAGGGGCAGTGATATACAGCAAAAGAGTGATTACAGTATTGATTTTAGAAAGTTTTAAATGGATTAAGGGCTATGCTAGATTCCAATTAAAGAAATATTTGAAGTTAATTGAAATGTTCTTTTCTCACAGGAAATGCTTTTGTCTATAACAAAATAACTGATAAGATGACTTTGAAGGTTGGATGCTAGGGATACATAAAGGAAATAAATGATTTCTACTTTAAAGGAAATTCTTGACAAATGAGATAAAGATGTAATTATAAAGTTATCTGCTATTAGTCCGTCAGGAGAAGGGCGGTATATAAATTTAATAAAATGAAAAATGAAAAATGGAAGATAATATTTATGGGGAGCAAGTTCTTTGAAAAAAATGAAACTTCAAACTGGGATTGAAACTTCAGTCAAATCATTAAAACGTATTTGCTAGTTAAGATGGAGTGATAAAACCTTAGAGATGTTATTCTAGAGAATGTGTGGTAGATGGAATGAAGAGGAAATTGTTTTGGGGTTTTTTTTTTCTTTTAAGTGATGAGTTAATGGTGATTATACTTGCTGGGGGGGCAAGGCAGATCTTCCCCCCCCCCTTTTTTTCTGCATTTTTAATTTTTTATTATTCACTTTACACACTTTTATAATATAGAGTATTAATTTTATTAAGAAAATTGCAAGGTGAATTGTGTTGTATGCTGCTTTGAACTACTGGAAAAAGATGTAATATAAGCTTTGTAGGGAATAAATTAAATCACATAATCATTAGTAAAATGGGTTCTATGACATCAGAAATGGACCATTTTCCTTGACTGGTGAATCATTAATTTCCCTAAAAGGCTGCTGTTCACTTATCCTCTATGTTTTACAAAACAAAAGATAGTGCTCAGAGAGAAAATGCAGAAAAAAATAGAAAAGCTGTCTGCTTAATCATATTCCACCAGGGAGTCCAAATTATCTCTTTCCATATTTTTCTGCAATAAAAGGCTATTTTATTCAGAAAGATTTGGCTCCATTGCTTTAATAATGGAATTTCTCATTAAAAACTTCAAGACTGCATGGTTACACTGTTGACCAGTGGATCCTATTTTCCCAAACCAACAATGCAGATTTGATAAATTCTCACGTTATTTTCTATTTTATGTCGTGTTGGGTTTAAATGGCAGATCTTTGATAGAATGGCTCAGAATTGTCCAGCTAGACAGACTAGATTGCATCAGGAGATCTACTTTGACTATTGGCAACCTATTGTACTAGAGAGTCATTAAAAGTGGGAGACGTTGTCCCAGTCAGATGTTAAGCTACTAATCCTTAATCGGGGTTGACCAATGGAAGCAAAAATCTTTTAGTCTGGGCTACTATCAGATGCAATCCTTACACTGTGTATTGGGGAGCCAGTCAGGATAAAGTATTCCAATTGGTGTAACTCCGTTGCTACCTACCTGCCAAACAGAGTTTAATGATTTCCAGTTCATCCGATATGACAAAGTTTCCACAGTCTTAGAAATTATAACTTTCTTTTTGAGTAGACATGATGGAATAAGTGGTAGAGGAATATTGTGAGGCCTACATTCATGTCAATTACACTGAGTTACACTATACAATTGGTTCCAAACTGTTTCAGAATGCTGCCATGTATTCAGTATACGTTGGCTATGGTGTATGAGTTTCTAACATTTCTAAGTAATTTAATAGTGAGTCTCTTAGAAAAAAGTAAAAAGTGAACTGAATCTGGGGGAAAATAATTTTAGCACTAGCAGGGTGCCCGTGCTTCACTACAAAACTATGTGATTGGGCAAGTTTTTGGGGAGGAAAATAAGGGGGAGAAAAATCTGCCTCTGTCTACCAGCATCCATCAGTATTCATCTGGCTAGTGTCCTGTCAGCATGTGAGAGAGTTGACGGCTGTTTGGAAACTGAAACAGTATTTGTTGTGTGAACAAGAAGGAGACAGCAAGGAGCCTGGCGTGGCTTAGCTCAACTGCAGTTGGAACAGATTTATTTTCAGGTGGGGAGGGGGAGTAGAACTCCTTAGCATCAGAATGTGTTAATAATAATATAGGAAATACTTAATATAGGAAATACTAATGTTCTGACAGTCATTTCAAAAAATCCTTTCTTAGCAAGCACCTAGAAGCCAAGAGGAACACACGTGCCAAATTTCAAGTTTGTAGGCTTTACAGTTCTGGAGATTTCGTGATGCTGTGAGTGGTATTTCACTTATATTATATACAGTAGATAGATAGATAAATAGGATTAGTGTATTTGCTACTTTGCCATTGATCAATATATATGAATTAATTCAAGTAACAAATCCACTCTGCTCTAACACAAGAGAGAGATGAAGAATGATAACTTTTTTTATTCTCCTCAGACATATAGGTGTTCTGTTTTTGTTTTGTTTTTTAAATAGAGGAATAAATAGGCAGATGTAATAGAAATAATGCATATAATATTCTTCAATTTATATTTGGTAAGACAAGATGATAAATGTAGTAAGATAAACAATGACTATACTATCATTTTGGGAGTAACACTTCAAAAGCAAATTGTTGTGGGCGGCCAGGGGAGCTGGCAGAAAACTCGGACAGTGAGGAGGTTGGGGAGGAACATGGGCCAGTCCTGGAGTCTGGGGAAGGCTCTGGTGAATGCTCTGCATCGGAGGCAGAGATGGGGCCAGGGCCATCTGACAGTTATCAGCTGCCTTCAGAATCGGAGATCAGTGTGCAGAAGAACAGCTGGGGCCTGTTCCCAGTGTGCACATGAGCAGAGCTTCCAGGAGAAGGGAACAGTTAAGGAATAAGAGTCAACTCAGGAGTAAAGGCACAGGTGGACGGTGTTGGCCCCTCCCATAGGGAATAAATAGGAGTGAAAGGGGGGTGGTGTTTGCAGGAGACAATTAGTTCATTTAATTTGTGTGAAGATTTGTTTATTTGAGTTTGTGACTCACAGAGACTCTTTGCCAAGTACTTCCTTGTACAGAGTTGCTCTTGGAAGCTATTGGCCTGGCAACTGATAAGGTCAGTGGTTGCAATTCACCCTTGAAAGACTGTTTGTCGGGACTTTGCTGGATATGAATGATAGGAATGGAAGATGGATTTTTTGTTTTAAAATAAAATTGTAAAAATTTGAAAAGGACATTAGCCAAATAAAAAGCGTTTTGTCGGGACAAGGAGTCTGTTTCGTGATTTTGTGAAGCCTAGGTCAGAACACAAATAGAAGAATTGCATAAAAGTAACTTCCTATATTTGGAAAAAATACGTCAAGGAGACTCTTTCATCTTTACTCACTCTACTTGTCTCCATGCTGGATTTGGATTGAAGTTACCATTTCTTTTCTTGTTCAAGACCATGCAGTTTCTTACAGCTATCTGATATACGATAAAGGATATATGAATTCTACTGTAAGTTCAATTTTCAACATGTTGTTCATCATGCTTAAAAAGTGGACAAAGGTCAGCTTGAAAGGCCAAACACTGTATGGAAGAGTAAATTTTACCTCTTGGGTTTCTGATAGATGTCATTTTGTGATTAGCCAATTCCATCATATTAGAAGTTTCCTTATTGAACAATATCCTCATGGCAGGTATCAAATTGCCAAATGTGCTTGGTTTACAGTACTCAAAGCTACTCCAAATCTTTCAAATCTGCCATCTTTTATCCCCAAGAGGTATTCTAGTGGAAACGTTGCTGTCAGCTTCATTTATAGTATTTTCAGAAATGTTTTGGACATTACAGTAGATCCACATACTTCACTATTTTACATTACAGCTGGACACTAAAATGACTGAAGGTTTCCCCATACTAAAAACAGTAATGCAGTTCTGAATCATAGAAAAAGGCTATTTTCTTTTGAAAAATGGAGAAAGCTCAGCCAGAATTCTATTCTCTGATATCTACAGATTACTTTTATCTCTTTTAAGAAAGCATAAAATCACATGCACATCAACCTAGTGTACAGCATAAAGGGCACAAATAGCACTTCCCAATCTTGCTATGAGAATTTATTCACAAGAATGTAGTCCAATAATGTTTATTTTGAAAGAATTTCCAGACTTCAGGCAGAAATGTTTACTACCATCTGCCACTCTTTAATTGCAGCCTTCTATGTATATCATGAGCTGTATCACTGAACTAAAGATATTTTCACACTTGTGACTTTTAAAAGTGAGAGGAGTTATATATTGACAGAATCTTTAGACTGTACAGCTGATTCTACATTTTTCAATATTGTTGCCAGATAGAAAATTTGAAGTGGATAGTATATTCGGGAGTACTGCAATTGACTGGCAAAACTTTATTTTGCTGGAAAACTTTCTCTACACAAAGTTGATGTGATCTGCCATTGTGCAAATGACAGATGGTAGACAAAGATGGAGAAAAACAAAAAGAGATTTCAAAATAATGTTTTTCTATAAAGCTAGCTGAAATAAGAACTACAAAACATCTTTATATCCTTGGATTCATATTACTGAATTCTTATGTGGGGAAAAATCTGTTTGGGGTAGACCTAGTGGGAAATTAATGAATGAATCACCCAATTTCATACCACTGCAATAGACAAGACAAAGTTCTCCACAAAAAACAATTTTCAAGTCACTGATACTGTTTTCCCTTTACAACAGTGCAATTACATTACCATTTAATATAACAAATGTTACCAGCATTGTATTAGTAACTAATAAATCAAACCATAAGTAAAAATAGCTTCACCTAAGGAATCATTAATATGTCTGGAAGATAGGGTGAGACAGACACTATGTAAGAAAAGGATCACACTTCTAAACAAGCAATATTGCTGAGTTTCCTGAATGTACTAATGTTTTTTTTTTAATGAAAAATAAAGCATAGTGATAAAATCCATAAAGCTGAACATATTTTGTTCTAGTCCTAAAGCACATGCCAGGGGCTATATAACTATATTTTCAGCGTTATTTGCCGGCAATATTCTGATATCATTTCTATTGGGCATTTATTTAAGCATTGCTTTGGGAAATTCCAGTAGTGTGCGGGTAGCAAAAATAAGAGTTTGTTTCTTAAGAAAACTGTGTTATTTATTTAAGAGACATAGCAATAAGAATCAAGAATTTTGGAATTAGAATCATAGAGTTCCCTGCCAACTGGGATAAATCATTTGCAGTGAGATAGAATGAAACATATGATCAGTAGTAAGATTCCCAGGAAAGGTTTCATCTTAACTATCATGAAGCCCAAAAGTAAATCTACTTTCTATGGTTGAAGGAACATGATTTATCCAAGAGATTTTAATTTTAATTGTCTTTTAGGAAGAATTGGGGGGTGGGGGGCAATTACGTTATTTTATGAATTT
>JAOYMU010000283.1:38134825-38145582 GCA_025802295.1 Psammodynastes pulverulentus
TATTTTTAAGAAATTTTCTGTTCGTGAACCGAATTGTTCGTGAACCGGGGCGTTCGTGAACCGAGGTACCACTGTATTTAATTATTTCATCAACATTCTATGCCCTTGCTTTTATATTTGCCAGATTTGATCTAGTACATTCCCCTCTTTTGGAAGGAAGATTCATTGACATATGTGTATAAGAACACTTAAGCTAATGAATCCTGGAAGCAATTGGATCAATATTGCATGTACATTGTTGCTGCACCTGTTATCACATTGGCATAAAGACTGAAATGCATCTCTTTTACCTATACCACTGCAAAACAGATGCCAATTTTATATTTTCTCCCTTAAGAAATACCTCAGAGATGACTTTTTGGAAAGTAGATCATTCTCAGTCACCATTGTTATTCACTGTAAGATAGTGATATAGCCTATTTCATCTCATCAACCCTTTTTTCAAAAAAGGTTTAGTTGTCTTGATGTTGTAGTCAACTTTGATCACTAGCCATAATAGAATATTGTTAAAAATAATTTATTCTTTGCTCATTTTAAACTATATATTGTTTACGGTACGATAATGTGAATTCATTTGGGTTTCTAAGCAAATATTTGTGACACACAGTGAAACAACTCCTAATTCTAATCCTCCTTTATTAAATTCAAGGAAAATCTTTGGGTAAATGTAGTGGAAATAAATTGTAGTTTTCTATAAAATTAGGTGTATTTTTTGTTATCAAACTTAATTTATACTTACTTACAATTCTATTTTTACCATTTTTTTTCTAATAAATGTAAGCCATCTTGACCACTAATATAAACAAGAAAGGTTATGTAAACAAATATTTTCCATGGTTCACCATCAACATTTTCCCTTGACTATCATCAATTTGGTAATAGCTTTTGGGCTCATCGAGCAGCCAACCCCAGGCTAAGCTCTACACATAACAAACCACAGATTCAGGTAAAATTCTATTAGAACACAACATGAGAAAAAGTAATTACTAGCAACTGCATGCCACATTGTCCCAAGTCAAATAATACGAAAGCGGAGAAAGCTCATCTAGGAAGAAAAAGAAGTTAAAACTAGCAGCCTAATACTGTATAAACACACTGAAATCAATATTATTTATTTATTCATTGAATTTATTTAGTTATTAGTTAATTGATTATACAATTTAAAATATCAGTACACTCTTCAGCTTTTTAGCTAAGATGGGAACTATATATAATGCAGCCCAATTATAATTATACTAAAATCTTTCTGAAATGAAATGTTTTATGAAGTAGCATAATAACTTCATATAAGGTAAAGTTAAAAAAAAAAAATCCCTGGAGTGAAAAATTAATTAGGAGCTCTTTCTACAGGCAGCAAGAATGTCATTCAAAGTTCTGACTGTCCATTGGCTGAAAACAGAGAGGGGGAGGGGGAATATAGTTCTTACAAAATGAATGGACAGAATTGTTGCTGCAAAATTTGCCTCATCATTTAACTATTAGAATATCTAATGTAATGAAGCATAAGGTTTGGTTCTGGCTGGCTTGCAATGTTAAAAACCTCCTCTAAAATAGAAAGACTAGCTTCTCCATTTCGTATTTCCCTATAGCTGTGTTTCAGACAACATATATTTGTAAATACACAAGGCTCATAGAAAGTTAGCCACTTTATTGATCATTTTCACTTATCTTTCTAAATTCCAACAATACAGGTAATCCTTGACTTACAACAGTTCATTTAGTGACTGTTCAGAGTTAAAACAGCACTGAAAGAAGTTATTTTTCCCCATGGTCATGTGATCAAAATTTGGATGCTTAGTAACTGGTTCATATTTATGACAGCTGCAGTGTCCTGGGATCATGTGATCACTTTTTCCGACCTTCTAACAAGCAAGGTCAATGGGGAAGCCAAATTCATTTAACAGCATATTACTAACTTAACAATTGCAGTGATTCCTTTAACAACTGTGGCAAGAAAGTTTATAAAACTCACTTAACATCTGTCTGGCTTAGCCACAGAAATTTTGGGCTCAATTGTGATCATAAGTCAAGGACTGCCTGTAATTGCCCCACCAATATCCTTTTATCTTCTCTTTCTGGCCTGGCTATATGGGCATGCCAATAAACCTGGATTTTTTTAGAAATATTTTGTTAATATATGTGTTGTGGTTAAAGTCAGGGTAGGGTAAGGTTATTATTTAATTATTAGTCCTGCTTATTTTGATGTTGTTTTAAAGATCTTTTTAAATCACACAATAAAATTATGCTTTATGCTTCTTTAGAAAAATTCCTTTCAGAGATTTTATATACACTTTGTTAAAAAAAAATTATTGTCAAAGCTATTGTCACAGAGTTCAAACTATCGGCTTAGCAAGAGTTGCACATCATTTTTAAGATCATTTTTTAAAAAATCTTAATATTTCGTTTAAGAATTATAATTACAACAATAAAAATGAGTACAAATTGTAAAAATTAAACAAATAAAAAATAGAGAAAGAAAAAAGGAAGAGAAAAAATAAGAATATAGTAAATAAAAAGAAGTATATAAAGAAATAGCTTCCCACTTTCATCACAATTTGTGATGAAGTATAAACAATTTTAATAACTTATCACCTCCTCTTAAAACAAACAAATGATCTTTTCTTCCCATACCCTATCTCTTTTCCATAAACAAAACCAGGAAGCATTGTCATCTCAGTCTTGGTGTCAACAAAAGTCCTACTGATGCTTGAAAACAGTTAAATCTTATGGATCAGCATATGATCATTAGATTAAAATAATATTTGGTAGCAGCAGTTCGGAACCCATTAGTATTTCTCAAACAATTACTCCATCTCTACCTTTATTAAAAAAAATATCCAAGGTCATTTTGTGATTATTTATTTATTCATGTTTATTTATGATATGATAATTTGGAATCTCTCTTTTTATTACTGAAGAGATGCTGGACTAATCTCCAACTTATTGATAGAAATACATGCTATAACCAGTACTAAATATTAGAGCTCTTAAACACAAACTCAAAATATTAAATTCAAAAGATTTGTTCTAACACTTTTCTTGGATGATTTGAGCCCATCTAGAGTAGAAAGCTGGAATATAACTCAAGCAAATAAACTTAATGATTTCGGGAGGTGACAGGAGCAAAGGCAAATGACAAAATGTGGGTCACAATATATTAATACAAATTGTACCCCTGAATGCAAATAGATAAAGCCAGAGCTTGCTTTATGGTGTCACTGAATATTTCATTGTTTCGATAAAATCTCAGCATGCTGCAGACACCCCTTGTTACAAACCTGATCATGAGGACCTGCATAGGATTTGGGTGCCAAGGATAAACTGCTTTGAGCTAAAATAATGACCATTAGAATTCATATATTTGGCTTTACATATTGTATTAAGTCATGGTTGGTTTAACCATGGCTTGCTGAAGAAACTACACATCATCATACTATGCCTGAAATCCATGTTCAAATCCTCACTACATTATGAAAATCACCAGGTGAGTCATGAAGGGTTAATTTGTTGTTGTCAGTCTTCTCTGTTTCATAGGATCTCCCTAAATACAAAATAAAGGCCAGAAGTAATTAGTCTTTTGCTTTACTTCTTTAAAAGAGAGGCAAAGCAAGAGACATGTGAATATAAATAAATGGATATTACCACATTTTAAGTACTGTCAATAAAAAAATCATGTCAGCACCAGTAAGCCTGAAATAACCCACTTGTCAGTGATGTCAGCTAAATCATTCTCCAGCACCAGGGATAGGCTGCTACCAGTTCACACTGGTTC
Organism: Psammodynastes pulverulentus; assembly: GCA_025802295.1. Classification (NCBI taxonomy): domain Eukaryota; kingdom Metazoa; phylum Chordata; class Lepidosauria; order Squamata; family Psammodynastidae; genus Psammodynastes; species Psammodynastes pulverulentus. The sequence continues at coordinate 38,138,598 of JAOYMU010000283.1, forward strand.
AGGCAAACCAGATGCTAATTTTACATCTGGTTCACTGAACTGGTAGTTGAAACGACTGGCTGGCCCTGCCACCCAGCCCCTCCCAGGAGTTTTCATGTGGCCCGTTTTGGATGCCAGGTAAATGTAGGGCCCAGGTGGAGGCTTGAGGAGGGTGAAAAAAGGGCCTCCTAGAAGTTTGAGGAGGCCGGAAATGTGCTGTTTCCACCTCCAGAGGGCCTCTGGAGCCCGGGGAGGCCATTTTCGCCCTCCCAAGGAAAGCCTCCAAAGCCTAGAGAGGGCAAAAACACACCTCCTCCTGCAGCAGGCCGACTTGGCCACATCCACTGTGGCCACACCCACTCAGCAACTGGACAGAAAACCGTTTGCTAAAATTTTTGAAGCCCACCACTGTTTTTGAAATGTAAAACACACAGCTCCTTTCAGGCTGATTGGTGGTCCAGTGAGGCAACAGATGCTTAGAAAGAAGGAAGATGTCTGAAGAAATTTCTCCACCTAAATTAAAAGGAAAATGTCCTCCTAGCTAGAAAGAAAACATATGAAAAATGACTGGGAATAATCAGGCAGCTGGTGAAAAAAGTGTTAAAGACTTTGCTTAACCTGGAATTCCCCTGGGCTGCTTTGCATTAAATCAAAATATTATAGATGGTAAAATGATCACAGAACTACACACTTAGCTCTCTTGGACCAAAGGAACAGGCCACCCTGAAGATGACATTTGGAAGTGTTCACATTTATGACTTCACCATTTCTTTCTTATCTCTGGCAGGCTCAAAGAGATGGCAGTTATTCCTATTAATTTAACCTGGCATTCTAAAGAAAGAACAATATGAAATGAACGTAACTCCCTTCCAATTGACATTCAAAAGTGTGTCATATTCATTTATATTCAGAGTTCTCTGGAGTGGCTTAAGTGAACATTTGTTCATTTCCTTTTCAAGCTGTTGTTCTAGTTTGGGCTGTCTAAAGTAGTTCACACTTATCTCAAAGGAAACAGAATCAGCCTTTTGACATCCTTTCCAGACTGCGTAGGAAAAAGATCTTCTGAATGCCAAGTCACAAAAATACATGAAGGGAAAATACATATCCTTCTATCCTTTGCCATTCTTCACTGGTAATGCTACCTTTCACAAGATCATTGAAACATAATTTCCTTGCATGGTGCAGGGGCTGAATTCATTCTACTAATGTGGGATTTAGCTGGGCTCTATCAATTTTGACAAATAGGAGCTATCTTGTTTGAACATAACAAAAATACTGTTAGCAACAATAACAAAACAATAAAAAATAACCTGGACTTACATTAATGTATTACAATAATTAGAGATTGTGTCCTACCCAAAGTGGATAACACTTTTGTGTGTCAACTCAGAAAGCATCTGTCAAAACCCTGACATTGTGACTAGGTGTTTTGGTTTTTTTGCCAGCTGCTATATGAATTCCTACTGTACTGCTCAGTAACATCCATGATTAACTACAAGACTTCATTCTTGTAACTACAAGAAATACATTATTTTGTGACTCTTTTATTTATGCTTTTCTAATTCAGGTGCATTTTGGATGTATGGACTTCAACTCCCCAAATTTTCAGCAATGACAATGCTGCTTGAAATATTTGGAAATTCAGACAACTGCAGGATTCCCAGATTGAAGAAGGCTTCCTCACCTTGCTAGTGACAAGGCAGAAATATAACATTCAATGCTGTTATGGAACACATAAACGTCATCATATGACCTCACCTACAGTACCTAGGAGTGTCACTGCTATAGCTTAAAGTGTCAGAATAGTGAATGTGATTATTATGCTTTATAGACAAGAACATGTGTGCACATAAGGAGCATAGTTTATCTCCATAGTGCAACAAAGCCAACAATGGGAATGTGAGAGAGATAATGTAAGTACTACTTTATACAAAGAGTGTACTCTTAGTATGGAATTTACTACCATGTTTCTCCAAAAAGGTTGTGTCTTATTTTCTTTTGACCCCTCAAAATATGGTTAGGCCTTCTTTTTGGAGGGTTCTAATTATTGATTCATCTCACAGTGGTGGCACCAACAGTCCCGCCCAGCAGGAGCCCACTGCTGGCCCACTTCTTCTGCAACCGCGTGCCACAGAAACTCTCCAATGGAAACAAACAAGAATTGCAAACATGCAGATCTTAGGTAGGACAGCTACAATTGCATTTCTACGGGACAGAACAAAACAAATCCTTGGCCTCAGGGAGGAAATCAGTTTTATAAGATAGCTGCAAACTCAGCTCCCAGCAAAACTGCTCCCTATATTTCATTTTCATGATGAAAATGATGCCACAGAGAAGTAAGTATTTGACAGCTAGAAAGATGATTAGGACAAATATAACTAAAATGCATACACATTCCAAAGGAGACAAACAAATTACATGGATGTGTGAAATCTCTCATATATAGATAAATAGATATGTAATTTTATTTTTTTTACTTCTTATGAGTTAAATAGGGATCATATTTTTAGTTAAGGATAAGCAAAGTCAAATAGAATGGTTTTTCAGGTTATCTTTAGTTTCATAATCATAAATTATAGGTGATTTGTCTGTGATCAAATATAGTCCCACTCTCTATATTTACATATAAGTGCATAAGAGTATAGAATACTTACTATCACTATTATAAACAATGCCACTAATAAAAGTAGTCCTTATTTAGCAACTAACAGTGACTTTTCATAGTTATAATGGTGATGAAAAAATAACTTTGCAATCAATGTTGCATTAATTATCATACAGGTCTTTAAAGAAAGGAAAATGAAGTATGATTATAAGCACAGTCACACTTTCCCTTACCAGTCACCATGCTTAATGATTCAACACTAAATGAGAACTACCTGAAGTTCAATCCTATACTCTTCTATTGACAATTAAGCCCCATTGGGTTTTATGTCCCAGTAAGAGTATTTGGTTTGATAGTATAACATTGCAATTCTGAAGAGTGCCAAAAATATCCATAAGGAACGTACTATCATTGGTGGCACAGAGGATAGAGTGCAGTAATTGCAGGCTACTGCTTCTGCTTACAGCCAGCTGCCTGCAATTTGGCAATTTGGCAGGTCGAATCTCACCAGGCTCAAGGTTGACTCAGCCTTCCATCCTTCTGAGGTGGGTAAATGAGGTCCCAGATTGTGGGGGCAATATGCTGATTCTGTAAACTGCTTAGAGAGGGCTGTAAAAAGCACTATGAAGCAGTATATAAGTCTGTGCTATTGCTATATTGCTATTAAAATAATACCAACTTCATGAGCACGTGAAGATACATGTATCAGGTACAAAACAGGACCCCATATGAAGTTTCAATTAAACTGATTTATAACTAATCATGGCTATACATAAGAATCTAGTCAACTAACAGTACTATCTTGTCATTAGATAAAAGTCAACAGAATTCAAAAGGGGCTGCACTTAATCTGTTTGTAGTTATGTAGAGACTCTAGGCTGATTCCTTTTTTAATTCCTTCCCCAGGTTCTGTCATTCCTTCTCTATTAAGATGTAACAAAATATATTTTATTGGCATGCACAACTACAGTGAGCACTGGGCTTCTTGACAAAGAAACATAGGAGAAACCCCAATCCCATAAGTTTACAGGTGATATTTCACCGAAGCAGTGTAAATTAGTATAAATGTGGACATCCTGGTCATCTCCCACCTGGACTACTATTACTACCTTTACATAAGACTACCCTTGAAAAGTATCCAGAAACTGGTGCAGAATATGACCACACGAGTCATATTGGGTGCTCAAAGGGCATATATAATATATTTGCCCTCTGAACTGCATTGGGTATCAGTGTGCTTCCAAGTCCAATTTAAGATGTTGGTCATTATCTATTAAGCTCTACATGGCATAGGGTCAGGCTATTTACAAAATCAGCCTCAGCCTCAGTTCCAATATTTGAGGGGCTGCCAAAGATAGGAAGGGGTCAAGCTATTTTCTAAAGCACCTGTAGACCAGACAAGGAATAATGGATGGAAACTGAACAAGGAGAGATTCAACCTATCTGTTAGCCATCACATCAGCTCATCCCACTTGGTCAGGCAAGGAAGATATGCAACAGACACCATCAGCCAAAAAATTTCAACTGGTGGGACCTAGGAGAAGGGCCTTCTCTGCTGCCCCTACATTGTGAAACATTCTGCCCTCAAAGATGGAGAAAGCCCCCAATCTCTTGGCCTTCCACAAAGAGGTCAAAAATTAGCCTTATGTGGGGGACATAGAAGCCCGCACAACCATATGGCTGGCTGGTCCCATGGGAAACACATGCCTATATTAACAACTGCTAACTCCCCATCTTGGAATTTTTCACCTTCTGTTCTTCTAAGTAGATTCCAAACATCTTTTTCTATTGATAGTAGCACTTGCTAACATAAACAGTTCTTTATTATACTGATATTTTAAATTCCTTCACATCACAAAAAAGACAATAACCTGATTTTTGTTATCTGCCTCCTTTCCCTCCAGAGTTTGTTTGCTTGCTCTGCCAAATATGCACTCCAGAATCATATTGTAATATACATACTGTATATGTAAGGATAGAATATTATTTGCCCCCACACCAGAAAAAGAGGCAGGTCTAATATTCAGCCTGAGGCTGGAGAAACAGCTGTCATCAATGCTTCTAAGCAGAAACACTAAGCAGTTTGAAGGTGGAAGATACAAAAAGATTGCTTTTCATATAATAATAAACAAAACTTCCAAAGTTAAAAGAACAAAAAGAAGACAAACTACATAAACTGCAAATAAAATAAAACTTCAGATGGTTAGTGTGTGTGCATAAAAAAGACTGGTAATTTTAAGAAATACAAATGTTGAAGTACCCATCCATATTTAGTATTTCAATACAAGAATATATTTGCATAAGAGAGAGATAATTTATTGGAAATACTCTCTTGATCCAACCAAAAGATGGAGAACAAAGATGAATAAAATGATATTTAATTAAAAAGGTCCTTTTAAGATGCATTGCTGCTAATTTTTAAACTGATTATATTTCCAACACATGTAATTATCATTGATCCAAAGAAAGATGTACTTTATTCCTCCATTGTGTTGATAGAGTATATTTGGCAACTAGTAACAAGAACTGAATTAATTTCTTCTTTTGTGTCACTTTACTTGGGCAGTAAAACTAGAGTAGCATTAATTATTAAAGACAAATATGTCATTTTTCAATTTTCTCAAAATTTCCAATGCAAATAGATAAGTAAATGGATATTGGATGTAGCAATTTGACCACAAATCCCCCAATATAATCTAGATAGTTTTTCTAACACAGTTCTACAGTTCTAACACAGTTCTACAGAAATACAAGATTGTTTTCTTCTTCAAGTGCTTTGTCTCCTCTCTTTGGAAACAGTTGCAGCCAGTATTGAGGGTGAGGAGGGAGAGTTCTAGTCCAAGGCCCCTACTATAGGGTCTTTACAAGGTTTGAACTCCCCCAATTCAATCTACACAATGCCACTGAATGAAATATCAGTGTGAGAATGATAATCCAACTCAGGCAAGCTACAAGGTGGAAGTTTTATGCTGGTACATAAAGGGGAAGGGTCTTAAAGGGGAAGAACAGACTGAAGCTCAGCCTAGACAAGACCAAGTGTCTTTGATTTCAATGATCTTCTGATTATAGAGACTTAGCATCTTTAATTCTTGATGATGTTGCATTTCCTCTAGAACATAATTTGGAGTTTTTTCTGGATCTTAGTTCCTGCTCAATAAGCAGGTAGCAGTCCTGACCAAATCTTTACAAACCCCATCCCTGTGCACCAACTGCATCCTTTTCTAGATCCAGGAGGCCTTTCTCATAATCACTTATATCCAGGTCACCTGTCATTTGGTCTACTACAATGGGTCTACAGTACATGGTGATTTGAAGACTATTCAGAATATGGACTGTAAATGGTCCAGAGTGCAGCCATGTGAGCACTTTGTTCAAGTAATGTATTCTACAAGCTGTAGTAGGTACAATATATAATAGGTGCAATTCAAGGAATTGGTTGTCTCCTATAAAGTCCTATATGACTGAACACCTTGTTTCTCCTATTATTTTCTATTAAAATCTAAAATTGGGATATTGCAAGTTCCAGATGTAAAGTGTTGTCATCGTGAGATGTTGGAGGCATGCCCTTCCTGCAGCTGAGCTTGCCCAATGGAACCATGCTGAAGAGCTTCTGAAAAATAAATCTTTCCTCCACATTTAGCCTCTTCTATTCACCCAGATGGTAGGATTGTTCTCTTAATAGTCATGCTGCCTTTGAATGTCAAATTTCCCAGCTCAGAATTCAGAAATAATATAGTTATCAAACAGATTGCCTTTAAAATGGATTTCTAGCCAGAATTAATTTTGGCATTTTCAGAGTGGAATGATAATCGAAGTAAAATACAATGGCCTTCCCTTCCTCCTGTTATTGCTTAGTAGTTACAGCTGTGGAAACGGTGACAAGAGAACTGCTGCCTTCATCACCCAGATGTGGGTTATGAGGTGAGTTCATTTGTTAGGTCTCAAGAGTCCTAATTAAGTAACTAACACAGAGGAAGCACCTAGTTAGGGCTAGTTTTCATGGCCCTAATTCTAGTCGCATCTGCTATAGCAACAATAAATGGAGAAGTTGCTATTGTTAACTGAAATGTGGGATATAATACATTCTTAAATGGTCTCTAGAGGAAAAAGAAACACAGTGTTACAATTTTCTCTTCCATGTCGCAGTTGCCTTGGAAGTTTGTAGAATTTCCATCCCCCCAATAGGAAATGACTTTTAGACCTGAATCTCTTCAGTTTATCTGAAAGGTCCATTCTTTACAGCAGCCTTTTTTCTGTGGCCATACTGGCAGAGAAAGGGGGGGAATAGATGAGAGAGAGACAGAGAGACAGAGAGGGATGGTGGGAGGATAGATAGATAGATAGATAGATAGATAGATAGATAGATAGATAGATAGATAGATAGATAGATAGATAGATAGA
>JAOYMU010000283.1:38146168-38159301 GCA_025802295.1 Psammodynastes pulverulentus
GAAATTAAATACCTTCTTCAGTGTACATGAATATAAAATAAAATACAAACACAAACACGCATCCTTCACATTCTATATGGGTTTGGAGAGGCTTGAGCTGCTGGGGAGGCTTAGATCGGAAGACCCTGCTTTTTCTGCCCAAGCCAGCAGAAAACTAGCTGAAAATAGGTGGTGGAACGCCATTCCAGTGCGTTCCGCCAGAAAAAAAGCCCTGTTCAGAGGCATAGTATTCCTGCTATGCATATGTGTATATAAAATAGTAATCATTTTGTACAAAGTCCCTTGGGAGACTGTACCTGTAATGGTATGTGGAAATTACTTGGAAGATAGAAGACTGTACAACTGGTGCGTAAAAGATATTTCACCCCACAGAAGGAGGGAGGGAATGAGAAATATTTCAGAAGGACCCTCCCTATTTTTCCAGAGAGTAAAAGGAAAGGGAAAAAGATTTTCACTCTTGCAAGATTTGATTAATATAACCTTACAATATAGATAGAATTAGTATTCCCTCACACTTCTGTGCACCCTTTCTGACCCTCCTCTTGCATCTTCTCACACGGTCCCTGACTCACACCTTATGGTCCCCTCACAGCCCCACACACTCTCCCTAACTCTCCCTCAGATTCTTTTGTACCCTCCCTGAGCCTCTCCTGCATCTCACTCACTCCTCTCCCACTTGGCAACAGCCACTACCTGCCTGCTGGTCTGAGACTTGTAACTTCCTGATTTGGGTTGTGGGGAAGCCAGCAGGAAGTCGCCTTGTCTAACTAGCATGGGATTCAGTTAACAATAGCAACTGGGACTGCGGAGTCCCAATTGCCTACACAAATTGAGGGCTACCTCTAAGCGTAAATGCTCTGCACAGAGACTTAACCCTAATTTGCCTTCAGGTTGTGAGTGCTCCATCAGTGGAGGTTTTTAAGAAGAGATTGGACAACCATTTGCCTGAAATGGTATAGAGTTTCTTGCTTGAGCAGGAGATAGGACTATAAGACTTTCAAGGTCCCTTCCAACTCTGTTATTTTGTTATTCTTATCTTTACAGATGTGTAAAAGTCCATCCACTGATTTGCACATGCATAAATAATAAGGAAACACAGACAAAATTGTGGCTATACACAAATTATTATGTACATACCAAAATTTGGTCTCTATTTATTGTCTGCATATCTGTAAGATTATAGATAACAAAAGCCACATCTATAGCTCCAAACACTTTCAATGCAGTTTTCTTTTCTTCTGGCCTTGTCAGCCTGCTCATGTTTACAATCTTCCCAAGTAACAGAAACCACAGCTGGTGCATCAATACCTATCACATATTCTAGCCATCAACTTGGGATGGGGGTGGTGATTAATATTATGTCATAACCTACTCTATAAAAACTAGAGTCTTCTATTTATCAAGACTTCTCTCTTCTGAACTTGCATAATAGCCCTCAACATCTGCTGGAGTGTCGTCGTTGTTGTTTTGCATGCTTGCAAAAAGTGCTATAAACACAAATTGCTTTAACAGTCAAAAGTCTGTAACTTTATCATTAAGAAGCTAAGGATACAAAGCATACAATAAAAGCAAGTTGTAAGATAAGTCTTCATATGCGATATATATATATTATATTTCTAGCAATAAATTTTATACTACCCACCTAGTAGTATTCCATTACCTCCTTAAATATAATAAAAAAAACCATGCAAATTCTCTGAGATACAAAGCATATTAAGACATTATTAGTTGGATCAATTTTTCCTCTAATGTCAGTGTAAGTCTCTGTATTTGAGCTTCTCATAAGTGCTGTTTCTGTATATTTGATGGCAGCTTAATGAAAGATACTTTAAACTTTTGAAAACAAAGTAGTAAATCCCCAGCTGAAAAAGAATTGATCTTACATCTTAATGAGAAATGTTCAATTAAGATCATAAAAAATGGAGTGGTAGGGAATCTGCTATTTATCTGAACTTTAGATGTCACAGTTAAGCATGGGGAAATTCCAAGGGAATTTTGTTTTTCAATTCCACTTGTTATCTGGAGATGCCTGGGGTCCCCCCCCCCACTTGAGTAGGCAAAACATGCAATTCTCTCATAACTATGTTCCAACGGCCCATTAAGCTGTAGGCATGGTTGTAAAACAGGGCTGTCAAATTCAATTTCATTGAGGGTTGCATCAGGGTTGTGTTTGACCTTGGGGGGAGGGCGGAGTGGGCATGGGCAGTCCGATATCACTTGTATCAGGGGCACCTGTGGTGACCCAAGCACTCTGCCAGTGAAAACGGGCTCCTGAGCTTCGTTTCGGCTATGATGGCCTCCTGCAACCCTCTGCCAGTGAAAACAGAGCTTGAGAGAGCCGCCTACAGCCCTCCCGAACTTTATTTTCACTGGCAGAGGCACTGCGGACTGGTCTTCACTGTTTCCAGAGTGGCCTCATGGGCCAGATCTAAGCACCCCGTGGGCCAGATCTGGGCCCCGGGCCTTGAGTTTGACACCCCTGTTGTAAAAAGATCTCACAAGAGAATGTTAGGAGGCAACTTCCCAGCCAGCACACATTTCCAGCTAGCCAGCATCTGAGTCTGAATACATATTTATACGGGTAAGACTTTGGTTTTGGCATATAAACACATAGAGATCCCATCCAAACCCGCTCTGTTCTGGAAGGGGGGGCACCCTATTATTTTAAAACTAGAGGCTGGAACTATTGAATTCATGTCAGAAAATAATAGGATATAACATCTCCTCCCAACCTCAGCATTAACTGAGTGGAATTTCAAAGGACAGGAAAAACAGGAAACACCTGTTTTAAAAGAGGGTGTTTTTTTTAATTTCTTTGATTATTGTATTCTGTGTAAATTAGTTAAATCATACTGTCATACTAGTTAAATCATACTTTCTCCTGTTCATGTTTTCTTTCTTAAGTAGAATATTTTGAATAATTTCAAACTGATTTTATAAAATTTATTTTCTCTGTATTTGATTTGGCAATAAGAGCTTCTGCCCAAGCTCACTGATTATGGTAAGCCAGCATCATTATATAAAGTCTGTTATTCGTAATATTACCTGTTACTTCTTTTTAACTTTGTTGGATAGTTTTTAATGTTCTTTAATAATATGATGAAGTATTTATTGTTTTTTTATCTTTGTTGTATGCCACCCAGGGTCATCTGTTTGTGAGATGGGCAACTATATAAATTGGACAAGAAACAGATAAACATCTATCAAAATAGTGTATTATATTTTTGTAGGTTGGATTTCATATACCTTGTAATATTTTATAATTTCTTTTTTAAAAACTGAAGTTTTATTTTGGTTGTATCTTATGAGATTGACGTCTGCAAAAAAGTAAGGAAGTAATGGCTGAAACCTCTAGCCATATGGCTCTAAACTAAGTGGTCAGGAAGTTTCATTTTCATTTCATCATTTTCCATTTTATTTTTATTTTTTATGTCCAGGAGATAGACATGTGATAAAAGCCTTTTCTCTGTCATGCATTAGACTTAGGTGAGAATGTCGGATAAGGCACCTCTTGGAAGATAGGCGGACAGTCACATGAATTAACAAGTCACTATCCTAAGGCAGACCCAAGGTGCAAGTCACTATCCTAAAGCAGACCCAAGATGCATAAAAGGGTTTCTGGGAAAGATGGTTTAAGGCTCTGTTTTCTCACACTAAAAGCTGACACAGATATATTCGCTCTAGTGGTTAAGAGGAGTTGACAAAAGAAGTTTTGAATTTTCTAGTAGCAGATAAACTCTAGCATTTTCCAAAATTCCCAAATTGCCTTAATTGAAAAGCCCTAAAGATTTCAAATGAGAATCTTAATCTCTTACAATATATCGTTTGCGCTTATGTGAACTTTTAGCATTTTCATGCAAAATCTTTTAAAAGAAATTGCTACAATCTTGCACAATATGTGTCTCAGAATTTTGGGTATTTTAAAAGTAATAATAATTTGGAGGCTCTGATGTCATTACTAAGATCATAAAAATGGTGTCAATTTCTGTATCAGGTTATATCTGACTAAATCCCTAAGTAAATATTTAGCTCCAGAGTTCTCAGTTCTTAAAAAAGGGATATACCAAAATCTGTTCATTTCCACTCTAGATCATTTTGAAGCACTGCACTATGCACACCATGCAAATGTTTCAGCACAGCAGCTTGTTAATGATTTCATGAGGCATCCTTTACTATGTGCAGCTAGAATATACTGGTAAGGAAGGTGATAATGCAAGTTTTCCTTTTTACCTCTAAAAACATATTGCTTCCATTATGAAAATATAAGAATAAATAATAGAGAACTATGTTCCAGATTAAATGATATGTAAATGTATTAACATTACACAGTTGCTAAATTTAAATGGAAGGCAATGACAGAATTCCCAGCTGTTCTGGGAAAGAGATCAATTCACACTTCCATTAGAAAAAGTGCTATAATTACCGTATTAGCCATACTGATACCTTTTAATTCCATGACAGCTCTTCCTAACTGTATCATCCAGTAATTTATTAAGCCTAACCTAGACATTTAAACACTTTAGTCCAATTTCCATTCCCTTGTTCACCTATCCAGATATCCAGCATCAAAGCAAAGAAATAAAAGATCAATTTGTTAGTCTGATTTGGCCATGCACGGAAAGTGGTGATTAAGAGTCTTCTTTAATACATAATAATATGAACAGTAAGAAAAATCTATTTTCTTTCGGAAGAGAAATTACTTTGATGTATATGGATAAAAGATCTGAATGCTTTTAGCCACATTACTCAAGAGAAAAAGAGAATATACACAAGAGGTGACACTACTTCGTTGGCCTAATGTGTTTTTATTTTATAAGCTTTCAATCATTCACACTTATTCATTACAGAATGAGTTGTACCTTTGTGTGCTTTGCATGTGAAAGACATTAGCTCCAACCCTAGTAATTTTAGATAGGGCATGGAAAGACTGTCTATAGCTACAGAAATTTTCTCATGGAATTATGATTGAGGTGGGAAATTTATTTATTTATTTATTTATTTATTTATTAAATTTATGTACCGCCCCATCTCCAAAGACTCGGGGCAGTTCACAACACAATCAAAAATAAAACAATACACAATTAAAATCTCAATAACAATCAAGTTTTTTGAGGTTTCCCAAATTGGAGAAAGCTAGGGGAGACAAACCTGAACTATATGGACCATTAGCTGTGTATAATCCATTAGCTAAAACATTAGCTTCAAGCTAATTTGACTAAATTTGGAAGTGTCTCAGCTTATACATGTAAAAGTGTACATAACCTAGCAGGCTCAGCTAGGGCTGAAGGAAATGACTTGGATGACCTCTATCAAGGAACCATGAATTTGCTTTGAATTCCTGGACATCTTTATCTTGCTATTCAGTGACTGTACCTCTGACAATGGTACATAAACTTTGAAACTCATCTCATAGGCATCATTAACTTCTTTACTTAAGCACATTTTTAGACTGCCTATGAATTTGCAGCTTAAACACTTCGATGTTCTCCTACTTTCCCCTAGGTCTGTGATGAAGGATAAATGTATCATTCAAAATCACTGAAGTCACTATCAGCAACTCACCTGCCCACGTTCCTGACCTTAGTAACATTTGTCAAATTCCAAATGTTGGAATTGGGACAATAGTATGCTTTACCATCAGTTTATTTTATTTTTGATTAAAATTATATATTGCCTTTCCTCCAGAAATTCCAAACAGTATACATCAGTGGTTCTCAAGCTGTGGTCCACGGACTCCTGGGGGTCTGCAATGCCATCACAGGGGGTCCACAAAGCTTGAAGAAATGTTATGATTTAAATGTTAAGTCTTGGGGGTCCATAGCCACAAAAGGTATTTAAAGGGGGTCTGTGGTGAAGAAAAGGTTGAGAACCACTGATATACATAATTTTTCTTTACAACAGTAATCCTGTGGGGAGGTTATACTGAGAAACTGTCCAGCCCAAAGTCATGCAGGGGTAAATGGCATTTTTAAGAATTTGTGATCTTACACTTTATTGGTTGGGTGTCTGAACTGTTAAAAACATTTTTTTCCAGGAAAACCTTTTTTTAATCAGTGAAGACTTTTAAAAACAGCTTACAGCTGAAACTCATTCCTGCTGCATTAAGCGATTCAGTATTACCCCCATACTGTATATACTTCCTTTTTAGTCTAATTTCAGTAGGCTATATGTATCATTAAGGAAGAAAATTAGATAAACATACAAATTAAAACAAATGCTTTGGGACTGATTTACTTTCTTAATTATATCTGTTACTCTTGAAGATTACATAGTTACCAGACTATTTCTAAAAGCAGTCTTTACCCCTTGCTTTGTCTCACCATTCTGTCCCTACTCTAGAAGATCACACATTCTCAGTATGAGTGATTTAATGTGAGCTGAGGACTTTGACTGCAAATTCTGCAATTTCTTAATGATGATGATGTTTTTTCCCAGAACATAGCAGATATAATGAGCATTAAAATGCTTTGTCAGGCTCGTATTATTCTTTTATTAGCCTGACTATCAAAATCAATTACATTTTTGTGCCTGAAAGTTGACATGCTGGTTAATGCTCATTATAAGAGCCTTTTAAAAATATCACCCAAAAACACCCAGAATGTGCACATTATACATTTCTAAACTTCTGTATCTGGGTGGTTTTGTTCTCTACATATCTCCCTAATTTATGTAATGAAACCAGCACCCTATTTGATCTGTTGGAAATTAACAAGATATATATATAGATAAAGACAAGGAATATTATCCAAAGATTTTAACAGCCATAAAATCAAATCAGTTTGCCTGAATTTCTGCATATTTTTTTCAGACTGAATACCATTTTCATTACATTAAAACCAGTTCTGTTGACTATACATGCACATGCTCATATATATATACTACTTTTCAAGATCCTTATTAATGTAGACCATTTTGAAGGGTTACAAAATCTTGCCTGAGCTTTTAAAATGTCTAACAAAGAGCTGATGGAAATTCAAAACAAAGCAAACTGATATTTTGATATTTTCTAAGCCTTTCATTGAACTGTTGGGCATTGTTTTAATATGGATCTTGATTAGAATTATGTTGCACTGACTCCTGCAATATAAATGAGCTAAGGTTGATATACAAAGTTATTTTCTAATTTATAACTGCAAATTAATACCTTCATTGTGAAGTCCCATCTCCTCATAAGGGTTCTTAAAAGGAATGTCCAAATAGAGCTTTGTTATGAATATTTTTTCAAAAGTAAATCCTAAATTCAGTGAAACTTATGCAAGGGAATGTCTGCATAAGACTACAAGCCAGAGTGTTAGCAATACAGGTAGTGCTTGATCTATGACACAATTGGGATCAGAATCCATTGAAGATGAGGCTGTCACAAAGCAAGTCATCACATGATCTGACCCAATTTTACAACTGTTTTACCACAGTCATTAAGCAAATTGTTAAGTGACTCCAGCTCCTCAATAAACATTTTTTTGGCTGGCAAAAAAGTAAAAAAATTACAAACATGTGACCACAAGAAGATGCTGCAAAAAGTTGTAAATGCAAGCCAATTGCCAAGCATCTAAATTATGATCATATGACTGCAGGGATAGTGTGATTCTTGTAAGTTTGAGTACCAGTTGTAAAGAATTTTTTCCAAGGCCATCATAATTTAAAACTATTATTAAACTAACAGTCATAAGTTGAGGACTACCTGCACTTGATTTTATTAACATAGAATAAAACATAGAACATCCTTTTAAGGAAGGATGGATTTTTTATGCTTCCTATTTTTCTGAAGCAAAAATTCTTGAACTCACTTGAAGTCTGAAGTGCAAGGCTGACTAAGTTATTTCAGGCAGAAAATCCCATGAGTATTTAAAGCAATAACAATCATATGGTCAACTAATTTTAGACCAGAAGTGTTCAAGGTTTTCTATGCCAAATTCCATCCCTGGTCTTTCAATGATATGGTGCGAGAAAGTGGATGAGATCAGAGTGAAAAATGTAACTTAGAATTACTGTTCATATAAAGTCATTCATCTGTCTATTTTCCCCTCCTGAAAGATTTAAATTCATGATTTTGTAATAAATTTTGGAAGACTCTGAAAGCTTTGCTGTTTTAGGGAGTGCCATATGAGTTTGCAAATCTTTGCTTTATGCCTTGGACTGAATGCCCTGAAGATATGTCCTTAACTAATATTTCCCCTCTTCCATGCTTTACAATTGCTTCTGTATTACTACAATCCAACTAATTCAAGTAGATAAACATATGGGAGTGAACACTAATTTGCCATCAAAGTAGATAGAACATTTTCCCAAACAAAACAAAAAAGCATTTATAACTCTGAACATGTCAGACTAGCCTTACATTATCAGGTAGGTTTTAATGAGAAGAGAGAAAGGATACTAGACCAACCAGAATCAACCTGGCTAATGTGTTACCATTTTGCTGTTTCCCATCAACTGTTCCCAACCATCACTAGGTCATTGAGGTACCATCTGGACGGCATCATCTGGGGCTTCAGTTCTGAGATCCAGCCTTGACTGCACAGTTGATTTAGTATAAAAATATAAAGGACAATTTGCTGCCCAATCATGAGACACAAAATCAGATGCCTAGAGAGCAACTTCACTCTGCCTAACAGTAGGGCCAGCTTGGCTGAACAGAGTTTGCAGACATGTGAATGTCTGGTGTTTTTGGCTCTTAGCACTGAAGTTATTTTTTTAACTAAGTCTACAGCTGCAGCAAAAAACCAAACCCAAACAAAAGCTTTGATCACAAGCAGTCAAAAATGCAAGACACCCTTGCGTATCTGCAAACTGTTTAAGCAAATGAACAGCTGCACAATTATTCTTTTCATAGCCATCAGAAGTGCCAACGGTGAAGCAACATTACAAGATGTTGATACAGAATTAATCTATAAAGTCACAAAGGAATTTTTCCACGATTCCCACAAGTGTTAAAAACCCTATAAGCCACTATACAGCTTCAGCATTCCCTTCCCCACATATTTGTCAACTGATTGTGTTTTATTTTCAGCTCTATGTTACCGTTCATTGATTTTATTTATAACTAACTATTCTGGCAATACTGTTGGCCATCTTAAAAGCACTCAGATAGAAGGCATGAAATTAAATTGCAGTAATAAAGAAGTAATAAATACTTGCCATGCAGGGAATATTTTTTATGATATTTTTGTAGCATTATGTACATTCAGCAGAAGGAGGGACATGCTCACCATCCTCTGTTTAGCCAAGGGGGAAAATAGAAAGTGCTGCTTCCAGAAATAAAAGGATGCAAGATAAAATGTGGACTTAACCCAGCACATGATGACAGTTTTTGGCATTTCACATGGCAATAATATGTCTTGTAAACATGATAGAATCTGTGGTTTAGAATGCCTCTATTCTCCTTTTTTCTTCTACATTTTTCTTTTAGCTATGACTGTGAGTCAGCTTATTCATCGGATGTCAAATACTGCAATCCTCAACATGTTTATTTAGAACTGTGCTCCACTTGAATGGGTTGATTGTTGGAAATTTGCCTGACTAGGTTTTGGGTGCTGCAACAGATGCCACTCTTTAAAAAAAGAGAAGTGGATATCTCTCACAAAAGGAAAAGATGGATGGGGTGATGAATAGCATGTTAATGATTATCTGAGAGATTTATTAGTGACTAGATATCCGGCTTTGCAGGTAACTGGATATGAGTATATTTGATGAGTATACTTATCATTCTAGATAGGTTTTGCACACTGCTGGTGTTTTTCACAGCCTGCTGTCCAGTGACAATATGGAATGAGATGACTGAGGGACTTGTAGAGATATATGGGATTCTTTTGAACCTGTGGAATTTGAGAAAGTGGATAGGTTTCTCAATAGTATGAATTCAGCCATCTTTGGGCTAGATTTTTGCTCCTCATGGCTTGTTCAAATTGCAAAGGAGGGAACAGAAGACTGGATGTGAAGAGTGCTAAATGTTTCAATGAGCGAAATAATGGTTCACTACCATGGCAGAGTTATACTCATTTTTAATAAGTTTATCCCAGCCCAAGAGGACGTATGATAGAGGTCCTAACCAGAATCCATAGACTATAAGAGATGAATGGAATTAAACAGGCTAAAATTAAATCCTGGAAGGATAGAATATCAAGAAAAATATGAATCCATATTTGTTTTGGCTCTTGGTTGAGATTGTGTACTCTTTAGGATCTGGAACCTTGATATTGTAGGATTTCAGACTATATACCAGCCTTTGCATATATGTGAAACTTTTTATGCAGACAACTACTTTGTGTCATGGATGACTGACTACCAGTTCACTGATGTCACCAGCATGAATGAGAGGATGGAGGGGCTGTTTGGTGGCCAACATTTTAAGGTGTCAATTGAATAGGCTAACAAAGATTCTCATTTAAATGCTTCACCCATCATAGATGCATTTGCTTGCTTTAAACAAATCAATATTTTTTCAGCCCTTAAGAATTGGCATGCTTATATTGTCTAGTGTAAAAATTAATGGTCACATCTGCAAAACGTTTTATGCACCTTAAAGCACTATATAAATGCTAAGTATCTGTTTATTATTCTGGTTAACTTTGCTAGGCATCTGTAGCCATTTGTTTTCTCTGAAATGTTGTTAGGGGTGAGGTGTTGCCTTCTTTCAGCTACCTGTAACCTTTTGAGAATATAAATTAAAACATTTATAGCATTAGGAACAGGGATCCTTGGCTCAGTTCTAGAATTTTCACACAGATTCTCTAAATGATACTGGGCTTTCTGGCAGATGCATTCTTCCCAACTTAAATCTTGAAGTTATTTCCAAGCCACTTATATTGATGCCAGGTCAGTGATCTACACTGAAGACAGTATTCTCAATTCTTCAGGATAGTATCTAATAGATTTCCAATTTTAATTGTTCAAAAATTATCGGTTATGGTAATCATATTTGGCTTACAAATTATTATCTTTCAAAAAATTCCAGTGTTGATATGTTTGTGTAGCTCTGTGATGATAATTCTTTAAACTTTTAAAAACTATTCTTCCTAGTATTTCACAGATGAAAAGAGGATGCCCCTCTTGTAATGGTCCTCATCAAGTCCTGACATACCACTAAAGAATATATACTTTATTAAACATTATTCTACTGTGCTCTTTAATTAAAAATAGCACTGCATTCATTCCTAGCAGCAGCATCTACAGGGCCAATAATTCTCATGATGCAAGCTCTGCCCCCTTTCTGCTCATTTTAATGAAGGTATCAAATCTTGTGCATGTCTCTGTTTTCCTGGATTAAAGATTAAAACATATAATCCACTGACAAAGTTATCACAATATTCCTCAGCAGATCCAATGCATAAACCAATAGCACAAACACGACTTGTACATTTCAGCAGAGCCATACCCTTTCTCCATGCTCAGAAATCTAGCATAACTTTTAGCCTCATCATCTTATCCTGCCCTCTCTGTTGAGAGAGGGCTGTTCAATTTTAATGTAGATGGCCTCTTTTGACTCCTCTTCCAAACCAATGGTGGATCAAAGAGAAACAGAGGGGGTGGGATACGATTCCACTATCTCCTGTTTACAATACAGTCCTTTCAGCAGTTCCAAGAAGGTTCCACTCCCATTTGCATGGGTGACCCCGAGGGCACCAATAAACCTCCAAGTGGCCTCAACAATTCTCTGAAAGAGTGCTAATGACCAGACGACTGCAATGAATATGAAACCTTCCATCCTCCACTATTCAGCCAGAAGCTTCTTGGATGAGAAGCAAAATGTTTTCAAAGAAAAACAAAATCCAATTGCCTTTTGAAAAAGCACCTTTGGGGTTTTGACCTCATCTTACACAATCTTTGCCCTGACCCTCCTTACCTGGGCATAATCAAAGCCTGCATTTCTACATGCAACACAGAAGACATATATAAAAAAGGGATTGGGATTTGATCCCACCATCGTGCCCACCATCTTGACTTTTCTGATTACCTCTGTAGAAGCATTGAGTTCATTCCTGTGAACTTGTACAAAGAGACCAGTGATTTAATTTCCTTTTTTCAGCACTAGCTTAAAATAGCACAATCAATAGCAGTAAAAGAAAGAATTATGTTTTTAATATATAAGTGACTGAGAACTGAAAACAATTGCAGAATAAAAAGGGGAAAATGGAAAAGTTAATTAGCATGTGACAGCAATTGTTTTAATTGGACATATTTGTAAGTAGTACTTTAAAAGAAGCAATTAGTGAAGGCTAATATAACGATCATTTCTGAAATAATTGATTTTTTTAATCCATACAGAAAAATAGAAGTTGACACAAATGACAGTGTACATTTAGAAAGAGACATTGCAGGTTACTCTAATAATAGATCCAAATGTACATATTGTATAATGTATTGGACACTAGTTTTCTCAAAATGATTAAAATCTGAATAATTAGTCTGAATTTCATAATTTCAATAAGCTAATGCATATCCATAAACTTATATTTGATATGGTAAGGGCAAGCTTTTCCTAAACTAGGGAACATCATTTTCAGTGCAAAAAGCCTAAGGATTTTTCTTTTCATAACTTTCAACAGAAAAAAATTGTGAGACCTGTTTCATAGATCCCTACTCCAGCTCCAAATTTTCTTTGTATTCAAAGAAATTTGGATACACATGTACAATTCTGATACAAAGTTTTTCCATTCCTGCAAATCCATTTTTGAGCCTTGATGACGCATTGGATAGAGTGCAGTACTGCAGGCTACCTTTGCTGACTGCCAGCTGACTGCAGTTTGGCAGTTCAAATTTCACAAGACACAAGGTTAACTCAGCCTTCCATCCTTCCAAAGTGGGTAAAATGAGGACCCAAATTGTTGGGGGCAATATGCTGATTCTGTAAACCACTTAGAAAGGGCTGTAAAGCACTATGAAGCGGTATATAAGTCTACGTGCTGCTGCTGTTTACTTTTTGTACATCAGGCAGAACTATGCTGCATTCCTGTCCTCTGAATGTGTACAATTGCCTAAATATTGCAATATTTTCAGAAATTAGTACTTTCTTGTTGTAGGCCTTATTTTTCATCTTCATTTTTTATCTATAGGCTAATGTAAAAATATGCACATTTCCTTTACAATGCAGTTTGCAAAAGCTTAACTGGAAAAATATAGTACAATGGGCCTGA
>JAOYMU010000283.1:38168955-38186124 GCA_025802295.1 Psammodynastes pulverulentus
ACGCATCACGTGACGCGGACTCGGAAAAGGTGCCGGAACGCAGTACCGCTGAGTTCCGGCCGAAAAAAAGCCCTGCTCTCTAGAAAAAACAGCAAAGTTATGAAAGCCATGGGGCAATAAAGTGTTCATGAGCTGTCAAAGTGACCAGAACTATAAGAGGAAAGTAGTAAGCTTGTCATTTGGTTTATCTAAGTCTAGTTTTCATCTGAGTTTCAACAACTCTTGCTGACTGCAGCACATGAAGTATCAGTCAAAAAAATGCTTCCAGAACAATCCTGTAGTTTCTGCCCTCCAGATCCCACAGTCCACCACTTCCTCCAGGCCACAGCACCACAATAGACTTCTCTTCCCCAGCCCACTGCAGTTGCTTTTTTCCCATTCCTGTTGTTGTTTTTTTTAATATAGATGGCTTACAACATATCTTCTGTATTCTCCCAGTCCTTAAGTTCCCACATGCCACTATGGTCATAGCTATTGGTTAAATTTCTGCTTACAATATTTTTGGCATGGATGTCATTTCAGCTTCACAACTCAAAGAGGATTTCAGATACAAAAGTTAGCTGGTCTCCCAACGAGTGTAATTTTTGCAGAAAGGATTCAAGAAATATGTTTATATTTTACAGCCTTTCCCATGTATCTTCCACTCATAACAATCTCTTACATATATGTGTGTGTTCTTCAAAGTATGTACAAGCAATCTGATACATACAAAATAGGTTGGTTCATGGTGTTCTTTATCTAAAGATAGATAAGACAATGCACATAGAATGTTTTGAGCAGCAAAGAGGAATCTAATAAAAATTTGTTTCAAACTATCTGTAATAGATTTGGAGGGGTATAAATATTGGAAGGATGCAATGGAGTTGTTCTAAGACTAAATTACCAAACAGACTTATCAGGACGGAGAAAAATATTAGATTTTAACTGTGTAACTGTGTAACTGCTTTTATAGTACTTTTCTTAACTGGAAACCAAGCTTGATGCTTACCTTTGAGAAAAATAGAGACATCCTCCAATTGTGGGACATTATCATCTCTATAGCCACAGTACTTTGTCAGTAATGGAAAATTTTTCAAATACTCTCGACAAGCATGAGTAGGGTAGAGTTTTGAAAGCTCCCTGAAT
Organism: Psammodynastes pulverulentus; assembly: GCA_025802295.1. Lineage (NCBI taxonomy): Eukaryota > Metazoa > Chordata > Lepidosauria > Squamata > Psammodynastidae > Psammodynastes > Psammodynastes pulverulentus. The sequence goes on from JAOYMU010000283.1 coordinate 38,170,081, forward strand.
ACCACACCCCAAGTTTTTATTTCTTCAGATGTATAATCTACTCTAGGAATTGGTTGGCCACTAAAACAAAAAATAAAGAACAAATAAACTCTGAGAAAACAGTGGTTTGTCCAATTACATTTTTTAAACTGTCAATATCCCTACCAATCACCCAAATAGCTATTTCAAAAGGAGTTAGTGCTTTTCGGTCCAAACCATGCTTTTCACCAATTCTGTCAAAATGTAATATTCAATTTTCACATACTTATTCATTGACTTCTTCCAGTTCCACAAAATTATGGAAATTTTCATTAAATACAAGTAGCTTTCTATTTCTCCCTATCCCATCCAGCTTTCATATCTTTCTTTTGCTAAACAACACAATATCCTTAGCAAAATACTGCTGTGACAGGGGAAAGAAATGTTGGTAACATATCATAAGAGAATCATGACTAGTAGATAGAAAGCCGGGGTAGAAAACTAAGATATAACAAACATTCCAACCCCTACATATTGTATTATTTAATGACCAAAACTGTTCAAATTGTGATTATGCTGCTTCTATCTTCTCTAGATCACCTCCAGAATTACCGCATTATGATTAGCAAAAAGGGAGCCATAATATATAAAAGGTATAGAAAGTGTTGTAATGTTGATAAACATTGTCTGCTAAATCAATCAAACAATTCATTACTCTGAAATGTCCACCAGATGAGAATTTTTAAAAGGTGAGGGAGGTTTTCCTTCCCTATATATCTTTTGGTGAGCAATTTCAAAACAATGACATTGTTCATATTTTATGTTTGAATTTTGCTTTTACATGATAATTTGGATCCCGGGTTATGCTAAATGTGTGTGTGTGGGGGGGGGGGGAATCCCCATATAGAAATTTAGCTATCTAGCTCTTATTAAAGTTACAAAAGAAGTGTTAAAATATAATCAACACAATACAAAAAATGTACACATTATAGTCAACATAGTAAAAAGAGCTCCATAGATTGAACATGTTAAAACTTACAGAAAAATATTAATACACAATGAGCACAATAAAAGTTTAAAAGCTAAACAAATAATTTCCAGTCTTTCAAAAGAATATGATGGTTCCTTGCAATAATTTGACAGCTTTGCCTCTGGAAAAAAGGCTTGCTAGGTCATGAATAAGAGAAAAACATATAGTAGAGAAAATGTAGAAACAACATCTGACAATCATTTAGTACTTTGCCAGCTTCCCCTGATTTTTCCAATTGAAAATATTAAGGCTCAGCCACACTGGCAATTTCCTTCATTCCCCAAGATGACATTCATTTGGCCTTGTACTCAACAGATACACTTTGGCCATCCTTCTATCAATCTCAAGCTTCAGTCTGCCCCTTCATCTGTATCTCCCTAGTTAGCGGATAGAACAACCTGTATTGGAATATACTAAGCCACAATAAGTGATGAATAACTCTGCCTTTTCTTTGTTATCAGTTTGTCATTTGAGCATAGCTAAATAAGTCCTATTTTTTCACTTGGTTCACCATCTAATTATGAGCTTTCCTGATTCATGTTTGCACTTTTTCTTGGTGAAGTACTTGCCTCTCTGACCATTTCTATTCTTTTTAGGTTTTAGATATTCACTAAGCTTTTGGTGCAGCCATATTGGCTTCTTCTGCTGACATTTTTCCTCTTTGTAATAGTTTACAATTACATTTCCTTCGTTATGTACTCCTGCCTTCTTTAGCTCCTTTTCTCATTAGCTTCTCCTTTTATGGAATGATACTGATCATTCCTCTGAGATTACCAGTATTAAAATTAATGTCTAGCTCCCAGAGACATATTCAACTATATTCACCAATAGTTTCCCATGTTTAGTCACATTCCATTTTAGTTCTCTTAGAAACCTAACTAACCGTGCATTTAGTTTTAAGGTGCATATGGATTCTTCATGAAAACAGATGCTGCACAACATATCACAGATGTAGGGTGTCATGCCTCCAGCATAGTTATGTATATGCTGTTGTTATCTGGCATGTGTTGAGCCCCATCTAGTGGCTGGGGCCAAACCTTTCACTATTTAGAATGCTGGTTTGGGTAGCATTTTTCACCCTACTGAATACCCTTACATCCTGAGAAGCCAGTCTCCATTTTGTAATGTTCTGAAGTAAGAGAAACATTCAGAAGAATCCACCTTATCTGTGACACATATTCTTCTGAAGACAAAATCTGTAGACCATACTATGCATCGCTGATTCACCTTCGTCTGTACTTTAATAAGGAATCGAGATTTACATTCACGGTCTAGCTTATAAAAGGGTAGAAGGGTTTAGCTGCACATCAAACTACACACAGAGTAATGTGTAGAGTACAGAACAATGAAAAAGAAAACCTCACAGCAAATCAGAGCAATTTTCAGAGCTGTAAGAGTAATCATTCAGAAGAAAATGTTGTCCTTCTGGTGGAAAGAGTTAAAGCAAGCTTTTAAAAACCAGTGCTAATCATCTATTCTGAGATAGTGGGACTCACTACTCATTAGCATGTGTTAATTAAGCCGAATTGTACACACATTTCAACATTTTCTATTTTCTTACATTAAATGTAGAAAAACTGGCACAGCAGGTAATCAGAAAAAAAAATAGGTCAGCTCAGCCTGAAACTAGTTAAGTGTTCCAAACCAAATCCAGGAGCTTATGCACTAAAATATTGTATTTAGGAGATCTTATTAAATGCTAATAAGGCAGTGGTAGTTTATACAGAGGGAAGAACAGCTCTGTTTGTAAAATACAAATTTTCTCCCTCTTCTTTTGTTAGTCTTTATTCATTTCAAATATATGTCCATAAATTAAATATTTTTATGAGCTTTTAGGCATGCTCTTTTCCTGTTTGCAACAAAAAGAAATATTTCCCCCTTTCCATTTCTTTGCTTATAATATTCAGGAGTGGAATGAATCCACAAAGGAGTTGGAGGAGAAGGAAAGAAAGGATACACAATTGAAAAAGGAACCATCAAATTGAAAAGGTACATAGAATTAGAGTGTGTCTGCTTTGAAGTGTGAAGTTTGGCCCATTACAAGTAAAATGAGAACACAATTGGAATTAGGTTGACTTGGAAACTTATGCGACAAGAAAATAGCAAAACAGCAGGTATATGTAGGTTGTGCTGGAAATTTACCAACTCCTGGGAATAATAATGAATTCAATCTGTGGGCCAGGTCTGAACGAAAGAATGAAAAATAAATGACACATATGAATTGCACATATTTATCAGAAAAGGCTCCATATGTATTAAAGATATTAAGGGATTGATATTATTGTATATAAATTAAGTTGAGAAGCCTACTATGCATACTTTCTTTGGTGAGAGAAGGCCCAATTGGACTCAGATGGGTTGGTCTAGGAGTAAATTTACATACATTACACTGCAACTATATAATCCTATACTGAGTTTAATTTTATTGGAGCACTTTAAAAAAAATTGACAATATAATTGGAGATGAAGCCCAGTATGTATTGAAAATGGAGAGTGCGGTAAGACCACTATGCCACTCAGACCTTAGGTGAGTCTGCTTACTTAATACAGGCTTAGTATTGGGAACACATCGCTGAAATAGAAAGCTGCATTTCCCCATTTGGATCCAAAACAAAGCTGGCAAAAGAAAAGAAAAGAGCTTATAATATAAACCAGGCTTCCAAAATATGTGTGCTTGTGTGCATGATGGATCATGGGCAGTTGATACTTTTTTAATCAATATATTATATTACATAAATGGGTCATGGATGTAGGTGGTGACTTGGCAGTCAGATGAGAGATGGAAAAATATTTTAAAAGTTGACAGATAAGTGGTAGAAAGATCAAGAAATGGAGTAACAGGAAAGAGGGAAGGAAGATGCTATGAAGATCAACACATGTGCAGTAGAAGAATCATCAGTATGTGGCAGGAAGATCAGAACTGAGTGAGGCGGTAGAAATATGACTGCTAAATCTTTGCAAAGAAGTCCAGCATACACTCTTAGGCATGCCCAACATTTGGATAATGGTATTTGGATATGTCTAAAAAAATCAAAAGGTTTAGCAATTCCTGGTCTCAATCCTCCATTTTCTTAGAGCTATCTGTGACATGTTATGACAGCTTAATTTGCATATAACACATGTTAAAATATACCAATTAAAACAGTGCTCCCAATTTCTCCTGTTCCACTCATAGCATTGTGATAGGTGGAATATCTATCTGATAAATATACAACCAATCACAACATAGCCACAGGCTTAGATAAACTCCCTGGAAGCATTCCCAGGGTTTATGTTTTCCTGTGTTTTATTTTTCTCTCTTTACTGCAATTCCATGCTTCCATTTAGAGTTTTATGATCATTCTGTTTTAATATTATATTTTGCTTTTGGGGTTTTTTTTAGTCATTTATTGCTACTAGGCAATGTATATAAATGCATACCATTTCCTCACTGATGATTTATAGTATTTTCACACCAACCGCCTAGCCATTATTGATGTGATATAGTGCCTGTCTTCATACTGCTGTTTTGGCACAAGTAAAGGTTGGATGACTCTAGAAAGTGCTGTACATTGCTAGTGGGAAAATTATTGTAGGAAATATATGTAAATAAATAAGAAACAAGCAAACACATCTTATATAAATCCTTTCCTAGGAGCCCATCAATCTGATGGCAGAGCATATGGCATAAAGTAAAGACCTTTGAGAAACCATAAATGTAAAGAAGTGTTTGACAAGATCTGTCTCCTCAAAACATATAGCCAGCCTCCCCAATCCAACCCCCTTTTCAAGACTATGCTTCAATTTCCAGAATGTTTTCTGACACAGAACTGTTTCCAGTAATTGCCATAGTAGTTGGGGAACTCTGATAGCTAATGTCTATAGATCTGCAGTATATCCACACTGGGAAAGGCAGAATTATATAGCTCTTTGTCTTGGGACTCAAGCATCCATAGGAGGGGAAACATCCCTCATTGTCAAGCAAATGAGTCACATGTGTGAGATGGGCAGCTATATCAAAGAGAAAAATAAATAAGTGCCCTACTCATATAAGGAAAAGGAATGTGAGAAGGAAAAAGTAGATGCAATCCACCCTCTTTCAATAGCTAGTGCTCTGCTCCATGCAGAAAATGGATGACTAGCAGACATGAACCTTCACATGCAGCTAACTTTCCCTGGAGAATGCCAACCCTCCCATTACAACCTTTCCATCTGTTGAACTAAGAAGCAGAGTCCCCTTTTATAGGCATCTCTGAGGGGACACAGACGGAAAGTGAGAGAGCATGTATCACGATATCATAATACAAATTTGGCTCCTTGTGATGAATCTTGCATTATGACATCATAACATATGTTCAGGTAGTCCTCATTTAGTGATCACAATTGGCTGGCAACTTAGTCATTAAGCAAAGCTGTTGCTAAGTGAAACAGTGACTATACTTCTGATTTTACATCAGATTTCCTTTGCTTTACAGGCCTACAAAGGTTGTAAATGCAGACATTGGCCATTTTCATTGTGATTGTGAATGGTTACTGAATAAGACAATCATTGATCAAGGATTACCTGCATCATCATTCTAATGAAAGCTGCATTTGCTCCTGATACCTCTATCCTTTTAAGCCTTAGATATAATGATCAAGTCAATTGGTCTACTGTTGCTCATATCATGAGTAACTATTTCAGTTCAATCCAACCCAGCTGTCCAGTTTCTTGAGCCATTGCTGTAAATGCATAATGTCATGGCCAGAAGCACAATGGAAAAGAACTGTAGTTCCAGAACTCAGAGATAGTACTTACATTTTGCATACCGAAATCCTAATTTCAATCCTGCTTGGGCTAGAAAAAATGGCCAATTTATTGAACAAAACAAAGTTGGATGAACTAATACTAGATATGTTCCAAAATTCAATCCAAATAAACTCAAGTTTTGTGTTCCTCATGCCAGGTTGGTAATATAAGTAGTTACAGCTTAATGATCACCATCTGCCTATTGCAAATTTTATATTCAAGAAAAAGAGAGCTGCATATCTTTCTTGTATTTGAGATAAAGACTTTAAAATAGAAATTTAAAAAAATATTGAGTACTCACTATTTATAACTCATGGCAACATCTACAAAATATTTTCTTCTCTGTCGGTAAACATTGTCCTTAAATCCCTGAAGCAAATAAAAATAATTAATTTATACCAAAGAGGCAGAGAAGTGATAGAAAAGAGGGTTAAATAAATCATCCAAGGTTTAAATACTTATAAACATTCTCATTCATACCCCCTTCAAAACTGAAAACAGTTTACTCACATCCAAGGGGGGAAAAACAACTTTTCCCAAAATGAAATATTTTAATAGTTATCCCAAGCATGTTTAAGATTTGGCTTCCAAAATCTGCTCCATCTTTGCTATATCTACAATTGCAAATATCTGTTAAGTAGAGCTTTTTTCTCATTGTATTATTTACTTGTTGTTATGATTAACTTGCCTTTCAAGTTTACCAAGACCTCTTAGAATCACTTCGGAGTAAATTGACAAAACCAGAATAAGCAACTTTAATAAGAAACTAATAGGGCTAGGAGTTATCTTTCCTCTACCAGTCTCAATCTCAAATCCTCTCACAAATACTAAAAGATGATTGTGTGGCAGGTGGAATAGGGGCAAAAATCTGCTGTTATCTTTGCCTTTTCTGTCTCCCATGGATCTTGGGTGAAGATGTCCCAAACATGCTTTTCCAAAAGGCAACCGGACTTCCTTAGCTTTTTTTTTCCTTGAAAACATTTTAGTTCTAAAAACTAAGAAATGAACAAGCTTCTTGGATGAAAAGTGAAACATTTTCAAGTGGGGGGGGAACCCCAAGAAAATCCTATTGTTATTTGAAAAAGCATCTTTGGGACAACCATGACCAGGATAATTGAGAATCTCCATAGACTTTGGGTGGAGATGGAACAAAGAAATGTAGAACTTGATGGCTTTCATTTATTTACTGACTGGAAATAATTAAGTAGATTTTAACTTTCTTTGGATCATAAAGCAATCTTGAAGGCTGTTGCATCTGACTTAATTTCATTAAAATGAAGGCCAGGCCTTAGAGGTCTTATGCTTGTCAAATTCTAAATTCAATCTTTTCTTCAGCTTTTCTTCTCTTTTATAATTTGTCATGAAAGCAGGGAGGGGGAAGCTTTGATGAGGCAAAGACACATCAAATCCATAGACACATTCCAACCATTATTTCAAGATACAGGAAGGCTGCAACCAGACTGGGGCACACGGCGGTGTTCTATAGGAGAATGTGATTGATGACATCTAGCCATGAATGTATTTCATTGGAAAATGTGTCTCTAGGGGGATGGGAAAAACAGGGGTCATAGGGGAGTTTAAACTGGGTGGGTCAGATGCAGCTTCAAACGGGTCTTGCCGACATGTTGTTTCCAATCAAAAGTTTTGGAGTTTTTGAAGTTTGACTCATGGCTTGTGATTTATTTGGAATGACGTCGGAAACCTAACAATGCTGAGTTTGGGTTCCAAAGCATTAAGTATGTAATATTTGATTGGGCTTCAAGAAAGTCCAGTTGCCTTCTGAAAAACACCTTTGGGATAACTGAATTCAAAATATTGTTCAACCATACTTCACAGAACTCCCCAACATTTTGTGAAGGAACTGATCAATCATGGGCACAAATTCCCATAATTTTTTTCCAAAAGGTGCCTGGATTTTCTTGGGTTTTTTTCCTTGAAAACATTTCACTTTTCATCCAAGAACCTTCTTCAGTTCTAAAAACTGAACTAAAGAAGCTTCTTGTCAAACCCTGAATGGGTTTTCCATACCTGGGGGGGGTATGGTGCTGGGTGGAGGTTTACCGACATATGTGGTCTCTGCTTGTCCTTTCTGTTTTCCAGATATGGCCCTGGTAGAGGGGAGCTGCCTGTCAAACCCCACATGGGTTTGCCATGCCTGGGGGGTATGGTGCTGGGTGGAGGGATTCTGCTGTTTGGAGCAGCTGGGAGTCAAACACAAGCTGGCTGGCGGAGAGGCAGGGCATTGCAAACCGAGCAGCCTGATGCTACTGCTACAAGCTTCCAGGAGGGGGAGGGTGAACCGATGATCAGTTGTTTGGGGCCCCAGTGATCTGCTGGATGGAAGCTAATCTGCGCTGCTGAAGAACAGTTGTGAAGACTGGGCGAGGACTATGGAGGTGGAAGGGCATGGCCCTCCTCCTCTCCTGGATAAGATGTACTGGGAGACACAAGCTCCCAGTGCTGACTTTACATCTATTTGCTTTTTGGAACTCATTGTGTGCCAGAGACGGCTCATTAAATCCAGTAAGCCTCCAACCTCATGATGTCTTAATTACTGGTTTAGGGCTGGAACTCAGACCTTTTGAGACTTCTTGGATGAGAAATGAAACATTTTCAAGGGTAAAAAAAATAAGAAAGTCCAGTTGCCATTTGGAAAAGCAGCTTTGGACAATTGTGACTTGGATGATTGAGATAGCACTAGAAGTCCCCAGAGAAAATATCACACACTTTCCTCAAATTTCCAAAATACTACTAAATGCCTATGTGTAAAATACCCAGTATTGGAATGAAAGCCCTACTCTCGCCTCTAGCATAATCAAACAGGGAATAGTGTAGAGGTAGTAGTGATAGTTGTAGAGTAAGTTCCTATGTGCTTTACAGCATTGTATCTCTACTATTGGATGATTTAGGAGTTACAAGATTTACTAAAAGCTGACTTTAATCTGTGAGGAGTGAGCAGAGGAATTAATGAAAGCAAGACAAACAGTATCAATAGGTTAATTTCCTCAAGTTTTTGATGCAATGTTTTCAGGCAGTATGTGGGCCTGCAGACGGTGAAACGAGCTGAAATGTGTTAAAAATAAGGGAGGGCAAAACACAAGGACCCTATGTGGCATCTGCATTCCTGCTGAAGTATGCTATGATTTCTACTTTATAATTATCTCCTGGAGTGTTACCAGATTTCCACATGCCTCCCACACTCCCTGGGATGTTAATTTAATATCTATATTTTTAAAAGCTCATACAGTAGTCTGCATGAATATCACTATGATTTAGAACTGTAACTCTTGCATTGTTTGCAATGCAAAGAAATTGCCTCTTAAAGTTCTCTAGTGTATTTCTGAAACAGAAGCTGCAATCCACAAACCCATCTAAATCTGACATATGAATGTTCCTGATGGCAGCTCCTAAAGCAGAAATACATCTGAAGACAAATCAAAATGTGAGATCTATACTTAAGAAACAGATTGGACCAAAACTGCTTGAAATAGATAATGTATTGTTTTCATTCACTTAAATTGCTTGCTATATTATAAGTAGATTATTTGATCAGCCTCTCTGGATCTTCTCTAAATACTTACAGGGTGATCTGCATCTAATTCAGAACCATACATGAGAACTCTCTGGGAACATTTATCTAATTCAGCAATCTTCCGGGGAAACCAAGGCACACAGTCTAGCTCTGGAAAAAACAAAGAGATGGAAGGAAATCAGACATTCTTTCTCTGTATCTTCATACAATTAGGCTGATTTCATAATAAAATAGAAAAGAAACAGATGAGGAAAAGAAACAATAGTCTTGCCTTCCTCATCAGTCCAGATGTTTTCTGGAGGATTCAGAGTCACAATGTTTGTTTCATATTTTAACAGCTGAATGAGCTCATTGAATTCTTTCTTGGTGCAGTCGCAATCCACAAAAATTTCTACCTCTGAATTTCTTCGCTTGGATTTTCTGGATTCAATATGAACCATACTTACATGCTTCTCCTGAAAACAGGTGAAAACAAGAGTTAACCCAGTGCAAATGGAAAAGCCTTGGTCTTAGCAGGTGGTAGTTTAGAATAGAAATCCAGATATTTGTATTAAAAGAAATTAATTTATTTGTGCATTAGCCAGAAATAAACTACTATAAATATCATTGTATTTATTCCTTTATTTCATTATAAATCTCCATGGTAAAGACTATAAATACCTTAGGATAATTAAAATTTAAAATTGATTTACCATGGCAATTTCATATAAAACCATCATTCATATACACTAGAGATGCTACTAATTTCATACCAAATTTATGAGAAGCATAATAGAAAAAAATGAAATAGTTTGGTAATACACTAGCATTGTTCTGTCATCTATAACTTTCCCAAAGCAGAAGGCCAAATGTGTGATAAAAATTCCACAGCATAGAAATCCCTATCAACCCAAGACTTACTACTTTTCATTATCTAAGTACTGAAATACTGTTTTACTTTAGTAAAACATTACAATATATAGCTGAATAGCTCAGATGCATAACATTGGCTAGATGTATAACTTAGTCAAAGCCTAATGTTTTTTAAAACAGCCCTTGCAAATCAAGTAACAGAACTGGCAACCCTAAATTGCAATTGTGAATTCAATGAACTTATTCCAAAGAAATTTAAATTTAGATATGGCATTCGATTTAGACTTCAGGGTACTAATGATTGTTTAAAATGGTTAAGCTAGTATTTTAAACTGAATGCAGAAATAAATAATTAGGCAATAAAGTTAAATAGCATAAGAACTAATCTATGAATCTCAGTTAAAATATTCCAACTTCTGAAATTTATCTTCCTGTGATATTAAGCAAATTGCAGTAGCTGAAACAAGTGTAACTAAAGCAAGAATGAAGGAAGACAGGACTGGATGTTCTAGGTGAGTATGTTAGCTGGAGTTGGAGTTAACAGAAAACATTTCTAGCTATTGGTACCAATCTAGGTATCCAAGGATATTAATAATTCCAAAACTATTATTAAGATTTAAATATATTATTTCAGAAAACTGAAAGTACAGGCTAAGCCAATTCATAATAAACAATTACTTCTAGCGTGTCAGAAGCAAGATTCTGATTTGCAGTTAATATAACATAAAACGATTAGCTTCACTTTATGCTGTAATGTGGTTTGCTTGACTTTAATTGTTCATATTGAGCAAACCAAGCCATTCTGGGCAATAAATCATGGGATGGCCATGCACAACGTGTGAACTCACCTGGTGGTAGGTGAATCCAGTGTCTTGTGATTTAGTAGACATAACATGCACATTATCTTGTGTTTGTATAAAACACAATGCACATTTTCCAATCAATATATTATTATGAAAATAAATAGTAAAATATTTTTACCTGGAAAAGTCTGAGAGCTTTAACCAAGCCACCAATTTCATTTTTTAAAGAAAATACCACAGCAGTTTTACCACCTTCAGATGTTGATTCATTCTTGCTTGTACTTTTATTAGCCTTTTTATCATCATTTCTACCAGAATTTGTTTTGTTTAGCTGAAAGAAAATACAGATCACAAGTATTTCCACGTACCCCCTCAACAATAATTAACCTTTCCTTTATTTGATCTTAGAATTTATACAGCTCTTTCAAAAATAAAGCTTTGCTTTGTTTTTTCCTTTCTTAAAAAGCACATTCAAGGCTTTTACAGGTTGTTAGCAATTATAGGTTGCTAACATAAATGAAAGATTATTCTAAATGAAATTAACAAAAGAGCCTTGTGGAATGAAAGCTGTTATAATTTCAATTTTTCTTTATTTTTAAAACAATACTTCTGCTTCCAATTGAAAATAAAATTTCCCAAGTTTTTGGAAAACAATTATGGATTCTGAGGACTACATTATAAATTCAAACATGAATCACATGCAGAACATTACATACCTTTTCCATAACAGGTGCCTTTGAATACCAGGGAAAGAGTCAAAGAGCACACTTTTCAAATTATAAAAGAAGCAGTTGATAGAAAATATAACTTGTACTTTCTTTATTGTCTTGGAAAGATTTGTTCATTTTTGCTTGCAACTGAAATTCTTATTCCAGTGGGTCTACAATAGGGCTGAGTGAAGGCTGAAATGCATGGTTTGATTGAGCAACAATTTAAAGCATTTATTGTTTGCGGGAAAGAACCGAGAAAGCCTCCTAAGCTTTGATAAATAAAATGAAAGGAATGTTTTAAAAATATTGTCCTTGGTTAAGGTGACTTCTTCGATGTGGATATTGACTGCCACATAAAACGTAAAACTGGGTGAATCACTTGACAGGCCCATTTTATGACCATTACAGCTTAGAATCATAATGGGCAGGCTTCATTACAGCCATATTTCAAGGATTATCTTTTTAAAATATCAATTTATACTTGCAGGCTCAGTGCAAAACAGGCTTGAAGCCTCTTTCTATATAGAATGAAAATTTGTAGAACAACTCTGCAAAGTGAAGTCAAAAGTGTTTTTCAAAAGGCAACTGAACTGTTTTTTCCTAAGGAAGAAGATGTTTTGCTTCTCATCCAAGAAGCTTCAACAGTTCTGGCAGGATGGTGGGGGTGATGGAAAAATTAGTTCTGACACAATGGGTAGTAGTGGTGGAAGGATTTTTATTTTTATTTATTTTTTTGCAGTCACCTGCAACTCTCCCTAAGAGCTCTTGAGGCCACTTGGGATTTATCTGTTGAGAAAACCAATGTTAACATAAATAGTCTGTTATGTGAACATTAATGGCCTCTCAACAGACGAGGAGGGACACAACACCACCTATCTCTGGTCTACAACACAGCCCTTTGAAGCACTTCCAAGAAGATTCCATCCCCATTTGAACTCTGATACAGGTGACCTTGAGGGCACAGATAAACCTCCAAGTAGCCTTAAGAGGTCTCAGGGAGAGTACTAATGATCAAATGACCGCAAAGCAATAGCAATAGCACTTTAGATTTAAAGCAGGGTGGTATCTAGCTGGGTCTGCCCGGATCATGCCATCTGGTTGTTACCCGAAGTCTCCGTTCCACAGAGAGGAACAGGAAGCAAAAACTAATGCTGGCCCTCCCACTTCCCCTGATTCTGCTTGTTACAGCAAGCTCCAGCTGAGGGCTGGGAAGCGGCGCGCATGCATTTTTCGAGTGTGCACATACTCACCCGAACCGGTTGTTCAAAAGATTTTACTACCAGTTCTGTGGCCGTGGCTTTGTGGGAGTGGCTTGGTGGGGTGGCAGGGGAAGGATACTGCAAAATCTCCATTACCACCCCACTCCAGAAAAAAAATACTGCAAAATCTCCATTCCGCCCCCACTCCAGGGGGAAGGTTACTTCCGGTTCTCCGAACTGCTCAAAATTTCTGCTACCAGTTCTCCAGAACTGATCAGAACTTGCTGAATACCACCTCAGCATTACAACCTTTTCCAGACAGCTAGGTCTTCACATAAAGTATCAAAATAAGATAACTTGAGCCTCATCGTTTGAACTCTGGATTGATTTATTTGATGACTCTTTGTTTGTTTTCTAGGCTGTCTATGGTTTTCTCAGATGTCTTCTTCAACACTAAAGTTCAAAAGTGTCCATGCTCTTCCTATCCTGTTTCTTTAAAATCCAATTTTCACTTTCATAGATTATCACAGGATATACTAAGATCTTTGTCACATCATTTGAATATCTTTTATGGGGGTTAGAGTTAAAAATGTGTAGATCTATTTTTCTGTTAAAAAGAATTATTATTATTATTATTATTATTATTATTATTATTATTATTATTATTATTCAGATATCCTTTTGGGGGGGTCTGTAATTATTAGGCTCCTTTTCAACTTAATGCTGAGCAATAAAACTGGATTTGCTGCTTTGTAAAGTGCATGACAATATTCTCCTTCAACTTCCCTTCTACCATTCCTTTCTTGGTTTCTTCAATACAATCTCCTTTCTCATTCATATCTATTTTTTTCCTTATCCCTTCTCAGTAAACTTGCAAAAAGCAAGCCACATATCTCCATATATTTCAATGCGCATCAACATTAACTTTCTTCAGTCCTGGTTGATAAGAATTTAGTATCTTTTAACATGAGGATATTCATTAGAGCTATTTCCATTAACATCAGTGAGTTCCCTTAATCATATGAGACAGCTAATATAGGAAGGAGAGTTTTAAAAATCTACTGAAAGCCATTCCTTATTGTTGCTCAAGTATAGTTAGCATGAAAAATGAAGCAAAGGGTTCTTAGAGACACATAAGCTGTGGCAAATATCTTGAATAGTTTGCAATTGTTACGGCCATTCAGATTAAGTTTACCTTTGATATTTACTGTCATTTGACCAAAATGATATACTGGTAATCTCTCAATGTTGCAAAAATGTCTTTTACTGCATGTAGAGTTTATCAAACTGAACTCTTTTATCTTAGTTCTAGCATTTTACAACCATTTAATCTTTATTTAAAGACTAAATAAATCTATTTTATTGTTAGTCAAACAATACAAAAATTATTTTATTGAGATTTTCTGGTCTTTGACTATAACTTTAAAAACTGAAAGAAAGAAAAATAATCCCCCATAATATATTTGTTTGGTATACATAACCTGTAAAAGATTAGCAAATTGTTATGACAACCATTTGTATTTTTCTGCTTTTTTATATGAATAAAAGGTATACTAGTTGAGAAACTGTATCCAATTATGCCTCCCAAACAAATGCTATGCTGTGCATGAAGCTAAGTAGAAATGTTTCAATTATCATATGGGTTGCATCTTCCAAACAGAAAATAATTATCCATGTAATTTGAAGGATTCCTAATCGAACAGGCCAATTTCCATCAGTTTACCCAAGTCTATCCATTTGTGCTACAATTGAATAAAAAAAATAACAAGTACCTTATGTTGCTTCAGGAGGAAAATAATCTATACTGATAACTTCCCCAAACTATTCTTATTCATATTTTGATTATTCCTAAATATAATTTCTGTTTGTTTTACTAACACATTTCAAACAACATTTAGAATTGTGATAATTCCTTTTGCCCACCTAAAACCATGAAGATCAAGAAAACCAATATAGGATCTCCAGTGGCACTTCCATCGAAGATAGGTTGGAGTCCGCGATTGTGAGAAGCTTTGGCTTGGGCCTAAACCATTGGACTGTCCCATATGGGACCAGAACCACTCCGGAAGGGTGGTGTGAAAGGGAGAGACTGCCGGCTGGGTCAAAGGGAGCTGCATCTCCCCTCTCTGGCTTGGAAAACTCCCCTCAAAGACGGGTGCTGGTGGTAGTCTAAAAATGGCTACCTCAAAGACGGGAAGCGTTACCTCGAAGACGGGAAGCTACCCAGGAAACAAGATCGTGCTGGAGTGGTAGAGGTGAACATTGTGTGACCAAACAAGGATTTTAAATATCAAAAGGTAACCCCGGAAAAGAAAAGAGAAAAAAAAATGTCTTAAATTGGGAAAGCAGCAAAATTGAAGAGACTAATGCGACTGTAATTGGGAACAAGAGATCAGGCTTGGAATTATACAAAGTTTAAATAGGCTTTTATAACTATTAACTAGGCATTGTTTAAATGCTGGAATTAGCCATAAATAAAGCCCCCCCAAAAAAAGAGGATTCTGAACAGCCGAGTGGAAGAGGCTTTAACTACTACCTGATGGTAAAGGAGATTTACTATTGGCTGAAAAGAACCGGTCTGCTTAAACCTTGGCTCCAAAAGGGAAAGGAAAAAAAAGGTTTTTTTACCCAAAGCAAAACCCTGATTGTGGAATATAAAACTATTGTAAGGAAATAAAAAGTCTTGTGAAGATACCTGAAATTTGGCTGGTATGTGGTTTGGAGATTGTTTGGAAAAGTGTGGATTATAACTGGAAAATAAAGGTTCCTGGGAAAGACGTGGATTAATACAAACTATAAGACAGGCAGAGCAAATAAAAGTATTAACGGACAGAAATAAAGCAAAATGAGTCAACTCTGCAAGGAAGTAAGATCAGAATTACAAGACATGAAGGACATGCTAAACGGAATCTTCGAAAAATGGAGTACCTTGGCGAAGGAGCTGATAATGGTGACGCAAACCACAGAAGGACAAAGGAGATCTAGGGGGTAGGAGCGTAATGGAAATGAAACTAGCTTTAGAGAACGGAAGGCACAATGATTAAAGAAGAAAAATAAAGACAGTTAAAAATAAGATTGTAAAAGTGGCTGTGTTAAAAAGGGGGGGAAAGTGGAAAAGGGAAGGGGTCTCAGAAGGAGTTGCAGAGGGACGAACATGGGAATGGAGGTAACAAAATGAATATTGGGAGAAAG
>JAOYMU010000283.1:38390088-38402572 GCA_025802295.1 Psammodynastes pulverulentus
AGAAAAGGCGAAAGGAATTAAAATGATGATAATGATGAAATATATAATATACAGGAAATATATTAAGAATGTAAATATGGATACTATGCTTATAAGTATGTATGAATTATACATTGTTTGCACAAAATGTATGTACCCAGCCGACACACTGTTTGAATGAATGATAATTTAGTTGAAAAATAAAAACTTTAAAAAAAAATGATAAAGCAACCACAAGCCCAAAGATAAAGCAGTCCTGTAAACCACAAGCGTAAACTCTTATTAAGTCATGAAAAAAAAAGAATAGATGCTTTCAGTTTATAGCTGCTTAGGGGAGCAGTTAACAGTCTGCTATCAATCCCACCTTCATCTCAAAAGTTTTTAACAGCAGCAAATTGCAGCGAGTGCCTTTGCCCCACAGACAAATAAGTTCAAGCAATCTGTCAGAAGGGGTAGCACATCCACCTCCCACTGTTGGCCTTCTACTCTCTTCATTTTCAGATTTAAAAACAGCTTCTTCACCTCCTCTCTCTGAAGTCTGAGTAAGTGCAATCAAAAAGTGGATGGTTAAAAATCCCGTGAGAAAACATAATCAAGGTTCCTTCTTCCCTTCCATTAAGCAATTGGTTATTATACTAATGAATGTTTATCACATTTTGATTACTCCTTGAGCCTGATTTCCAGGTGCTGAATTGCTAGTAGACAGCCCCACTTTGGGAGGTGTGGAATTGCCTTGCAGGAGAAGTAAAGATCAAAGCTATCAGGTTCTACGTGGGGACTGTTCTATGCACAGAACAGGATCTCTTTATGCACAGACCTCACGGAGCATGAACCACATGTTCCTGCCCTCTACAATTTATTTATAAGGAGGAGCCGGCTTTGCAAGCAGCACAATGTCATCTAGTGGTGTCAGGGGACGGCCCACGATGTTGTGCTGTGCTCACTACCCTCTGTAGTGTCTTTCTATCCACGACTGTCAAGCCAACATACCACATCGTAATGTAATGTGTGAGGATGCTTTCTACTGTGGATAGGTAAAAGGAGCTCATCAGTTGTTGTTCCAATTTTGGGTTTTTTTCTGCAAGACCCTAAGGAAGTGGAGTCTCTGTTGGGCCACCTGGGTCGCGTTGATTTTCCAGGTGAGATCTTCACTGAGGTAGAATTTAAAGGAGGAAACTCTCTCCACATAGCTCGCTGCCTTAGAAGAGTAAGGAAAATCCTCAGGGAGGACTAACACCCTGGTCAGCACTTCTTCACTCTCCTACCATCGGGTAGAACAGGGGTTGGCAACCTTAAACACTCAAGGAGCCACAAAGGTCCTAACCGGAAGCCCCCTGTTCAATTCTGGAGCTGACCAGAAGTCTGGTTCCCCCACCATAGAGTCTCCTCCTAGCACGGTGTCCTTTTTCCTCTACCTGTCCTAACCAGAAGCCCTATCAATTGTGGAGCCAACCGGCAACAGGGAGCCATAGAAGAGGTATGAAAGAGCTGCATGCAGCTCCAGAGCCGCAGGTTGCTGACCCCTGGGGTAGGAGATATAGAAGCATAGCCAGCCGCACCAACAGGTTGAAGAACAGTTTCTACCGGTAGGCTGTCAGACTCCTGAATGGAAAATAACTTCATGTCAACATAGTATGACAGATGTGCGGGGCCAGCGGTTGTGCAATAAGTTCACATGGTGCAATCAGATTGTGTGTTTGATAAGAGGATTCACTGGATTAGGGATTTTTTGTCTTCACTGTGAGTTGTATTGTGTTGGGGGGAGGATGCACGAAGGGAGGCTTGGCCAATCTCATTGTGCACAGGTTGTACTCTGATAATAAAGGTTGATTTGATTTGAATTTGATTTGTATCTTGAAGCTAACCAGGAAAGTAGTGGGAGAATGGTGCCCTTCAACCGAATGCAATATCCATTCTGTAGGATAGTGTCTCAGGCTTGTCTGTTTGAAGATGCAGGACTTCAACTCATGCTGGCTGGGGAATTCTGGGAATTGAAGTCCGCACATCTTCAAGTTGCCAAGGCTGAGAAACACTGTGCCACGGAATGGAAATTTCATTCAGTTCTATGGGCATCTTTCTCTGACCACTTTCCTAGTCAGCTTCAAGATACAAGTGCTGCTTGCAAAACAGTTCCTTCTTAGAAAGCAACGAGCAGGGTATCCGTGCTTCACTAGGAAACTATGTGATCGGACAAGTTTTTGGGGAGGGGAATAAGGTATTGGTATTCATCTGGCTTGCGTCCTGTCAGCGTGTGAACGTGTTGAGGGTTGTTTAGAAAATGAAACAGTATTTGCTGTGTGAGCAAGGAGACAGCAAGGAGCCTGGGAGTGCCTTAGCTCAACTGCAGTTGGAACAGGTTTATTTTCAGGTGGGGAGGGGGAGTAGAACTCCTTAGCATCAGAGTGTGTTAATAATAATATATAGGAAATACTAATGTTCTGATGGATATTTTGAAAAATCCTTTCTTAGCAAGCACCTAGAAGCCAAGAGGAACATACGTGCCAAATTTCAAGTTTGTAGGCTTTACAATTCTGGAGATTTTGTGATGATGAGTGAGTGGTATTTTGCTTTTATATATATATATATAGATTAATATAAGAAAAGTGATTTTTTCCCCCGAGGTATGTAGTTTAAAAAGAATCAAGATAAGTCCAATTTGCTATCTTTGAAAGTAAATAAAATTAGCTAAGTTCTCTCAGAAGGTGGCAGTCTCTAGCCAAATTTGATGGGTTCCATCAGCACCTTTCAGCAAAGTTCAACTCGGAAAACCAGTTTGATCTAGTGGTTAAGATATCAGGCTAGAACCCAGGAGGTGGTGAGTTCTAATCCCACTTTAGGAATGAGAGCCAGCCAGCCATTCTCCCTTTGCCCAACCCACAACACAGGGTCGTTATAGTTGTGGAGAAAATAGGAGGAGGAAGGAAGATTAGATATGCTCATTGCTGTGAGTTATTTATAAAAAGTAATAAAAGTGGGATTAAAAACACATCTTTTAAAAAATTTAGACTTGCTTTATTCTTGGATGGAAAGGGCAAATCACATTTTGACACATTCTGTCTTTTGTCTATTTATCCATTTAGCATGGCTGTATTACTTTTATCCTTCTCATCTGTTCCACTGCCTTCTCTACTGATCTCATTATTAGGATGATTATCCTTTGGTATTATTATTATTATTACTTTGTTTTTTGTATGCACACTGAGAGTTTATTGCACACAAATTCCTTGTGTGTCTAATCACACTTGGCCAATGAAGTATTCTATTTGTATCTCTGCAGACAAGTCTACAGGGACATCTCCGATACTTATTTAAGCTGTGTCGTAGCAGGATGTTGAAAACCAGCTAGTGTCTTTACCTAACTCAAGCCGGGGAGCTAACCGTTCCTGTTTATTTCTGTATTTATTGACTTATCAAATTTATACAGCCAGCCATCTCCCACGATTCTGGACAGAGAGCAACCGAACCAAACCATTAGAACAGTCTCGAATAACCAGTTAAAACAAACATAAATACAAAGAAAATTGTGGGAGAATACACCAGGATCTCACACGTACAGGTAATCCTCAGGTTATTTCAACTCAAGGGAACTCAGTGCCAGTGGTGGGATTCAATTTTTTTTTCAAACAAAAAGTTTTATTGAACATTTATATATAAACAAGTACAAATATATCTCTCTCAAATAGGCATAAAACACCCTTCCCCCCTCCCCCCTGACTTCCCGAAACTACTCACAGGGTATAACAAATAGCAAACATATTCTATAAAATAATCTAAAACATCTTACAAATTTTACCACTCTATCAATTTCCCTCTTTCCCTACACCAATACCAGCCCCATCTTGGGATCATTCCACAGGTTATTTTAAATGTAAAAGAGTTATTTCTAAACTCAGAAATAAAATAATAAAATAGTAAATAATTACACATTATTCTCAATTTGATGATTTAAAATTTTAAAAGTAGGAGTTTTCCAGAAAATGGCTGAACACCGGAATGATTTTTTTTCTCCTGCCAACAAACAGTTGACTTTGTTGCCAAAGCCGGCCCTTTGGCAGCAGGCTTCCCAGATTTGAATGGGAGAACTAGGAATGACCCAAGATGATCCTCAAATTACCATATACTTGCCAGGGAAGAAAAATTTAGATGATTGCAATTCTTGGTAAGAGCTGTTAGAGGATTGGGTCTCTATCTTTTCCTGTCACTGGTTGGTTTTTTGTTTTTGTTTTTTAATTTTAAACATCAGCTTTTGAATTTTATTTTATTTTTTGCTTTTAACTTACATCTTTAATTCATTGTCTAGTTGAATGCTGATTTATTTTATACCCCTTTGCTGGACATAAAATGTAAATTTTATCTGATTTTACTTCTTTGCTTTAGAGTTATGAAACACTTTTGCTTTTGCCACATGGACACCAATGTGCAAAGACTTTTTCCTTGGTAATGAAAGTGATTTCATTTACATTTGTGTCAAATTTCTACTGAAAGGATTTTGTATTTTACTAGCTTTTAAAAGAACTGTTTTATTTTCCTTTTGTATATATCTCTGATCTTTTTTCCTTTTTTTTTCTAAAGAGATTGGAATTTTTCCTTTCTTTTCTGTTTACTCTATCATGGGAAATATTATTTTAGTTTTTCCTGTGGTCATTTTGTTATGGAACATCTACTTCTTTTGTCCTTGAAGGACTTGCCTATGTTTGGTTGTGAAAGTTTGGCTATAAAACAATTTGGATTATATTAAAAATGAAAATAACAATATTGAGCATTATACATTATATACTCTTTACAATGCCCACAAAAAGAGATATCAAGGAAAGGCTAGAGCCATATCAAGTTAATGTCAAAGCCTTTGAAAACAAAATGCTTTTCAAATTATAAACTCTGAATGAAAATTTCAATAAAACGTTTGATGATTTAACAACAGTTATAAACAGCGCTTTTTTTCGCCGAAGAAAGGTGCCGGAACGCACTCCCCGTCGTCGCGCTAAATATACCGGAAATGATAGAGCGCGATTGGTGGAGACGGACCACGTGACACGGACTCCGAAAAGGTCTCGGAACGCGGTTCCGCCGCGCTCCGGCAGAAAAAAGGCCCTGGTTATAAATCAGCCTAAAGATGACACTTGCATACAGGTAACAGCAGCTAAACAAGACTTGAAATTGGGTGGATTGGAAGTCATTTTGTTGCTGATAGAATTGAAGGAGAAGGCGATTTGTTTGAGAACTGCAGGCTTGTAGGAGAAGGCTGAAAGGAGCATTGATTTAAAAAGCTTATTGCATATTGTATTGTGAAATACAATAATAGATTGTTAACAGAGGGCTTTCAAGTTTTGTTTTGTGGTTGGGTTTACCTGTTAAA
Organism: Psammodynastes pulverulentus; assembly: GCA_025802295.1. NCBI lineage: Eukaryota > Metazoa > Chordata > Lepidosauria > Squamata > Psammodynastidae > Psammodynastes > Psammodynastes pulverulentus. The sequence goes on from JAOYMU010000283.1 coordinate 38,395,424, forward strand.
TGTTTTTTTAAAGAGTAGATAGATAGTAAGTCAAATTAGCTGAGCAAATAATGCTGTAGACGTTTATAAATTATAGAGCTGTTTTGCAAGGAGGAACTATTATTTTTAAAATATATTTATTAGTGTTAACGTGGGGGCACTTTATGTGTATGTATCTTTATACACATTTTCTTATTTAGTTTTGCTTTGTTTTTGTTTCCCTTTTTCTGTTGAAGTTTGCATTTTAACTTTGGAAATAAAATTTATTAAAATTGTACATGTATAGGCATCTGTAGTTGTCACAGGGGGGCAAGTGACAACACATGTGGCAACATCACACTGCAAATTCCATGATTTACATACTTGGATCTGATGTCATAATGCATTTACCTCCAATTTTGTATCCCACCCAGCCCTCTCTGTGGCAGAAATGCCACCATTAGGGAAATAAAAGAAGAGATAAAACAGGATTCTTCTGCAACAGGTGCCTAAACAATTCTCCTGCCCTCTCCATCTTTCCCCAGGTCTCTGATGTTTCCTAGACTCAGCTGATATTTATTTAGCCTGTACAAAACCCTAATATATTACTTTTATGAAGCCCCCATTTGATAGGGCCCGGTAAAATGGTCTCCCCTTTCTAGGTATTGCATTGGGGCACAGAAGCCACATCTATAAAATGAGGCAGCTGAACAAAGTTATTGGAGTCAGTGTGGTTCTGTGAACTGAAGCAGCAAAGATCTGCCAGTGAAAACTCTATTGCTGAACTAAACATAGAACAAATACTGTATCTTCCTTTTTGTTGTAATCAAAAGGAACAAAACCAAAAGTAAACAAAAGGCCAGGAAGAAGATGGAGCATCACAATTATTTCCTTGTGTTTATATATTCCCTGCTATTATAGGCAGAAAATAGTCAGAACTGCAAAGACCCAAATGTAGCTTTTTGACACCTGAGCACTCTTCAAATACGTCAGCACAAATGGAGGCTACAGTTTTGAAAATGGCTTGAATAATATATTTTGGGATTAACTCTAAAAAAATACAAGCTGACATAACAAATATGTGTATACTTACAGAGACTGAAGAGAGTGTAGGTTCTGAAGTGCTTCAGAAGGAACTTGTCTTAACAGGTTGTTCTGAAGCATTCTATATTAGTACATAAAATAGGTAAACAAAAATAGTTAATTTTGCTGTCTTATGCTAATTAGAACTACAAATATAAATTACATTAATCATTCCACAGAAAGATCTTGCTGCTTTCCAAAACCTGAATTTTAAGTACAATAACTGTTTTGTTGATATTACAGAAGTGTCAATGTAATGTAAACTTTATTCAAGGATTAGAATATTAGAAAGCTAGATTTTAAGTTTCCACTGTCATGAAACTGTTTAAAAAACTGCATCTGCTTTATTCCTCAATTTAACTTATACTACAAAGCTGTGTAGTGGCTCCCAACATTTTGGCCACCAGGGACCAGTTCCTTGGAAAGAGGTTTTTCTGTGGACCGGAGGAGACATGATTTTGTGTAATGCCTACATCCAGTTGATGGGGCTTCGCTTGTTTGGGTGGACCAGGTTCTGGCATGGAGCGGACCAGTGCTGGTCCACGGACTGGGAATTGGGGACCCTTATGTAAGAGAGTTAAATTAGGTAGCTTTCCATTGGGTGGGTATGCTGGGTATACAACAAAACTGTAATTACTGAGGAACCTGACTTGATGAATATTTCTAAGAGCTGGATTGATTAACTGCATATTTGACCCAGCCTTTGCTCATCTAATTTCTCCCTGTAGAATTTACCTAGGCTATAGAGTGATGATCAAATGAAGTGATCAATAAAAATATTATCTTACTGACCAGGAAAACTGAGGCAGGCTACAATTTGCATTTGCCCAGCTAGAAAACAGAACCTAGTTTTTTAAAATCAATTTTTTATTTTACTCAAAAGATTAAAATAAAAAATCCAAAAGAAAAAACTTAAAAACTAGACAAAAACATTGCGTCCTGATTGTTATTTAGCAAGAAAATTGAATATTGGTGCCTTCAAAATTCTGCTATGATAGATTAGTGAGATACATCTGAATGTTGCTTTTGATATAGCATTTACGAAATATCAAATTCGTTATCTAATGCAATTTATGGGTTAATCTTCAGTAATGTTTGTAATTGTTAGGTCTATATGATTTTTCTTTCCTTCTGTGTTAGTTTAAGTTCATAAACTAAATTATGACAATCCTAGGAAAGTGAAAAAATATTCCATAGCTTTAAGCAAAAATAACAATATTTTTTCTAGATTGAGTGCATCTATAAAGAGAAAAAAGATACAATCTAGTTACTATGTTATAGTAATGAATGTGATCATTTTCTATTTTCCCTATTAAAAATGAAACTAGAAATAAAAAATTAATATTTTCGTCAGGAAAAGTATTAATAGAATGTTCTTTTGGAACTAAAACATATCCTTTGTTAGAAGTTAAAGAAGCAAGCATTTATATAAAATCAATTTCCTCTGATATTGTGCAAAGATGCCAATGTCATGAATAAATTGGTTATTGAAGACATCTTTTATTATAAAGACTTCATCAAAATAAATATTTTGGCTTTAAATACAGTGTGCTTTAATTAACATAAATCCCCAGATTTTAATGCATAGCCTAAAATGTATAAAACAATACTATGATTTACTTACAATACTTTAAGTCTAAAGAGTCCAGCAAATGCTCCTCTGGGGATATATGTCAAGCTATTTCCTGCCAGACGTCTACAGGGTTAAAAGATAAAAGATAAACAGATTTCATCTCATGTGGAATTAATTTGGATGTTAAAATGTTCAAGACAGCAGTGTTGGAACCACCAGAGAGCCAGAAGTAGTTGTTTAAGAGCTCTGTTTTGTCATAATTAATGTTCTGTGCAAAACATCCTGTAACTATACAGTCCATTTACAAGCAGCTGGGCAAATGTAGTTTGCCTCAATAAATCTAGTTTATGTTACATGTGTAATTGTTCAATCTGTTCTGCTTCAGTAGCAAATAATTCAACATTCTCGGCTGTGGATGATCCACTAGTTGTATATCATTATGATAACTTTATAGTTCTTCCACAAGACACAAACATAGTCAGAGGAAGCACTTTTTCTGAAGTAGAAACTTCATTAGTTTTGAATGTACATAAGCAAATGCGCTCCAATCAATATATAAACACCTCCTATCTAACAGGCAGAAAGAGATAAAATTAAAAATAATCTGTTTTTAAAACTTCACAATCACTTTTATGTTGTCTTTTTTATGTAAACAACACAGCTTTGGATTTGGATTGCCATTCATCTTACAGCTTTTCTTTCTTAATTCGCTAGTTGTTTTCTTTGCTAGAAAATAGAAATCTGTCTGGTTTACAACCTACCCTGTTGGCCTGGCCTATTATCTTCAATACCTATTCCTACAGTTGATGTAACATTAATCAAGTTATCTCATTGACTTATCTACGTATGTCAAAAGGAGAAAGCCTTTATATTCTTCATGTCTACTTTTCAGAACTTTATACATCCATAAGAATCTTAAACATCAGCAACATTTTGGATGCACTGGAATTTATGCTAGAATGTTTTCAAATTTCTTGGAATAAACTTGATCTCCTAGCCCTTGAATAGTTGACTGTGATTTTACAATCCATAGATTGTCATAGATGTTATAAGAATGGCAAGAATCTCTAGCCTGAAGAATTTTGAGATGCATTCACTTAAAAGCCACATTATCAGGAGCAATGGGACAGGATCTCAGCATTTATTAGTTAATTTTGTATACTGTTAGCTGTCAAATATGTATTGTTCACATACTTTCAAGTATTATGAGAAACATAATGGCCAACCGTGATTGGGCTCACAAGTTCCATGAAGTCACAATTAGCCTCAAATATGTTTTGTTGATTAAGTTATAACTGGCTGAGTTCTCACAATCCAAAAAGCCATAAGCAATTCTTTAGAAAACAATGAATCATGAAAAACCAAATCACACTGAACTGTACCTTTAAATTTCTCTATTGATTATTCAGTAAATGTATTTATATGCAATTTTTTTGTTTCAGAGGTCAAGACAGATTACATCTCCCTTCATCTGATCCCAACAACTCTGTGAGATAAGATAGGCTAATAAGAACTGTTGGCTCAAAATTTCCCATTACGTTTCCATGATTAAAGTCGTACCTAGAACTCCTCTGCCTTTGCCCAACACTGGAATAAAATCATTTTAATTATGTATTGATCTGGTTTCACCTTGATAGTATTTTCATTTTATTCTGTTCTATTTTAAATTTATAAGATTCCAAATATAAAAGTTTGAAGTCCAATCAGTTTCTAAAAATGTATACATTATGCTGAACATCCATGCTTTCATTTCTGCATCCTTGAATGGATTATTTACAATGTAGTCCTATTTACTTGTTGAGTTCATTATTATTTATGATATAGTAAGCGTTCAAAATCTATTACATTTTCTTGAATAAACTTAACTTTAACTTAACCTTAACTTTTTAATATTTTAAACAATGATATAGTACCCTTATTTGCATTATCAAGTCTGACTTATGTTTACAATGTACTACTGCCTACTTGGGACAGACATGTCTTATAGATAAATATGAGTGCACTTTAACATATAACTAAATATTTTGTACTACATACATGCTTTGTGAAACAGAATAGAAAGCAATTCATGACTACAGAGAGAACCATACAGTTTTTTGAGAATATATCATCAAAAGCTGGTATCTGCATTAAAATCATGTCATCCAGGAATCTGTTTTCATTATGACTAGTTTTAGAATTTTCAGTAAAGAGAATATTGCTAGAAAATCTATTGTTATTTTTTAAATTTAGTTCTATAATTTATCATCCTATTTATGGTGCATTTTATTTATTTCCTATCTTCATTATTTTTATACATAACTCAAGGCGGGAAATATGTTTAATACTCATTTCTCCTACTATTTTTTCCACAACAACCTGTGAGAGAGTGACCGACCCATCTGGCTTTCATGCCTAAAGTGGGATTCATAAGCTCCTAGTTTCTAGCCTGATGACTTACCATATTATTTTTTTATAAATTTGCTGTGTATTAATTGAATCATGTTGAAATCAGAATAATTGCTTTTAATTCAGGGTAACTTTTTCCAAGCTCAAAACTGAACTGGCGCCTGTTTGATCAAATGACATTAACTAATTTTAAAAGCTGAGCTCCTTCTCCACTATCTCTGCACTGTATCAAAAGAAAGCTTGCCTTTCTTTTTCTTTTGCACTCTTGGAGTTTGTGGTAATCCATTCTTCTGTTGGTGGGAATTCTTACCTGTCCAGGCTATTAAGATCAAGCAAGCCATTCATTTTAAAGCAGTCACTGAAAACACTACAACAGCCTGGAGCTTTTCATCCTCATTAATCTTTGTCAGAAAGAAGGGAGAAACAGATAGAACGCTTCTCATTTTCAGCTTTGCTCTTTTATTCTGGACTGCTGTGCACCAAACAGGGCTTACAAAGATAGATCTGCAAAACTTCCAAACAGCCTGGATCAATCCCAGATATATTTTCATGTTGAATTCCTGGAAACGGTCTGCATGGTTTAGAGCCTTTTTCCCTCTCCCACACTCCCATCAAGCAGTAGAATATCATGGTCACAGATATGGGACAGCACTTGCAGTTACAATCTTATATTATATGTTATCATTACAGACTAAGATACCTTTAAATGCAATATAATAAATGCAATATAGTGAACATGGCAAGCCAGTTGAAACCAGCCTTTCTTCCACAGTGATACATTTCTTTCATTTTAAAAGTGGCAGTATATGAAATCACAATAAAAAGAGTAATATTTATTTTTTTAATTTTCAGTTTTTATAAACCAGCATTTTTCTTTATTCAGAAATCATAAATATCTATTTTGCTGAGCCTAGTACTTCCCTACCAAATGTTGTATAATGTTATAATTTTTTTTCTCAGTGATGATCAAAGAAATGTTAAAAAACACACAAGTTCTTCATCTCACTTTTTTTTAATGGCATGAAACTTAGTTATATCGACTACATTTTAAGAAACATTTGTCACTTACGCTGCACAATGGTTGTTATCTGAAACCAGTTGCCAAATAATTATTTTGGACCAGGGAAGGAAAGAAAGAACAAATCTCTCAAGTGAATTTATCTTTGCATTGTTCTACTAATAGCACCTGTTTTAGTTATTGAATAATAGCAGTGCACAAAAAAACTACTTGGAGGTTTGCCCATTCTGCTTTTGTTTGAGATGGTGATTTTTCAGCCTTAGAAAAGAAATCAGATATGTTTCTCTCAACAGTGCCATGACTAGCTCCAATAACATTGCTGGCTTTCTCCTTCAGAATTGTAGAAACAATCATGCCTGCAAGTTCTACAGTACATGGTGTTCATATGCAGTTGTAGGAGAGTGACTGGCGAGACTCTGCAGAATAATAGAATATACTGGGTTGATATCCCTAAGGTTGCAGCAAAGGGCCAGATTTCACACACAGGAATGTTCCTAAGTGTTCACAGAAGACAGTGAAGGCATTGATGTGTTTTAAAGATAAAAATGGTATTATAATAGAATTGAGTGCCTATCTAATAATAGCTGCTCAAGCCTCCATTTGGAGGAAGATACAAAACAAAGCATCTAAAATGAGGGAAGGTAATTCCAATAGCACCCTACTCTTAAGTGAATAAAAATTAATTCTGGAATTTTAAAGGGGAAAAGAGAATATGATACATTTTTTCTTGTAAACAAGATTATATTTTTAAATTATAGATAGGTTTTTTGTGACTCAACAGTAATTAGGGATCACAGTTAACATTATGAAGAAATATGAACTCAGGTTATTTATATATTTATATTTGTTTATTTATAGCCCAAGACCAAGTCACAAAATTAAAAATACAGAACACCCTTAATGCATACATCAGTGGTGAAATCTTAGTACCTCCGAAGACCTCCCGAGAGGTACTAGGACCCATGTGAACAAGTTCTCGGAGCCCGTATAAACCCATGCCCCAATCCCACCTCCTGGACCCAGTCACTCACTCCCACCCGTGCCAAAATCAGTGGGGAAGCCAGATTCACTTAACAACTGTCTAACTAACTTAACAACTGCAGGAATTCACTTAACTGTGGCAAGAAAG